>ML681984.1:22332274-22367369 GCA_007922195.1 Podocnemis expansa | reverse complement strand
TGGACATTGAGCCAGATCAGGACAAACATCAGCACAGACACATGTACTTTCTTTCCCGCCCATGGATACTACTCAGAAAAGATAGTGTTGCCTATGACATACTGTCTTTTCTTTCTGCAGATCCTGGGGGCAGAACTCAGCTCCAGTATCTGAACTTGGAAAGTGTTTTTGAAGGCACATGTCCTCCCATTTCTTCTAAGGATCCCTACAGCTCCATAAGGATGTACTAGATCTGGAGACAGGCACTCTGATATGTTTGGCTGAGGAGGCAAACTCCCCTGGGATGGGGTAATAAGGGAGAAATTCTATGAAGGGATCCTCATGGATATTTCCTTCCTCAGAGCCATGGGTTCTATCATGGGAGGAATTACATGAGGCTTATTTAATTTTAATAGCATCCAAACATGAAAGTGGCAAATGAAAGATAACTCCTTCACCAAAAGAGCTTGCTGCCTCATTTTACATGTAACAAAACTGGGAGAGAGATGGGGACAGAAAAACAAGATGGAGGGTGGCATGACATTCATAAGATAATAGCTATTCAATGGGTCAAGGACACAGAGCAAAGGACTATTTTTTTCTAAGAGAAGATAATTGGATAGAATAAATAAATAGGAGGATAATTGATATTTGTAGCAGACATGAAAGAAGTGGTGAGTTTGCAAGAGAGATTTTAAAGAGGGGAACAGGTAAAGACTTACCGGTAAGTAAAGAGCTGATACCCATAACTGCACTGAACAGAGACACAGGGAACAGAAATGCTTTAAATTTGAGCTGCTGCTTTAGGCATAGATTTTTAATGCAGCTTCATTTGTTGGCACCACTGGACAGCTATTCTAAATTTCCATTAGATTAAGCTGTGCTGGGAGAGCCTTCTCTTGGGATCATTAGGCAGCTCTCAATTTAGGTTTACAGTAAAAACCTGAATGTTACCATGTAGCTTCACAGCTTCAGTTACGGAAATAGCTTTGGCTATGTTGGCTGAGTATTCTGAGAGTGAAGAAGAAAGTGGAGAAAAGGCCAGTGACAGAGGGAAGGACAAAAGAAAGACTAGGAAATTTACATCAGGAGACAGTCAGGAGGGAGAGGTTGGGCATTTCAGCAGATAGGGGTTTTATTTTTATTGCACTGTATTCATATTTCATACTTTGTATTAAGGTAGGAAATCATGGTTAGTCCAGTGAGAGACAGAGATGCAGACTGAAATTCCACCTTCCAGCTACTGTGTCTCTGCGCTGTCCCTTTCTCCCCATCCACTGGGGGAAGAAAAAAAGAATATTACATTATAATGTGTTTATTAGAGGTGTATACAGTACATGACTCTGTTATCTTATAAAATACGTAGTGAAATGAAAAATCTTTGCTCAGTGTGCTCGGTGTTTAGTGAATGTAGACAGTGCCTGCACCATGCAAAGGATTATAGATTGCCATGCTTGCTGAGCATACAGAACGGACAGTTTCTCTCACCTGTAAATGCCTGTCTCACTGAGAAGCTCTGTAAATGGTATTTCTCTCATAGGCTGTGTTCACACAGCCCTCTTATTTCGAAACAACAGAGGTTGTTTTGAAATAAGATTTAGGCTGTTCACACGACGCACGGTTGTTTCGAAATAACGGGTCCCGTTGTTTCGAAACAACACCGTTGTTTTGAAACAAGTTAAACCCCATGCGGGGACGAAACAACGTTGTTTCGAAATGATTGTTTCAAAACAACACCGTGCGAACATGTTGTTTCAAAACAACAGTGACTTGTTTCGAAATAACTGTTGCCTGAACCTGCTATTTCGCTTTGAGCTTTTTTCCTTAATTCAAATTAACAAACTGTTAATTCGAATTAAGTTATTTTGAAATAAGGCGTTATTTTGATACAAGTTGTTTCGAAACAACCATATCGAAATAACCTCCTGTGTGTGAACACAGCCATAGTCAAGTTCAGCCACCAACTTGATGGTCTTTTGCGTATATCACACATGAATAGGCAAGTACAGCCAATGGCATTACAATACAGATTAGATATCAACCCAGATGAGCTCTAAGATCCTCTCAGCATTCCAGCCTCTTGCAGAACATTTTGCCAAATCCTCTACCTTATTTCTCTTTAATTGGCTAAGAAATAAGGTTAATATTAAGATAAGGGCTACATTTTTCATGTAAACCAATTTTTTATAGAGCAAAAGCTTGTATGTGATGTCAGATATATTTCTTTCTTGATTTCAAGATTACAGTAGGTCTAATCTTCTGTGTAACATGTGTACCACAGCTTTTGATCCAGAATAAATTTGCCCTAAACCAAATTTTACTTAGTAAAATAAATTTTGCTCTGATCTCATTATTGAGATTGAGCTATTAACCTTCCTCATAGATAAATGTACTTTCGGTTTCCTTACTGGAAAGAAAACTGAAGAATTTAAAAAGATATGATGATTTCTATGGTTTGGGAAGAGCAGCTTCTTCTTCTTCCCCTTATTGCATCATGTGTGATCTGTCATCTGGTCATCATTTTACCTCTAAAAAAATGAAAACCAGCAGGATCTCAATCAGGGGATAAATCATTACACCATGTATATTATAAGAGAAAACGATTGTTAATAGCTAATATCTAGTACCTACACTCCCCCTCCTTAAATATTTTGTTTTTTGGGGGGGTGGGGGGTGCCTTTGGGGCTGCTTGCCCTGGGCACCCAAATATGTAGTTACAGCCTTGATGGATAGTTTACAAGCATGGCTAGGACACTTTACGTTCTTCACTGCCCACTTTGCTGCTTGTTTTGCTTCTTTGTACTCAGTTTCATTTGGACTTGATGGGTTTATTTATTTATTTTTTATTTATTAATCATTTTCCTGCTTCAGATTACTACAGGTCATCCTAGGAAAAAAATATTAATACTTTTAGTAGGTAAGTGGGAACAATTATTTTAAATTAGAAGCTCTTCTATATGACTTGTGGCACTAAAAATACATACCTGAGGTCTGTCATCTGCCAGTCTAACATCATCTCTTATTTCTGGAATAAATCTAAGCCTTGTGAAAGCACAAGATTAGTCACACTTGTCTGATAAGACTAAACAGCTACCATCTTGTTTCAAGATAGTAAAAAAATGTTATTGAGTTTTTCCATTGTCTTACATGGGTTTTACAGAAGGACCCTGGTAACGTTCTTGGATCAGTACTTGAAATAGAAAATTGAGATACAGTGACAGATGAACTGTTGTGCTGAAGCAGAACAGTGGTCCACCCATTCCAGAAGCTTGTTTCAGACCTCTCAATAGTGTTTGTGAGGAAAGAATAACTCTCCCATACACCACCCAATTATGCAACACTGTAATATAAAAAGAACATTTCTTAATGCCCCCCAGCAAATCAATCAATTTATGCCCAGCAACGTGAAGAGTCATTATCTTTGTCAGTTCAATTCTAGATCATCTAACTGCATGTGTTCTGCATATCAATATAAATGTCCAAGTGTGCCCTTTTTTCTTTGGCATCTGAAAAGATCCTTTTTTGTTTGTTTGTTTTATTTCCTTCTCTAGTTTCCAAACCCCACGGAAAATAAAAAACAAGTCAGGAAACATAGTCTCCAACTTAGAATGTGAATGTCTCAGAATTTAGGGGGAAAAAAACCACAGAAAATAGTAAGAAAGTTTCTGGTAATATAAATAATAAAATAAAAAACAAGAACAGTAACAAAAGTTATGCAACCTTGTCCTCTCCTGGGGGAGGGGAGCAGCTTCACACCTTTGGTGTTAAGCGATCCAAAACCAAACAGATGAAACTTGTATAATATGTGAATCACAGTGTGAGGTGATATAATTTATAGAAAACCCTCCCTTTATTTCTGTAGTGTTAGGAACAAGGTGGCCACCTGTTCCTTATTTCAAAAAAATGTCAGTTTTTTCATGCATAATGTGACTTGGCCCAGAAAAATATTAATCCAAGGAATAAGTTTTTTGCACCAGGGCATGGAAATAAAGATAAAAATGACATAATAGCTTTTAGAGAAAAAAAAGTGGGTGAGGTAATATCTTTGGCTTTGTCTACACTTGCAAGTTAGTTCAGATTAAGAACGCTTAATTCAAACTAATTTAGCACCTGTCTAAACTAAGCTTTCTTTAGTTTGAACTAGTAAGATCTGCCAGTTAACAGGGCCATAACTATGGCAGGGCCAATGGGGCTTTGCCCCGGGTGTGCCAGAGCAGCTCAATAGAGCCGCTCATTTAAAAGGCGCATTCTGCTAATAGCAAGGGGCGCGTTCTGATCGGAATGTGCCCCGAGTGGCGAAACAGCATGGTATGGCTCTGCTGGTTAATTAGTCCACATTGTTAATTTGAACTAATAGGTTTGAGTTTAGTTCAAACTAAACTCAAACTTATTAGTTCAAATTAACAAATTCAAACTAACTCTTCCTAGTGTAAACAGCCTTTTAGTGGACCAGTTTCTGCTGATGAAAAAGACAAACTTTTGCGCTACAGAGAGCTTTTCTTCAAGTCTGGAGAAGGCACTCCAAGTCTCAAAGCTAAATATACGTTGGAAGAGATTCTTAAGTATAAAAAGTAAACATATTGCAAGAAACCATTTACAATAAAGTGGGCAAGTACCACTTCAGCAGTCATGGGAAAAATGAGAGTCAATCGGATACAAATGATTGTAATGAGACACAAATCCTCCATTTCTACAGAGTATATGATTTTTAATGTCTAACAAAGTTATGGATTGGTGCTTCCAGTGTCATCTTTTGAGGGTGTTATGCAGGTATCCTTTGAGGATGAGGATTGAGAGGAGAGTTACAGAGTGGTCATTTTGCAAAAACTGTTCATCCACAGCTTTTTGGCATTTATCATTTTTCTATGAGAGTTTATTTGAGAATCTGGTGACTGTCTAGTTTCACCCATATAATCGTTGGGTCATTTGATCTGCTGGATGAGGTATACTACTTGTGATAAACACATGTAAGGAACATGGATCTTGAAGGATATGTTGTCAGAAATGTTGATCATATAACAGTGGAGATACAGCTGCAAATTCTGTTGTTCTAGCAAGGTGTGGTGCCACTTTGAGTTGGCAGGTCCTGTTCTGTGTGGAGCTTGCTTGTGATGATGAGAAAGTGGTTGGAGAGTTGTTTAAAGAAGAGAGGGTTCAGAAGATATTTCTTTCAAGATATGGTCCTCATCCAGTATGGGTTGTAATTGTTAAGTGATTCTCCATCTAGGTTCCAGTGTGGGCTGGCAGGTAACAATGGGTGTACATTTTTTTCTGTATTGAAGCAGGTTCTCTAGGGATATTTGGGAACAAGAGAAACCTATTGACCACATACCCCAAATTGTCATGCCAGCCAAGAAGCCGGTTAAAGTCCATAATAGATAGGGTCCACATTTCTGAAAGAAATCTTTCCTGACCCGCATATTCTGGCCTTCATAAACTTCCTAACCTTGCCAAGGTCATCATCAGAAGTATGCTCTCCACAGATCGGGACACGCCAACTCAAAATGGCACCAGTCCCTGCCAGAACAACAGATATACTACCTTCAGACGTATTGCCACTTCTAGAATGATCACCATCCCCCACAACACACCTTTCAAAATGCCTGGACTGTACACATCTATCACAACGTGTTTTACTTCATCCAGTATGCTAACTGTCTCAATAACAATTATGAGAGTGAAACCAAACTATTGCTATACTCTCGAATGAACTTAAACAGAAAAATTATAAGAGAAAAATTATAAAAGAAACCATCATATCATCAGTGGGTGAACAATTTGCACAAAATCATCACTCTAGATCTGATCATTCAGTCCTCATCCTAAAAGAAAACCTATATAGTACCTTCATAAGAAGAGCCAGTAGCCTGACTTCACAATTTTGCTAGACACTAAAAATCATGGAATCAATAAAGGAAATGAACTTATTGCTTGTTACAAGAATCTGTAACCCACTAACCCTCCTCCATTCTTTGACTCCAGGGATGTTAACTGTCCACCTCACCTTTAACAATCTCTCGCAACTTGCATTAACTCCTTATATATAACAAAGTTTCAGTTTGTATTTAGCTGTGATGCTCAGCAGAAGTTGGTCGAGAGACCACTCCAGTCTTGTCTCCCTTATGTCCTAGGATCAAAACAGCCACAGTAACACTGCAAGTTCTGCTAGATTTTCATAATATATGCAATCATATTCTGTCTTATTTATAAGTTTTGATTTGCTATATGATTTGATTAACTTCTGATTTCATAATTTATGCAATATATAGATTATTGCTACCTGTTGGTACACTAAGGTGGATTATGGTTAACTCCACATAAACGTATAGGTGGATGAGAGATGGTGTGAAAGAAATTTGTCCCCAATGTGCTACCCACTATTCCAGTGCATGCATTCCCTATGTAGGAGGACTGAGAGTGAAACAATGGCAGAAGCATCTCCACAAAGTAAGATAGGGTGCGCACAAGGACATAGATTTAGGTTTTCAATAGTCATCAGCAAGGCAGTCAAGGGTTAAGGGAGGGAGTGTGTATACACACTGCAGCCCATTAAATGTGACCTGCAAAGTATTTTTATGCTTCTTTGTGAATATATATAAAAGTTTTTTTCCTCTATATTTTAAAATTTAGAAATATATGAAACGTTAAAGCTGGTCTTCCCAAGTTTGGCTAGAAGGTTTTCAGGATGTTTATTGTGAGTACTCACCTCTTAATTAAAGTGTGTGTTGGTGGGAGAGACGAGCATCTTTTGACACTTTAATAACAAAATCCATTCACTAAACACTGCATTAGGTGTCTGAGTTACACCGATGTTAATAACAACAATAACAAAAAGAATGATTTTCTAAAAAAAGACCTTTCTCTTTCATGTCTCCATTTTCAGTCTTTTGTGATGTCATGATTACACTAATTCTCGAGTCACTAGAGTCTTTCAGTCTAAATAAGACCTGAATTTCCAACATAGAAAACATCTCCCTTTTCTTGGCAAATACCACACAAGATTTCTTCATCACACAGAAGCCCTTGTTATTTTCTTTTATGGGTGACATTTGAAGAGTGTGTTCAATGCTGTGCTCACTCTCTCTGGGATTTTACCTGGCTCTGGTGTTGTACTGCCACATCACCAACCCTGCTGTGTGCTGAGGCTTGAAAAACACAATAGAGCAATAAGGTTATATTTTCTCTTCAACGTCCATATATAATTCCCATTGTCACTTATGGGAGCTATGTAAGTCCATCAAGAGGGAAATGAATATAGAAGTCCCTTAAACATCATCTGGAATTACAACCCAATAAGGCTCTAAAAGTTTGACATAAAAGAAAATCTTCAAAATCTGTATTTGTAATAGAGGTGTAGTTTTATCTTTAACTCTAGAAGTTCCACTATGCAGTGTACTGTATTTAACTGTACTGTGATGTGATCATCATACAAATACATTCCTATATACTGAGCTGATAAGTGCTAACGATAGTTAAAACCAGCTCCCAGCTCAGAGCCCTTACTTCTTCTCCATTCTTGCTCTGAATTCATTTATTTAACTGGTATTTATTTACTGTCTGCAGTAATCAGGTACACTTCAGTGGAAAAAAATTTCAGAATTCATTTAAGGACCTGATATCTTCCGTGGTTTCCAAGTTGTTTCTATTGTATGTTTGTTGTTGATAAAGTCATTCTTCTCTCTTTCCATTAAAACCAACATGCACCCAAACACTTTTTTGGGGAGAGTAAAATAAATCAGATAATACGTATTCAGTCCTCCACAAAATGTCTGAAAAAATCCAGCAGCTTTCTTTTGTTCCTGTATTCAGCCAATGCTACTTGTAAATGCAATTCTTGTGGTCTGCTTGCTTTTTCCCCAAATTATAGAATGCTGCTAGGACCATACTCTGATGCTTTTTCTCACATTAAATAGCAACATGACACTGAGCCTGCAAAGGTTAACTACCAGCAGGTTCCAAAGGGGCAGCCGTGTTAGTCTAGTAATGCAAAAAAAGCAAGGAGTCTTGTGGCACTTAAAGACTAACAGATTTGACTTCAAAGAGAAACAGCCAAAATCAAACTAATATTCAAATTAAATTGTGTGAAAGCAGGGCTGAATCGTGACTATGGATTCTTTTCACAATATAACAGGTAGTTTGATTTCACCCTTCCTCTGTGTGCTGTTTCCTAGAGTATGAATCCTTACAAATGCTCTGATTTGCTGTTGCAGTATGACCTGATCCCATGTCTTACACTCCCCTGCATTTATTTTCATCCAATTCTGTAAGTTCTCCCTCTTCAAAGCATCTGACGAAGTGGGATATTCTCCCACAAAAGTTCATGTGATAAATAAATCTGTTAGTCTTTGAGAGTCACAAGACTCCTTGCTTTTTTTACCAGCAGGTTGTGTGACTTGAAAATCAACCTTTAGGGGCATAGTAGAAATGTACTGAAATGGTAAACAAGACCTTCCTTAGTAAATAGTTCTCATAACCATATTAATAAACTTCAGTATTTGAAATATAGGCCTGTATTTATAGAGAACCAAAAGTAAATAATTGTTTTTGTCTGTGCTTGCCTATATCTTATTAGAAATGATCTAATCAGCTTGTAGATGCTGCACTTTTGTTTCCTGTCTGTAGGGCTATGTGCACACGTACGTCATTATTTTGAAATAAGTTATTTCAAAATAAAGTCCTTATTTCAAAATAAGTTAATTTGAATTAAGAAAATGTTAATTCGAATTAAGGGAAAAGCTCAAAGGGAAATAGCATGTCCAAACACAGGACTTGCTATTTTGCTTTAGGAGAGGGACACCATGGGAGGTGTGACAACATGGCCCTCTCCCTGGTCCATGCCCCACCCAATATAGGCTAAAAGGAAGGCACCCTGGGAAGAAGAAGGGCAAAAGTTTTATTTTAAAATAATGGTTATTTCGAAATAACACGTCCAAATGGCATAATTTCAAAATAACAACTGTTTCAATTTAAAGAAGGCTTAAGCTATTTCGAAATGACAGCTCTTATTTTGAAATGATGGAGCCCATGATTCCAAAATAAGAATATGTGGTGTGGACCTAATCTCTTTTACTTTGAAATAACCAGTGTTATTTCGAAATCAAAGAGACGTGTGGACATATCCTAGATGTTCATTACTGTATTGTACTGATTCAGAGCTCAAAAGGGAATATTAACATTTAGATGAAACTTGAGATGTTATAATATGATTGTCTTCATTTTTCTTTCAAATTTGTGACTCCACGTTGTAAAACAACCTGTGAACAGCTTGAATGGTTAATTGGCTTATGTTAGGGAAGACGACTATTTACTGGTATGTGCCTAGGAAATATGTATTACCTTTTCTTCCAAGTAACGCGTGTTACCTGTTTTTCTTCCAAGGAACGTGTGCTGGGATGTCTGCTGTCACAATTCTATTATAGCCTCATGGAGAACTATAAAGGAAGTTTTGGGTCTGATCCTGTTTTATCTCAGATCTGCTTCAACTTCCTCAGATTTCATTGTAGTTCTTCAGGGTGACCCTGGGATTATACATGTAAATTCTGATGGAAGAATTTGAATGAACTCTTCACATGAACTGCATATTGGAAAACTTATTAATCCATGGAATTGCTTCTAGAAAGAGTTTTAGAAATCATTTGCTCACCATCTCTCTTGAAACTGACTTAAGAACTTTAGTCATAGCTGTATATGTACACTCAACCACAGTAACCTTCTTTCTTTTCTTTTAAAATAAATCTTAAATTAGTTCATACATATTGGCTAGAAGTATGTATCTGGGCAAGATCTGAAGTATTCACTGACCTGATGAATAATGTGTCTGGTCTCTTGGTAATAGTAGAACTTTATATATGGTGAATAAAATGTTAAATAATCCTCACTGCATAGACTTGTCTATCTTGATGGGAGTTAAAGGCTGTATTTTCACTTCCTGGTAACCAGTAAGGTATTACCAAGTCTGTTTGGTTACTGCTTGGTGAATCTAATTAAAAGAATAAACCACCCAGTTTTGGAGATTGTTTGCCCTAATCTTTGCAATTTGCCTAATGAGTGTTTCAGTGTGATCCTTTCAATGACCACAGAGACAAGCACCTTACTCCACAGTTAACCCCAGTGATTTCATTGACAAATAGTGGGCAGTGAGGTGGCACTCTGCATGAGTAAAGATATAAGACCCTGGCTCTTAATAGGTAGTCATGAGAAGAAATAAATTGAAAGTTATCTTCTGAACAAATGTAACAGCATATGGTTAAGCTGCAATTAGAACAGTAGTGCGAAATAAATGTAATGCATCAAAAATGCTTCACCAGAGTAATCCAGCTGAACAATGAATTAACACCAGCAGCTATCTCTTCTACAGAATTTACTGAATATGGACCATACAGAAGTCATGCACTGGGGCCTACTGGTGAAGGTGGTGTTGCCTAAAGAAGGGGCCAGCAATTGGTGGGGATGGGGCCAGCAGTAGAGACGAACCGCCACACATGTGATGGCTGTTGCAGCCTCAGGCACACTGGGAGGGCTGAGCTAGTAGGGGGGAGCAGCCGTGGTACCGAGTGTCGCCATAGGACCAGCAGTCCTGCGTACAACTCAGAATAGGTATATATGCCATCTTTGGCATGAGTGCTGAGACTTGCTGACCCCTGACCTGATGGCTGGAACAGCAGACTTCTCTGGAGACCTTTGCTCCATTCCCAGCTCTGCCCTGGATCTGCTGGGTGACTTTAGGCAAATCTCTTCACCTCTATGCCTTAGTTTCCCTCCTCTGTAAAAATGTGCATGATATGTCCTTTAGGTCTGCTAATGAACAATGCTATATCTATCTATCTATCTGTCTATCTACATATATGTATGATTATTATGTAGTG
Source organism: Podocnemis expansa (assembly GCA_007922195.1). Taxonomy (NCBI): domain Eukaryota; kingdom Metazoa; phylum Chordata; order Testudines; family Podocnemididae; genus Podocnemis; species Podocnemis expansa. The sequence goes on along the minus strand of ML681984.1, from coordinate 22,356,525 downwards.
GGAGAGGTTTCCATATATGATTATTATATAGTGGGAGAGGTTTCCAAAGCACAGAAACACTTTAGGTGTCCAACTCTGATTGACATTATGTGGGAATTAAGCAACTGGCTCCCCGTTGCATCTTTGCAAATCTATACATAATAACAAATATTTATTTTTTAAAACTTGTAATGATTACTTACTAATTTTGAATCAAACATGGCCTCTCCAAAACAGTTTCAAGGAAATAATACATGTTTAACACTATGTGAAAGGGAACCTGAGAAAGGGCCAAATCATAATCCTCACACCAGTGTATTAGAGTGCACAGAAAAATAAACTAGGTGCCCAGAGATGAGTGAAGCTTGAATGCATACTGCATAGCCAGAGGGAATTTTGCAGCTGTACACCCAGCATTGTGGAGTTTGTGCGGTGGGCAGATAAGAGAGATGGGCATAAAATGCAAGTGGAAGTGGAGATCCATGCCAAAAAGGAATAGTCATGCAAATAACCCCCTACACGGAGCATATTTCAGCATCAGGTTGCAAACGCTGATGCACTTCCCAGTGCTAAAGTGTTCTGGCTGAATAGCTGAACCAGTTACCATGAACACTGTTGTGGGTGGACCACAGCACTTAGAAAGAGGTTTAGGGGACAGTTGACACCAGCATCCTCTTGTTGCCAGGACACCCCTATGACATGAATACAGAGTTCCCCTGGCTGATTTGGATATCATGTTCTTCCTCCTGACGTGGACTATCTAACTTCAATATCACTGAGCAATGGTGAAGAGTAGCAGAGGGGCAGAGGGCTTCTCAGATCACAATATTATTTCTTCAGGAACCTATAGAAACTGCCTTCTCCTCACATATAGTGCTACATTACAGGTGACCCACTGTGCAGGCAGAGGCATCTGGAATGACTTTTTTGATGTCAGGCTTTCAAGTAAGCAGCTACTGTAACATTAGGTCATCATGTTATGTTTTTTAGGCTGATCCCTAATTAAACAATTGTACTAATTTTGGATTGGGAAAAAAGAAATACAACCACAGATAGCTGGAAATAGTGACCAGAAAAATGACAGGTTATCTTTGCTATGAAAAGAAATTGCCTGAAACCAGTGTGCCTAGACTACAAATTTCCTCTCATCAGAATCCAGCACAACTATGAGTAGCTCCCAGTAGAACTAATGCCACACAGAAAAGTAAGGAGAGACAACTAAGAATAGTGTGAAGCGAAAGGTAGGGTTTTTACTGTTGTGTGTTTAAGTTACTGTCTCTTTTTCTTTAAAATAGTCACCCTTTCACCATCTCCCACTCCTCCCCTCACAACTCTTTGGATCAAATGCACTGCCCTGTGGCTTTTCTGGAAATGGATATGCAGCACATATGTAGAACTGCACTGGGGCACAGATGTCTGATGCTGTGTTTGCTAGCTAGCTAACAGCACTACAGCTGCCAGATTTCTTTGAAGAGGTGGTGGGAAAGGGGAGGAGGGTTAGCAAGCCCGAGGGAATCATTCACAATTATTGCACAGCAGGAAAGAATAGTCCACTGAAAGGAATCCTGATGGCAGCAACAGAGACAGGGTAGCTTGTTCTGTAACTTGGCTTTGGTTGGTGAACCAGAGAAGCCTGCATATCCTGTGAGAAGAGAGCAGGACCCACAGGAGTGTTGGTAGCCAGGCTTATCTTTTGTAATTTAAGAGTTTAACTATTTGATTATTTCTGACATTTTGGAGAATGAACTTTGTCATAGGCTATTAGCCTGTGGCATTGGGCTGAGCAGATGAGCCTTCCCAGGGAAATGGATGGCACACAAAGAAAATCAGTGAACAATTGAAACGCAATGGGTGTAGGTTAAAGTAGTCTGAAGATAGTTGCTGGTTTTGACACAATGAATGTAGCTTGGTTGGTTTGGTGATGGTTGAGGTAAATTAAATACCATATGTAACCAATTTTACTGCACTTACATTGTTTATTAACACCTCTTTAATAAATTAGAGTGGCTGCTATTTAGAATATCATCACTTCCCAATAAACACTACAAATTTACTACAGTTATTTCCTATTCAAAGAATGGCATCTTTGATAACTGAAAAGTTTATGACACAGTTTAGAAGCGAGAATTTATCTGGGCTATATGTAGCTGCAAAACCTTTTTATGGGAAAAATAAGAAAATTACATATTTTATTTATCCTGTGTTAAGCATTTAATCAGTTGCAGTATGGTAATATAATGAAATTCATGATCAATATTCCAAGTTAAGTTTTACCTAACTCATATACAATGTCTAAGTAGGCTTCTACTTCAGTTATTTAATAAATAAATAAATAAATAAATATACAACTCATTGTTTATATTACACTAATATTTAAGACTTTCAGTCATGGATCAGAACCTGTTGTGCTTGGTGCTGTACAAACACAGAACAAAATTAGGAAGATGACAATATCACTCCCAAAGACTTTATAATCTACCTATCAGACAAAAGATAACAGATGGGGAACACAAGAAAACAATGAGACTATATTACAGAGGTGGCCAAACTTATGGAACTTAAGAGCCACACAAGTTGATTATTAAACCTTTGAGAGCTACACGGAGGCATATAGCCATATACTTTTACCTACTCCAAAATTATTAAGTTTAAAATTCATTGCACACTTTAATTTTATCATAAATAAAGAACAAATATTGACCCTACTAATGTCAGATTCTAATAATTACTTAAGGTTACCATGAAAACTAGGCCTATACAGTAAAAACTTAGCTGCTGCTCGATGTAGAAGACTGCAGGCTATTGAAGAGTTTTTTAAAATCCCAACCATGCTGCACCTCTCCCCACCATCCCAACTGCCTCCTGAACTCCTAGGCTGGGGCTGCTTTCCTAAACTGGTTTGCTGACATTCTTCCAGGAGCCACAATTTTTCATTCAAGAGCCACATCTGGCTCCCGAGCCGCAGTTTGGCCATGCCTGCTATATTAGTTAGCACAAATTCTCCAGTCTTTTCTTTTGTCCCTCATAATACATGGTAAAGTCTCATGGTCATATGAAGTCAGGGGCCTTTGGCTTGAACCATTAGGCAATAATTGAGGTATTGCAGAGTTCAGATATGCAGGTATATTATTTAATGCAAAGGTATTTATTTATGAACAAGTTCCATTTCACTGAAGACAACAGAAACAAAAACAGTCAGATTTCTTGCTCAACATTGTGAAGCGTGCCTCTCCCTTGAGCATTACACCCAAGAAGTGCTGTCTTTTGGCTTCCTCTCAGGGTGGGGTTGCCAGATGTCCCACAAAAGGAGGACACACCCTCCTTTTTTTTACTTTCACTTCCTCTGTCAGGAAGGCATTTTAAAAACACATGATTTTGTCTGAATTTTTACTTACAGGGGTTAAAGTATGCTGGAATGCTCCAGAACAGTGTTCTGGGCGCCCCAGTTTTTAGGGGAAGCATTCTGAGGCCCCCTAAAAATAGAAGAAGGCACCAGAGCACAGAGTTCTGGTGAATCCCCCCAAGGCTGGCTCAAGGGGTTGCAGGCAGAAGCAAGCCCGGCCACACCTCTCTCCCTTTCCTGGCACCTGGGGAGGTCCCACCCCTACCAGGCCCAAGCTGCGCTTGCACCCTCTTGCCAACTGGCCTCCCAGTGTGACTGGGAGTCCCTGCAGACCCCTTGCCTGCCCCACCAGTAAAGGGGCCTGGAAGGGTTTGGGGGCCAGTCGGGCAGCCAGGGAAAGGGTGTGGTCGGAGGTGGGAAGAAGGGGTCAGGGTGGTGGACTGGGAAGGTGTGGCGGGGCTTGGGGGGTGAAGTGAAGATGGAAAGCTGGGGCATGGGGCGTTTAGGAGTGCTGGAGTGGAAACATGGGGAAGGACGGATCTGATGTGGGGCAAGTGTTTGGGGGGCAGTAGCTGGGGTGTGGGGCAGGTGTTTGGGTGGCATGCATTCATTAATTGTTACCCAGTTTCCATGACATAACATGGTAATGAGCAACAGTTAGATTAATACTGCATTTTCTCCACGTGTCCTCCAATGTCCTCCTTTTCGCAGTTCCCTGTCCTCCCTTCCATGCTTTCGTATCTGGTAACCCTATCTTAGGGTCACTCTCACATCTCCTTCTCCTGGCTGTCTGCTGCCTCTAACACAAAGGTTTGCCTACACTACAGCATTAGGTCAACATACGGCAGCTTATGGTGATCTAATTATGTTATCCAATCTCAGAACTACATCAAAGATTCTAAAAACAGGCTTTGAGGACCTCATCCAAAGTGAATACCTAATTTTTCGTTATGATCTCGGTGTTAATACTGTATGTAGATAATGGCTTTTTGTCACCACTACAGCAATTTCTAAACCATGTACAAACAGAAATTCCTGAAGCTATGTTGTAAGCTACGCCCCATAATAAATGCCAAGCTATGATATTGCTCGGCTTCTCTAGTCTGTTAGATGTGACTCCTCTCAGAAAAGAATGTTCTCTCCTGAAATTTCCAACAACCAGAAAAACTCAAAGTAAGAAGAATAGTATTGGAAAATTTTGAACAGTGTAATGCAGGGGTCTCAAACACATGGCCCGCGGGCCGCATGCAGCCCTTAAAGCTATTTCCTGCAGCCTGCTATGACACTATCATTACCAGTATTTGCAATATTGTTCTATGAAAAGATTTCAGTGGTGCTGCCTTCAGGTTAACATATTACTCCTCATGTGGCCCTGTACTAGTTCTCATGCAGCCCTCATGGTGATTTGAGTTTGAGACCCCCGGTGTAATGGAAAACTTTAGATCCTCATGAGCACTTTTTAAATATCTATGACTTAATACTAAACTATGCCACCTTTTCTCTGAAAATAAAGGTATACCTATTTGTCACTTAGAAGAAAATATGCACAAAATGAATCCCTAAAGCTTGACCAAGTATTAGTTCATCAGCATTTGGCATGCCTGAAAAATAAATGAATGAGGAATGTGTCCCCAGTATAAGAAGAAGAGGAAAAAAAATCAGTAAGGGTATACAAGTGATTTTTTTAAATTCTGCCTCACATATGGCTTCTCCAGAAAATATGGCTGTCTGCAAATTAGTCAGCAGTTGTCCATGTACAGCTGGTGAAATATCTGGCCATGTTCCTTGACAAGAAGGTTCACTGTTGTTTTTAGGAGGAATTGAGCCTTTCACACTAAATGCTGGATGTGATAATTAAGGTAACTTAGAGTGCTATAATACGCTAATTAGCCTTCTCTATTAGGAGCCGGATGGTCCATGATCCATGCATGGATGTTTAGATGTAAGAGGAGAAAAGGAACAAGCAGCCTCTAGTGAGGGAACCTCTCTTCTATACCACCCTGGCAGCTGCATGTTTTGATGTTTGGTTGGTATAGTAGATAAGCAATAGCTCACTGTTCCATTATCTTTTCTCATTCGAAGGGGCCTAAAGTTCAAACCTACTGTGTTTTATACATTCAGAAAAAAGCCAGACCATAAACCCCTGGGGTTATATTATTTTTTTCATCACTAAATAACAGGCTGCCACCTAACATTATGATGGTTGGCACAGATTCCATTTCATATCATCATTGACAGATATATTTATTTTTAAGTACTTAAACACTCTGTGATAAATGCACATTCAGCTCACAGATTTTCTTAATATAAATCTTATAATTAAGCCATAAAGTATATATGAACTCTGTAGAAATAGCTAGAAAATCTATGTTGAGTTTGAAAGAGATATGGATCTTGGTTATTTTGTACAAGAAACTGAGTGAATGAACCACAAGTCTTCCTTGGTGATGGCGTGAAATTAATATAATAAGAGATGTAAAGTAACTTTATTACCCTTTCATACCGTTTTACACATACCTAAAGTTTGTAATGTTGTATTATAGTTTGTGCATTCTCTCTCAAAGGTTATAAGATACAAACACTCCCTGTGGCTATGTGCTTGTAATTAAATACAGTGCTTAAAAAGGAACTCATTAAAAAAATGTTTTGATGATGGCAGCATAATACTTCATAACCTTTGTAGTGAAGCAGCTATGCACAAAATATAAAATTTGCTAATGTATTGTGTCAGTGTGTGCATGAGTATATGTGTCTGTGTTTGCAAGCAATAAGAAACAAAGATGACATAGTAATTGGCAGAATGGGTCTTAGGTCTTGGAAGGGTTTGACTATATAGCTGTACTGGTATACTATACTGGAAAAACACTCCTAATGTGGATGCAGTACATATATGAAAATTTTATTTTTTCCAGCATCTCTTATTCCAGCCCCACACCTCTGTCACCTTCAGCATCACCACCACCCACAAAAAAAAAAAAAAGTCAGAGAGAGAAAGAGACTATATCAGCAAAAATGCTATTTTCCCAGTATAACTACACCTAAACTAGGGGCTTTTGCTGGCATAAATATGTTGGTCATAAGTGGCACTTCATCACATCTCTGCTTGACATAGCTATGACAGCAAAAGCATTTAGTTATAGGCTTGGCCTCAAACTCAAAGACAAAGGAAGCAGGGATACATGTTTTGATGCAGACTGTTGTATCTATGAAGGAAAGGTGGGCTCACTGGAGAAGATCATTTGAGCTACACAGGGCATGCTGCACAGCAGATGTTTGTAATACTCCAAAAATGAGCTGTCAAAATGCAAGACTAGATCACTGTTATCAGAGAATCTCCTGAAACTAAAATAAGTGTTATGCAATAATCAACTTTTTAAAATTGCATTTGCAGTTGCAAGAAGGTCTTTGAAAATTCCTCCTTCTTCCAATTCTCCTCTGTTCCCATCGTCATTATGGGATTAATTTCAATAACAATGTTGCCAAGTCTCTCCCGCCCATTGCTAACCTGGGCAATGGGTTTGATTTACACTTTTCTTTTTCTGTGGCAGTTTTCATTTGATTTTTAAAGCAACTCTCCACAGCATATGCTTTGGGTGAGAGAATATTTGAATCTGATATGGAATAGTATCTTCCAGAAGAGCACACGAAATACAAAAAGACTGGATTTTTCAAATAAAATCTTAGGAACATGTTATAGGAAGGAATTGTCATACAAGGACAGAATGATTGATCTGCCAATCCAGTAGGCTATCTCCAGCCCTGGCCTTTAACAGAGAAACTGGGAAACCCTCTTTAATGCATCTAGCTCATTGCCCAATGCTATGGGTTGAAGACATGGTGATCATGGGGGAAAATTGCTTCCTGAGTTCACATAGTGCTTATTTTATGCCTAAAACCATGAGTTTCAATTGTTTTTTTAAATGTCTAGCCCAAAGAGTACAACTGCAGGTGCTGTCTAATCCTTTTGTTTAATCTTGCCAAGCTGTTTGTTTCAGTCATACCTTGGCACAGTGATTTCCTCAGGCTAATTATACACTGCAAATCAAAGTAACAAAACAAAACAAAGTATCTGAACAAACCTTCACAAAGAATACTTAACATTCTGGTGGGGGTGGAAAATGAGTGTGCTAACCAAAAAGTCTCAGAGGTGATTATGGATGTGTGTCAGAGTGTGTGTTTTGCAAGGATCTGCATTTGTGTGGCTAAGTATAATACTCGTATTCTACAAAAATGTGTTTTTGGGTGGTAAATATTTCTTGCACTTTGTATGACTGAGATCCATTTTTCATTATGCTAATTTTCATGGTGTGAGGGTTTCCTGATTGACACTAATTGATTGTCCCTCCTGAGGGTTAATTGACATAAGTTTGTCTTTATAAAGCAGTGCTGATAATCAGCTCTTTACCCACTTTGAAAAATGTTTGTAGTTGAAATGTCAGTGGGGGTTGTATCCTGACAACATGGCTTCTAAGTTACAACACTTTTGATTACTCTAGTATGGATGTTTTGTTTCATAGTCCATGAATATTTTCAAGACTTTTGGTCTGAAGAGATTGTGCTGGGCTCATTTACTGCTCTGTCATGTATTTCAATTAGATGTTACGTAAAAAAACATTTCCTTTAATCTAGTGCAATCAATGTAGTTCTATTACTAAATCCTTTGCACCTGTTTAAAAACATGCCAAGATGTTTAGTATATGAACTCATTTTATTCTTTCTCAAACAGAAGATTCATCCTCATAATTACAGTGCCTCTTATTTATAACTTTGTCATCACTGGAAGACATGTTCTCAGACAGTCCAAGAGTAAAGAAGTCACAAGCTTTATCACTAATGTGTGGACAAGCATAAAACAATTAGTAATATTTCTCTTAACAAAACAATAAGTATCTGAGACAGGTATGTTCAGATTCTTATTTATTGGTGATAGTCAGTTAGTCGACTGTAATTGAATAAATTGTAAAGTCCAGTATGCTGAAGATGCAATTTCTTTTTGCTTTAGACTTCCCTTATTTAAGTTGTCTACTTAGATATTTTTATATAGGCATCTTCAGATATAATGTAACAGGTACAGAGATGAGATGAAGTAGCCCTTCAGATTTCACAAGCACCCAAAGACCCTTATATTCAGTTTTACTTTCAAAAACCACATGAAAATTCAACAGAATAAATTTGATTCATATGTAAAAATCTTAATGTAGTCCCCATATCAAGAGTAATGTTGACAAATGTTATATCACAACTGAAAATCTGTTAGAGTTATGAATAAAAAATGACTATGACCTTTAAATTGTTAAAATGCTTGGATGCAGAAAATATGAGTATAAAGCTGAATGAAGGATTCATGATAAATAATTTATTCAATGATTTAGCCCTTTCTTGTTTCCTAATAACTGCAGACAGACTTTGATTTTTATGAATTTATTACTCAGAACGCATTGATGACCAATTTATGCAAACACATTGAATCATCCAGGCTATTTTAGGCTATTTGCCTTTGACAGTTTGCTATTTGTGATGTATGATTGGTCACATAAACCACAAGGAATTATGTCTTCCTTTATGATAAAATGACAAAAAACAAACAAAAACCTTATAAATAAGTGGAGAGGAATAAAAGATTTTAGATGGCTATGCGTCTTTTCAGGGGTGAACTTCTGCATCAGTAGGGCCAGAAGCCATTCACCTGTTACACAAAGTACCCCAGTGCCCAGTCAGATTTGGTGCTGTGGTCCTCCATCATGACAGCAGGGCCACAGGTCCAAAACTGAATGAGCTGTGCTGTGGTCCATACACTCACACACACACAAACACACAGAGGGATGGACATGCTATAACACTATAACAGTTACTAGTATAATAATTCCTAATTTCATGCCTGCTTTAGCAATAAAAGGTTGAAGGGGAAAAAATATAATAGGTAATGCAAAGAGAAATGATTTCTAAGCAAATCACAAATTGGATGGTGAAAGATTCAGTGTGCAGTCCAGCTAAATTCTTATGAAGGCCATTCTTACTATTTGAGGGCCTTCTCTAAGTTAAAAATCACAATCAAAATAAGACAGCTGGCTAATTTTCCTACTTACTTTGCCCAAGTCATTTGATCTGTAGCAGTAGTGGATTTTCCAGGAAACAAACTGCCATGGCTTCGGCCCACCTATGATGGGAGCCCCAAAATTCAGGACAAATCTGCCAAATGACTGAACTTAATATGTTGCAAGATGCAGAACGGTCCAGGCACTCTGCAAACGTATTAAAACTGTGCTCTAAATGGGGTTTTCTGAAGTAGTCAATCAAAGAATTTGCATCATAATTTTTTCACTGTCTCAGCAATAGCATAATAGTGAGTAAGTAAAGTGGGGGAATGGGACCCCTATTGTGGGGAGTTATCCTGGCTCATACACTACCCCAGTGGAATTGCTTAGCAAAACAATCCAAGTCCTCACTCCCGCTCCCTTTACGTGGAGGCCTGCCTGGCCTCAAGGGCTCTGCTCCCACTCACCTGTGTGGTAGGGGCCCTGTAGCCCTGACAAGGCTGGGCCCCAGATTCCCAATATTGTGGTCACCAGAAGCATCATTGCCCCAGCGAAAGACTGGAGACATGGGCCTGGGCCACACCCCCTGGCCGGGGCCCCAATTCCCTGCCCAGGCATGGTCCATCCTTGGGCTCCTCTTGCCGCCAGCCTGGCCATATTTCTCAGCTGGGGATGCCTGGGAGAGGCAGGCACTGCCGTGGGCAGTGAGGCCCTGGATTTCCATCCGGGGACTGGGCCGGAAGAGATATGGGATGCCCCAGACACTTGGAGCACAGGCGCTGGGACTCAGGCCATATGCCCCGTGTGCCCGGCCCTAGCGACTCCCCTAGTGGTCACCTAGGACGGGGCAAGGGTGTCGCTACTCTGGGCTGCTAACTCTACAGTGGATGGTTTTTAGACTCACTATTCATTTCACATAGTTCAGCGTAATACAATTTATTAAACAAACAGCAACGAAAAATTAAATAAATAAAGAAAAGAGGTGAAAGGTCAAAGGCAAACATCTGCTGCTGGCATGGGACACCACACACAACAACATCTCTGCAGCGTTAGGGATGTTTGTGGTCTCTTCCTCACATGCATCAAGTCTCCTGCTCAGGTCCTGGCTGTGCTACAGGGATACAGAGTCAGACAACTTCTCTGCCAGTGACCACATATCCCTGGGCTCTAGAAGCAGGTCCCTTCTCCTCAGCATCAGCTACCCTCATTGTCATGAGCCCCTTTCCAGTGTGCTCTGTGAGGCCTCTTAGCTGATGATGTCCCTCTGTGTTGGGCCCTGCACAGCCCCCCCCCGCGCCCCCGCACCCCCCATTCTTCCTAGCTGCTCACTACATTCGGCTCCAACTGTCATCTGTACTTTTTATTTTTACATACTTTTCATGTTAGCATAATGCAAATATAAGCTTTCATCTAGACCAGAAGTTCTCAAACTGTGGTCCAAAAACTCCATTAAGGTGGACCCAGGAAAGGAGCTTTTTTATTTTTATTTTTATTTTTTTGTTTTAAATAAAGCACTCGTGTCCAAATCACTTTACAATTGTTTGCTAACAGAACAAACAACATTTGGAAAGATTGTTAAGTGGTCTGATGTGACCCTCAGCAATTTTCAAGTGGTCCCTGAAAAAAAAAGTTAGACTATAAAAACAATCAATATATCTCACTTTATTTTCTTTTACTTCCTATTAATTATACTGTATAAGGAGAATGAAACAAAAAGGAATGAAAAATGGGAGGGGAGATAAGAAAGCATGTTCTTTTTCTTGGCTGGTTTCCCAGGTGCTGGAAGGGAGACTGAAAATGAAGCTGGGCACAAGGTCCCAAGTAACTCTAAATATGCCACTGATTTGTTGTAAATATTCTTGCTTTGATGTGGTTTTGTTTAATTTCATCCTCCTTACCATTCTTCCTTTCTCTCTTCCTTCTTGCCTCACTATTTCCTCCTTTTCCATTTCTCTTTGCTGTTTTTAGCCACAGCTGTGTGAAAGCTAAGTCAATGAAATAAATTTTTCACTTCACTCTGCGGTCCATGAGGCTAAGGGAGGAAGGCATCGCCTCCATTAGTGGAGAGTTCCAAAGCTTTACTGCAGTTTTTAAGATAGTAATCTTCACACTTGAAAGGCTGATCTTTTCATAGCTCCACAGGCTTACATCCATTGAGAGAACTTGCTGTCATAAAGGCTATGTCTACACTACAAAAGCTAAGTTGACTTTGTTAAGTCGTCTTAGTGAGTCCATCCTTCTCTTAAGTCGACTTAACACAGTTGGTTAAGTTGACTTAAGAAGTGCCCTAATAAGAATGTGTTTGCTTAAGTCGACTTAACTACATCAATTTAAGCAGGCGCATGTTATTACATAGGTCTTAAGTCGACTTAGATGGCCACATTGCATTAAGTTGACTCAATAAAGTCAACTTAATGCCTAAGTCGACTTAAGGAAGCCCTTAAGTCAACTTAATGAACTCCAAATGTGGCCAGGGCTTTGCTTAAGTCAACTTAAGCCTACTTCAAGTCGACTTAAGCCCATGGTGTAGACATATCCAATGACAGGGGCACTTTTTGATATCTGAGTATAGAAGGTACTCAAGACCATGAAACAGTGAATCTGACCTGGCATTCTAAGCAGAGCCAATGTAGTGAGAGAGTACTAACATAAAATGCTCTTGGCAGCTATGTGGTTGAAGAGGCCATCTGTTGAATCTGTAGCAATTGAAGATTTTTAATGATTATTGGTTTTAACTGAAGGACTCATGCCTAGATACAGCACATACATAGTACATAGAGGGTCTAGTCCATTCTAACTGGATAACTGTTGCTAAATGTTAACTGAGCTAAACTAGTTGAAGTACTAATAAAGCTGAGTGGAAGAATTAGGTGAAAAGTTACCTTTAGCAAAATGGTGGCAGCAGTTGAGCTCCAGCTTATTGCTTTTAAAAGAACAAAACCAAAAACAAACAAACAAACAAAAACCTCTGTACATTACTCATAGTCAACCTTAACAAATCTCTTAATAAAGTATCCATGTAAGTGGATTCAGTAGATTATTTATGGTTATAAGGAGATTTCATTGTGTCACATTTTAATGAAATTAGTGCAGGAATTTAGGATCATGGTCGTAGGGTCTCAATCTGTAAGTAAACAAGTGATCTTTCTAGGCTGGAGTGGGCAACAAGATTAATAATAGAGGAAGTTAAATATTGCATTGTCAATAGAGTGAATGGTGTCTGATTATAAAGAAGTATGTATGTGACTAATAAGTTAAACTGGTGACAGGAAGATGGAAAAGAGAGGCGCATCATGGAACCCATAAATCAAGAATGTGACTGAACAAGTCAAATACACATGTGCGGACACACACACTCACACACACACAAACAGGAAAACTCCACCGCCCTGCACTAACTCCAGAAACCCATGTTCAGTTATAAGTCTAATGAACTATCAACATAGTATTTAAATGCTTTACTGCAATACCATGCATGATGGTGATATAACTACTTTTTCTTTCTTTAGAACCAAAGTTTTGTTTCTGTCTGGATAGTTAGTGTTGTATACCGGGCAAAGTACAGTCAGGCACGTCAGGCAAGATGTGTTCTTATCAGTGTTGTTCTGTGTCTGGCGCTGATATCAGTTTGACTGCGTGTGTGAATGCGTGCATGAGTAAACTGAGGCAACACTCACGATCAAGGAAACCAACACGACCACGGATCTCTGTAGAAACAAAGGTGCCAGGCTAGGCTTTATTGCAACATAGCACTGTGGCAAACAATCCATATTGACAGATTTGTTGGCAGCACTGGTGCTCTCAATGCAATGGAACAGCTCAACTGACAGCAGGCCTGGCTGTCACCCTCTCGGCTGCACAAAGTTTGGGCTCTGGGGCTCCTGCTATTATACCTTATCTGAATTGATTTGTACATCCCTCCTTTGATGCCACCCCTTAATTTGATAGGTCCCTGGTTACCTCAATTGTCCTATGCATCCCTCCTTTGATGTCACCCCTTCATTTGATAGGTCCCTGGGCATCACCATCCATCAAGGTGTCATGACTTGGCCAAACCTCTCCTTTGTACAGGTCACTTCGACCCAGCATACCTCATCATCTCTTTTGGCATGAGACTGACCTAGCTCCACATTTCTCCAATTCTTTATTCAAGTACATTCTCATCTTTGTTTTAGTACGTTCTCATATTTAGCTTGCGCCAGTTTCGATGAGGTTATCATGGTCCCATGCTCTATGTGCATGCCATTCAGGCCCACTTTCTTGTATTGCTTCGCTAGGCCTTGGGCCAATACCTATACACTTCTACTTATCTTTCTTAACCTTTTACTTTCTCATACAGTGAGTACCTTTGGAACTGTAGGCCAGATCCTCAGCTAGTGCAAAGTGGCATATTTTTGATTAAATCAATGGCATTAGACCAGGGGTTAAAGTATAATTTGGCCCACCCCAGAACCTGCCCCCCCCCAAATTTCTGAGTCACCTTGATGCAACTCCAGTCCCCCTTCCCGCAGGTCCAGGCCCCCTTTACCCACCCCAACTACTGCCCTGCAGACACCTGTCCCCCACCCCAGTGACTGCCCTCAAATACCTGCCCCACCTTACCTACTGGTCCCAGCATGCCTACTCCTCATCCCAGCTACAACCCCTCAAATGCCTTCCCCCACCCCAACTACTACCCTCCCGCATGCCTACCTCTACCCCACCTACTGCCCCCACCCCAGCTACTGCCACTGAAATGCCTACCCCACCACCCCAGCTATTGCCCGCAGTCCCTGTATCACTGCTCGTCCCCCAAACCTTTCTCCAACCTCCTCCTGAACTCCACATCTCACCACTCATCCCCCAACCCTTTCCCATGCCCCCGCTGTGCCGTGCCATCTTCTCCCACTGCCCTGGACTAATCCCCTCCTCCACACCCTTTCCCCACCAGACTGGCTCACCAGTCTCTGAAACCACCCCTCCAGGGCCCTCTTACCTGGCTGCCATGCAGAGCAGCCCCAGCCTGGGCAGAGGCTCCCACCCAGAGCCTGCTCTGACTAAGCATGGTCAGAGGTGCTGAGCATGCTCAGTCAGAGCAGGCTCAGGGCAGATTTAAAATCTCCTAGCCCAAGGCAGCTCCTTGCCCTGCTGGAACATGCTGGAACAGTGCTCTTGGGCCTGCTATTTTTAGGGGCTCAGCATTCGGTGGGCCCCTAAAAATAGAAAATGGAACTGGCACACAGTGTTCCAGTGCCCACTATTTTAAAATGGTGGTCCCCAGAATGCAACATTCTGGCTCCATTTTCTATTTTTAGGGGGCCCAGAACACTGACCGCCTAAAAATAGTGGGCCTTGGAACTGCATTCTGGTGTGTTCCGGCTTACCTTGACCCCTACATTAGGTCATCTTATATCTGCTGAGGATCTGTACTGTGTGCTTTGTTAAGAAGTACCCTATCTAAATATTTAATGCATTAATTCCATACTCTATACTATTTGTATGAGATGTTTTTTTCCCTTTTTAATATACTTCCACAGTGATATATGGCTTACAAAACATTATATTAAGAGAGGGCTGGGAATTTTTCAACAAAAACTTTTCATTACAGGTGACAAGAGAATTTGACACATATAAAGAACCAATCCCCAACATGAAATGCTCATTAAAATGAAATCAATTTTTGCCTTACAAATGAAGAAAGTGGCAACTGGGTAAAAGTTTCAATTTTATGTTTTGCTTGTAGCTCAGTATAGATTTTTAATGTCTAAAAGCAAGACTTCTACACACACACACCCACACACACCCTTCCTAATAACCCTGGACAGAGCTCTTGCATGCTCTATTTCAACCCAAAGTTGATTATTTATCAGCAAATAGGTTTTTACACTGGAAAAAAAGCTGTCCAGCTTTAATAGAACAGTGTCTACAGTCGCTCCATTACATACTCTAGCTGAGTAAGTACATTGTTATGGTACAGTATAGCCTCAGAGATGTAAAGAGTGTAAAATGGATCAAAAGATTAAAAGTGACAGTGATGTGGAAAGAAGAGAATGTATCAGCTCCATTTCTTAAATATGTCAAGTCTATGTAAGGAATTTACAGAGACAGAGAGAAAGAGAAAATCGATATTCATTTAAAAAAAATTAATCATCATTAGAAGAAATCTATCCTTCATGGAAAGAGAGGGACTTTAGGTGTTCACTTTTTGGCTCCTCTGTGGTGCTGTATATATAGGAAGAAAGATCTTGTAAAGTCAGAGTTGAAATCAATTAATTAATTTTTCAGTCGCTAGCAGCCACTTCAATGATACTGAAAAAGAAATTGAGATATATGTTTGAAATGACTCTGTTAATCAGGATTGGGGAAGTTGTCTCTTGACTCACCAACATGCCAGAAAAAAATTGCACTTATTCTATCTTAGTTTATCTGTAACGTTCTTCCCCTGTCTGCACTGTGCTCCATGTCCATATACTCTTAACACTTTCAGTGAGCTAATCCACTTTGATATATCACAAATGTCTGAAGAAAGAATTTATTATGTGTTCCCAAATAGCATGTAATAACTAACAATGTATCAAAGTTGAGATTTGATTGCAAATGAAGTCCTGAATACAACAGTATGAGAATTTAACTCATTGTTTTGGAGAACAGTGAAGTTCAATAATATTTTCAAGGTTTTTAAAATGTTTTCTCAGAGAATATCTTCCCAGGGGTTATTCTTGAACTACTATTTGGGATGAATTCAGATTTTCAGAAGAGCTCAGCAGCCAGAATTGTGGCACGATGACGAGAGCTCAGCTCCTATTTAAGGACTTAAATTAATTGGGCAGATTTCATAGATTCATAGCAAAAAGCTGGAAGGGACCTCAGGAGATCATCTAGTCATGCCCCCACACTGTCTGCACTGAGACAAGATGAAAAAAAGTTTGAATATACCTGAACAACCTGTCTTAAAAACTTCCAATGACAGAAATTCTAACACCTCCTTAGGTAGCCTATTCTAATGTTCAACTGGCCTTATAGTTAAAAGTTTTGCTTAATATCTAGGCCTTATTCAGACTATGTTCAGACATCCAAGAATATAATTTATCTTTTTTACAACATCACGTTTTTTGACTCATATTCAATTTGTGATCCACTATAATTTTATAGAATCATAGAAACTAGAAGAAACCATGAGAAGTCATCAAATCTAGTCCCGTGCACTCATGGCAGGACCTCTTAAACCATCCCTGACAGGTGCTTGTCTAACTTGCTTTTAAAACCTTCCAATTATGGAGATTCCACAACCTGCCTAGGCAAGTTATTCCAGTGGTTAATCACCCTGACAGAATTTTTTTTTCTAATGCCCAGCCTAAACCTTCCTTGCTGTAATTTAAGCCCATTGCTTCTCATCCTATCATCAGCAGTTAAGGAGAACAATTTGTTTTCCCCCTCTTCATGACAACCTTTTAGGTACTTGAAAACTGTTGTCATGTCCCCAGTCAGTCTTCTCTTTTCCAGACTAAACAAAGCCAAGTCTTTCCATCTTCCCTCATAAATCAAGTATTCCAGACCTCTAATCATTCATGTTGCTATTCTATGGACTTTCTCTAATTTGTTGACATCTTTCCTGAAACGAGGCACCCAGAACTGGACACAACACTCCAGTTGAGGCCTAATCAGAGACGAAGAATTCCTTCTTGTGTCTCAAGTATTCTCCTGGTTTATAGATGCTACCATTTTTGATGTTCAATTTGTGTCCACTTACTCTTTTGTGCAAGGGCAGTCCAGTTTGGCCAATGTACATGGCGGAGGGGCATTGTTGGCATGTGATAGCATATATTACATTAGTAGATGTGCAAGTGAATGAACGCCTTATGGTGTGGCTGATGTGGGTGGGACTGTAGTGATATCACTAGAGTCTATGTGTGAGTAGAGTTGGTAATGGGGTTTGTTGCAGGGATAAGTTCCTACGTTAGTGTTCTTATTGTATGGTATTTGGTTACTTGTGACTATTTGCTTCAGGTCAGGAGGCTTTCTGTAAGCAAGGATTAGTATAGCCCAAAATCCTTTCCCCTTTTTGTTAACATTAATCATGTTAACCTTCTGGTCACAATTAACCTTTTTAGGTTACTTTCCAAAAGTTTTTCTAGTAATTTACTTATTTCCAGTTCCCAACAGGTTCTTCTGATCACAATGAGAATACCTAGGTAAAGTGTATTAAAAAATTTGGTCTCCCCATTTAGGATTCTAAAATGGAGCTGTGCTCCCAAAATCTGTTGGAATTTTGCCCTTTTCTTTAATGGGAACTAGAGCAGGTCTTGCAGCATAAATATCGGGGTAAATCAGTTTTTGCATTGTTCAAAACAAACAGACAAACAAAAAAGCTACAGCCAGAGATTACAGGAACTAAATCAAGAACCTAGAAAAAATAGTTATGCAGGACATTTTAAGAGTCACATAAATCCATGGTATAAGGTCTGATAAGTGGTGACTAAAGAGCACCCTGTCAAAGGAAGATGACTATGGTTTCCTGAAATTTAAAAAAAAAAAAAAAAAGTTTTGGCTTCAGTGAACATGGGGGCAAACTCCTTGCCTAGATACTAACAAAAAATAGATAAGCCCGAAATTCCTTCTTGTTCTCCAAGAAAATAATGGGGTGAAAAAAATCAAACATTATAGACATTTGCCATCACTTTCAAAGGTTCTTGAGCAATCTAATATTATTAGTAGCAGTACCAATGACTCTAAACTCTCATCTTTCTGCAGAGGTTGCAGATCCCAGAAGTACTCCTGAAGAATAATATAATTCTGAATTGAACTGAAGCAGCAAATTTATTTTTTAACAGTTGAGGTCCAAGTTTGAATGGTTTGACTCAACAAACTCTCACTAGATAATAGATTGAAGGTGTTCCTGGATATTTATCACAAAGCCAAGGAAAAAGTAATGCATACTAGAGTATGGACCTCATATCACAGAAGAAGGAAGGTCTCCTTTAAATAATTGTAGTTATTGAATTATTTCACTCATCAACCTAGAGTCTGAAAACCTGCCTGCTACATTTCACCTACCAGTTTGTATGTTATCTCTTAAGAAATAGGCATCAGCAGACAGAATGATTTGATTTCTTTGCTGTATCACAAACCTGGTGTATTGGATGGTTGTCCCAAATGCATCTCTTTTGCTAGATGTCCCTTCCCAGTATTAAAAAAAATACGGCATTGGATGAAACTTCAGCGCATATAAAGAGTTAGTATACAACACAGTAATAGCTGATGTTGTTTTGGAGCCCACAAAAGCTTAAGCCTAAAGAAAGCTGTTAGCCTTTAAGGTGCCACAGCACTCTCATCATTTTTTCATATGGAATGGTGTAAATTGGGTCACCCCTTGGCGGGTGATCCACTCCTCACTCGGCGGCAGCGACCGGCAGCTGCAGCCCACAAGGGGACAGCCATTCTTGCCTTCCGGCCTGGCTAGAGTGAGACAGCTGAGGGCTGCAAGACTTCAGCCCCCTCACAGGGCAAGCTCAGTATTTTAGTAGTCCCTGCCTTCCAGCCCAGCCAGGGTGAGGCAGCCAACAAATGCAGGGCTTCAGCCCTCTTATAGGGCAAGCTCAGTACATAAATAGCCAATGTTTACGAGACAGGGTTTTAAACAGAAGTGTAGGGTTCAATGTTTACGAGGCGTAGGGTTTTAAACAGAAGGGGTTAAGGGGAGGGAGATGCAGGCCCTCCCACTCCACTGCATCTCAGCCCAGGGCCCTATTGGGCAGCCACGGGCCACCAGTTAGCCGGTGGCGTGCCTACTGAAACACACTGACCCGCAGCGGAACTAGTCCACGCTCCCCTGGGCTATTCCTCCTTCCCCTTTCAGGGACCTCCCCTTTACCAGACCCCTGGGCACCTTGCCAGGGGAATCCCTGTCAGGCTTTCAGCATTTGTGATCGACAGGGTTGGGAAGGCCCCCACAGTCGCCACCAGTGGTAGCTCTTCGAGGTCACAGAAGCTGGGGGCCTCAGGCTCAGCAGCATCCTCCACTGAGGGCAGCTCAAAAAGGTCCTGACGGCCTTCCTTTGTTCCTCCATCAAGCAATTCCTCCAGGTCCTGACCAGGTGGAGAGTAGATGGGGCCTCAATTCGGTGGTCACTCTTCCCAGCCAGGGAGAGCCACCTTCACTGCAGCACATCTTCTCGTCCTTCTCCCCTGTAGCTGCCTGGTCCATCCCCTTAAATAGTCCTCCTCTCCCCTACTCCAGCCCCTTTAGTCCCGGGCCAAAAACTGGGTCTACACAATCCCCTGGCCAGCAGGGGGAGTGCGAGAGCCCCAGCTCCCTCTCTGAGGAAGGGCACTCCGCCCAGCTCCCTCTCTGAGGATGAGCACTCCACCTCGCTACAATGGCCATCTGAATTTTTCCCTCCTTCCAAATTTTGTCTCTTGATATTTTGTATGATTTAACAAAATAAATTCAGTCCAGGTCCCTCAGGGTTCCACCTTCCACCACAGGACTGGGAGAACAGGGCATGGCTAAGCTAATTAATCCCTGAATACTCTAATAGCTTTCTCAGAGATATTGTCACGTAAATTGGTGCACCCACTAAGGGAAGAAAGTAGCATTCCTTTTGTCCTCCCTTGATCATGCAATAAACACAGCTCAGCCTGACCAGAAAAAACAGATCAATGGCTCGAAGTGTTAAGTCAAATTATATGATATAGTGAACACAAAACTCTAGAGTTGACCGAGTATGAATCTCACAAGAAAAAAAGAACAAATAGTGGACATATTTCTTAATAAACTTAAAAATTGTATTAAGTTTACTATTTAATTGCAGAAGGGTGTGAGAACATGTGTGTTATTCAGTAGAAAAGATAAGACGTTAACTTAGGAGTCACTAGGCCCAGACTGGGTACTCAGATTCGACCAGCAAGAGAAAAGAGGGATTCCTATTGGCATTTTATCATTGTGATTCTGGTATGCAAAGCTGAAATAAGGGAACCAGCTGAAAAGAGACCCAGTACTAACATGACTGAGGATGGCCTGGGCTGGACTTGTAAGAGCAGACACTGGGGGCTTTTCTTGGGTGCTAGAATTTTGAGGACTTAATGACCAACTAGCTTGTCTATTAGTTGAGCTGATTTCTCCCCGCAGTAAATAAATTTGGTTAAATTTCCAAATTACTAAGATTCTATGTATATTTGTGAGACAGTCAGAAGAAGAAAACTGCTATCACCAGTGAATGACAAGATATTTAGATATTTAATTTTCTAGAGCTAGCAGTGAAAGTGGGGCTCAAGTCAAACATTTAATTTCTTTTAAAAAGAAACCTCTAAAATGTTATGTCAAACCTGACCTTGGTAGCTGTTATGGACACTTGGCAGAAGAATTATATACATTATAAAACAATTTACTCTTTAATCTTTTCACAATGCTAAAGGAAAATTCATCTAATTAGTTTAAAGTGCCTCACCGTTTCTCTCTGGGTATGTCCACACTGGTTATTTCGAAATAAAAGAGATTAGGTCCACATGATGTATTTTTATTTCAAAATGACGGGCTCCGTCATTTTGAAATAAAAGCCATCATTTTGAAATAGCTTAAAACTTCTTTAAATCGAAACGGCTATTATTTCAAAATGGTTATTTTGAAATAATGCTGTTCGGACATGTTATTTCAAAATAACCATTATTCCAAAATACACTTTTGCCCTTCTCCTTTGCAGGGTGCCTTCCTTTTAGCCTATACTGGGTGGGGGCATGGCCCAGGGAGGGGGCCATGTTGCCACATCTCCCATGGCGCCCCTCTCCTAAAGTAAAATAGCAAGTCCTGTGTTTGGACATGCTATTTCGCTTTGAGCTTTTCCCTTAATTCGAATTAACATTTTCTTAATTTGAATTAAATTATTTTGAAATAAGGACTGTATTTCAAAATAACTTATTTCGAAATAATGACGTATGTGTGGACATAGCCTCTATGTCTTCTAGTAGGGCTTGAGGAAGTTCTGCATTGTAATTTCAGAAAAGTGTCTACCCAATCTTAAAATTCTGCCATTTATTTTGGGGGTAGCTCCAGCACTTTGCTTCTACCACTTGCCACATACTGCAAAATCATTGTTCTGATTCAGAAAAACATATGCTTAAACCCATTTCTGTACAGGAAAAGAATGTGATTCAAGTACATGCTTCAGTACTCTTCCTGAATAGGGGTACTTTCCTGAATAAGAAAGGGGGACCAAAACTTCCAAGCTCTTACTATAACATTTGTATAAACTTTACATTGTAGATTAACTTGGATCAAGTCTTATGGTCTTTACTGGGTGCATCCTGAAACCCTTTATTCTGTATTCGCATCCCAGATTATGTTCGCCAGATATCTGATGAAGAATGGTTAAAGCCCAGTTAGAAGGAGGGTTTATATACTTCCTATGCCTCCTTGTATAGTCACATTGGTGACTGTACAACAGTGTGTTGTCTTTTGTTCATCAGTTAAAAGCTGGGTACAAATGGATTTATGGATTAGAATGTGACATTTTTTAGTTATTTTTTTTTTTATTTTTACTAATATCACATGCTGTAGGATGATTTCTCTCCAGAAGGATAGAATAGTGTGGAAGAAGCTAATGTATTTTTACGAGAGAGATCATGTACCATAAGATATGCAAATTATCTCTGACTGTGGAGTAGTTTTCATTTTCCTAACAAACACATATGCTTTATGTCTGCTTGTTATTTTAGCAATTTTCAGTAAACATTTGGTTTTCAAAAAACAGAATATTCAGAAATATAATTTCACATATGAAGGTCATTTGTAAATGCAAACAAATAAAAACACACAACTTAACATGTATTGGAATATAAAGGCTAAAACATCTAGGGAGGCCTGCCAAATTTGTGTATTGAACTTGGTTTTGTTTTTCCCCATGAAATTCAGTAAATGTGTGGTAACTGCCAGCCACAGTAACAGTGCTGGAGGAGAGGTGGGACCATTGTTAAAACACACTGCAAATTCAGTGATATCCAGAGGATTTAGCCAATCTGTTCCTGCAGATGTCAGTTTTACACATGATTTACCTGGCTTGCCTTGACTCTTGCTGTCTCTGAAGCTTTGACAGTTCACGGTTTCTAAAGGAACAATGCCCATTGTGGCAGCTCTGCCAAAGCCATGGATCTTCTCTATTCGTATCTCCCCCCGATGTGTTTTCATGGGGAAAAGGAAGGCAAATTGTGAATTTTAGGTCAGAGCTCTCTGAAATAAGTTTCACTTTTTTTTCTTCCCCTGGATGGATGTCTGACCAAGAACATATAGTTAGCTAAACAAATAAATAAAGAAAATACTGTTTAGGTCATCCAGCAATATTACCTATATCTATACCTACATCTAAAATGTTCAGGAGTCTGCAACCTGCAGCTCCAGAGCCTCTTTTGCTGTCTCCTTGCGGTTCTGGGTTCCTGCTTCCAGGTTTCCTCCACCCTTCCCTAACACCACCACCAGGGGACACTTCAGGTGGCCCATGCCAGGCTCCAGGCTCCCCACATCATCACAACTAGGGGATCCTACTGGGGACCTGCTCCTGATTCCAGGTACGCATACACACAGACCCCACCAGGCGATTCTGTGGGAGGCAACCTGGCCCTGGTCCCCCTACTTTCTACCAGGAGGCTACACCCATTGTGGCTCAGACATTCACAACAGGTCATCTGCATACATACATACCTACATTTTTTATATATATACATGACATTAAAAACTATCTTTCACTGTATTTGAATTACAGTTTAATAAAAACTGACCCATGACAAGCTACATACACTTATTATGGTTCAGTTAAAAAAAAACATGGATTTTTAAAGACTTTCAAGATATTTTAAAGAGCTTCTAGTGACTGTAAGATACATTCATACTTCTTTATTGAATCATCAATGTGCACTTTCTTATACCTGTATTTATTTTTATAACAGAAGAGGACACAAAAATTGTTCATGTCTCTGAAATACATATGGTCATAAAAGTACTATGCAAAAGTGAAAGAGAAACATAATCTGACAGTATTTCTGGAGCCAAAACTAAAAGATTAACTTTGAAATTATGGCATAATGTAAAAAAAGATTCCCAAAATGACACAGTCACATATTAATATTTGATCCTGCTTCTGACCAAATAAATAGAAAAACTCCCATTGACTTTCTTGGTGCAAAATCAAGTTTTAAAATAGCATTTTAAAATCATGTTTATATGAGTTGGAGTATTGCTTTATTTTTGTTTTAAATATTATATTAAAACAAGCATCTAAAAACATGAGAAAGCTGTGAATGAAGCTGTCTGGTAAGATGGCAATGGCATTTATATAAACAAAATTGCTCTGTGGTATTTGAGTTCAAAAATGTAGATATACTAATATAAAGATCAACTGCACCATTGAAAGACATTGATGGCAGGTAATAAATGAATAAAACATAAATGTTTGTTAAGAACTGACACTGTAGTGACTCTTTACAAGGTGCAGACACTATCAAAAATGTCCTAGCCCCAAAAATGCCTACAGTCTAAATTATGTTTAGTTATGTTCCTAGAAAAGAGAACAGGGGGGATGACAGTGAGAAGCTGAATATTTTATGAGGAATTGTTTCCTAAACCGATGATAGATCTTTACAGGTGAAGTTTTGCACAATGATGAACACCTTATAATACCCTATACATCATACAAGTGTGGCTCATATTTTAAAAATTCACTCCCCCACTTCAGATGTTAGGAAAGCAGTTGTTTCCTGATTCATCATTCCCCAAATATCTGAAGAAAATGTACTAGAATTTCATTTCACTTGAGAATAAAAAGGAGAGTCATGCTATTGTAAGAAAAATTATATGTAATCTCTTCTGTAGGACAGTGAGAAAGGTGCTGAAGCGTAGGCCTCATTGGTGCTGTGGGTTGCTATGGTAG
>ML681984.1:22303456-22327274 GCA_007922195.1 Podocnemis expansa | reverse complement strand
GTGCCTCTTTCTGAACTTGAGGGCCAGAGTTAGATTTTTCCCCCACACTATACATGTACTTCATATGTGAAATTACTGCAGTTGTAAGAGATGTCAATCTTTCTTACTGCATTTGATTAAGAGGAAAATATTTGTAGCCCCTATCTAGTTTTGGAAGCTGTTTGGTCCGCACTAAAGTGTAAGGAAGTTTGCAAACCAGCTGGTTCAGTGTTATTAGAATTAGAATTTTGTTAAGACTGTTTCATTTGAGAGAGAAAGGATTAAACATGCCTGGGTAGTATATTTTTTTTGTGAAGTCCAATGAAAATTTCATATGTATGTTAATTTAGTATTCTGAAAATGCTTAGATTGACTTTGATATTTCCTCAGTGCTGCAGTATATAACCACCAAACTAGAGTCTGCATCTCCTGGGATTACTGTGGATATCCACACATGTTCCAATCTTAAGGTCTGACTATTGAAGGAAATGGGAGCCTTCCCATTCACTACAATAGACTTTTGATCAAGTACATAAAGAAACAGGAGATGTGAGAAAAAACAGCTGCATTTACTGATCATAAATAACAAGAATTAAGGTAAAAACTAAACTAACCATCTGGTTTGAGAGATTATTATAAAATAAGGCAAGAAATTTAACAGAACAAACAACATCAAGAATAAAACCAGTGAAGTGTTAATAGGTCTTTCTACTAAATACTAACTTCTCAGGTAGATAGAATAGCTCATTTTATCAAGTCAAATGGCTTCTCTCTCCCATGGGAAGAGCTTCTCCTTTACATGTTAATAATATTGACTTGCAGCATAGGATAAAATGGGTAGTCATAGATCTGAGACCAGTTTCTGATGAAGTACTTATTTTGTGTAAAATGGGTCACAAATAAAACAATAAATACACCTTCAAAATAATATAAGTAAACTCCTATATTACATAAACAACTTCTCCAAATACCTAACAGTTCCCCAAGCTCCCCATTAAGTAAATCTTTTCTTCAGAATGCTCCCCCTGCCAAATTCCCAGAATATTTACACACAGGCACAAAAATGAGGCTTTTATAGTTGCAAGCAGAATCCAAACAACTCACAGCTGAACTAAGCCCTCCTGTTACTCTCCCCTAATTAGGTTTACATGCTCACTTATAAAACCAGAGCTCCCTGTTCTCTCTTTCATTGTCTTAGAGATGGCTGCTGTTAGTTTACTGTCTTAGATAGTATTTTTCTCTTTCCTGTTTCACTAACCCAATCCAAGAAAGAACATGAAGAATAGTTTTTTCCTACTCTCCCACTTGCTAATTCTTTAGCTAAATTGTCAGTTGCTAGGAAGCTAGGGTTGTTATCTATTGTAGGCTAGTCTATTTCAGCATGCTTTTTGCTCAATGAACTTCTGTTGATTTTGCTTGTAGTGCTATATAGGCAGTATTTGAGTGATCTAGCCCAGCAAGAGGATCCTAATCTGCTTTCTCTTAGGGAGTACTATCAGCTTCAATATAGAGGAATGTTTACTAATATTATTCCTGCCAATTCCTGAAAGTGATTTAGTGTTTGGGTTAAATAACTGGAAAGCTAATGAATCCAGGAACTTTATTAGTGTTCAGAATTTTGATTGCTTGATCTGCTTCCTATTTCATAATTGGAAGGTTCAAGTGAGTGTTTAACTTTCTGGGAATGAAGAGGATTTAGATAATTGAGAGTACAAAGCTTTCCATGAAAGGTGGTCTTCAGAGATTTCAGAAGAGTAGCTTCTATTATAGCACTGAAGAAAAGTTAAATTCAGTCATTGTCCTTAGTGCTTGGTTAATTTTTCAGCCAGATCTTAGCTTCTCATTCTTGACTGTTTGAACTGGAGATAATACATACATACATACGTAGGTAGTATGACTTACTGGAATTCAAATAACTCTTGTCCTTAGCACAAATAATGGAAAACAAATTTTGAAAATATATGGAGTTTATGGGGGATGTTTAGAAGAATAAAGGTTGCCTACATCATATTTTAATTTACCATTACTGGATGAACAGTATTACAGTCTTCCAGTTTTTATCTGAAGGTGTTATCTTCTAATTCATAGAAACTAAACTTAGATGATAGCATTGAAGATGGCTCTGTCTCTTCAGGAGGGCTTAGCTGGAACCTGCTGGGCTACACTATTTGTAAATATTTAGCTATGTTCCTTTTTATGTGTGCACATCTGCACATGAGTTACAGTAGAATATAAAATGACCTATCAAATACTGAAGGTAGAAAGAAAGTATAGGCTTTGACTAGAAGATTGGATGAGAGAGAATAAACTGAGAAATTTTTACCTTTGGGTTCATTAGGCAAAACCCAGAATCCAAAAAAACACAAGTTAGAGTTCCAGTCATAGCACAAGAGATTTGGAGCATGTTGAAGAAATAAACTGATGTCAAATCTTCTTTGAGGAATACCGTCCATGATATTACTGAACACTTCCAGAACTCAATGTATGCTGTGATTTTTGTGGCAAATGCTACTACCACTTTTCAGTAGAAATTTTGATATAGAATTCAATGCAAGCAGGATTAAACCATTTTTATACAAGCAGGGTTTAAAAAGTAGCATCGTCCTATCTTGCTGCATATTACAGAAAATAAAAAAAACAGGGTCACAATTTCAATTTATATCCTATCCCATCATTTCTCTATGTTGTTGGACTCACAAAAGCACACCTGTTTTACTGTAGGGTAAACTACTTCATGAGGTACAATTCCCTTGCTGGCTATTTGGATTTGGCATTGGAGGTTATCTCTGCAATATGTTGCTTGATTTAGTTTTTGGCACCATGATATGTATTCCTCAGTGATTTTTCAGCTGCTTGAAAAAGAAAGAAAAGATAGATATGATATGTGTGGAAAATCCCTCAATGAACTAAACTAGCAAATTTCATTTAATTCTCAACAGAAATGTGACAACTATAAAAATGGTCAAATAAAAGCAAAAGATTTTCTCCTACAGTATTTATTACTCTTTTCATCAGCTTTTGTCAACACTGAGGCGTACAAAATTTGTTTACCAAAAATATCTACTGAGAGGCAGTGCAGATAACTTCATCTCTAGGATAATGAAGAGACCACATTGGTAACTCTGGAATGGACTGAGCCTATAAACTAAATCTGTGTACAGGTGAGATTAGCTGCACTGTCCCACAAGCACTAGAAGGAATTGACTCAGTTGCTCATTCCGCAGGAGCAGTTAGTAACTTACTTCACTTTCGACTTCACCTCTTTCCTGTCTGCATGACTCTGTTTCCACTGACTCACATAAGTGAAGCTGAATCCTCTTCCTGCTCACTCACTTATAGACAAGGGCATTAATATCAGGAACATGTCACATCTCTTACCACTCCAAGTAAAGCTGCAGTCTCGGTGGCACAGGAGCTGTACAATTGTATAACACAGGAGTCCTTATTTTTCTCATTCTACCTTGCATGTTACACTGAAGAGAGGGAGAATCAAACCCTTTGCCGTCTATTTGTGTTCAAATTTAGGGAAGATTGTTTTTCCCATTGACACAAAAACACCCTGGATCTACAAGATATCTCCAGAAAGGCCCAGCAAGATGGCTGTAATAATCTTAAGTGTTTTGTTCTGACTGAAGCAGGCAATTCCTTTTAATGATTCTTCATAACGTAATACCAAGATGATTCCTAAAAGTGGCCAAAAATGGTCAAGTAAAGATCAAGACTTCAAGATCAGTTAAGTCTTTCATTCCATTAATGGAAATTGGAAATAGAGATTTGCTGAATCTTTTGAACCCACTATTCTACCAACAAGGCCAGCTTTGATCATTCATTTATATATATATTTCTCACAAGTGTCTTCATGCTTTCTATCACATAATCCTTTTGGCATAGAATGCCCGCCACCATACATCTTGGCTCTTCTTGACATGCTTCACTTATCGCAATAGTGTACTGACAAAACTTTTTCAAACTTTCAAAGTTCAATGGCATCCAGAGAAGTACAACTAAAAGCTTTGGACAGATTTGTCCGTGGATGCCTAGGAAACTGGCTTATATTTTCAGACTGAACATTCATTGAAGGTTGATTTTGACTTTTGTGATTGAATCAAATATTTCACCCAAATGTACTTGGGCAAGTCACTTTGCTGCTTTCTGCCTCAGTTTTATTATCTATAAAATTGGGACAATGATCTTCAAATGGTCAGCCAGGGACTGTCACTTTTATATGTGTTGACAATTTTCTTAAGGTTCTAGGGAAGTATTTTAAAATACCTATCCAAAGCCCACTGAACTCAGTGAGGGCTGTACTGATTTCTAAGCGCATTTAAATCAGTGGTTTGGTAGGAAATGCAGAATAGGCCCATCTATCTTATGTATAATCAGGAGAACTTCAATATATTATTACGTTATACACATAATAAGATAAGTATAATGAAATACACACATCATTATTATTACATTTATATTATTACATTTTAAAAATAGGAAACAGTTTTTCTCTGAAGAATTAAATTACAGGTGTATGTGAGAATGCAAAAAGTGGAAGTAGTAAATGAAAATGGGATGAAAGGAGAAAAGAAAGGAAGATGGATGGTGAAAGAATTAAACAGAAAAGAAGGAGCAAATATGAACAGCATGGCAAAGTTGCTCTGATTATTGCCACACTTACATTTTAAAAAATCCCAAATCCCTCAATTTCACTTTGTTTCTATATAAAAGCTACTTACTTAAGGGCTAGAAGTCCCCAGATAGTTTCTCATTACATTGGAAGGGATTTGTTCTAATCTACCTTAATTTTAGTTGTTTTTTTGTGATTCCCCCACCTGTATGTTTATTGGGAGTTGGATGGTGAAGTATTTCTCTGTTACATTTTTTAGATTTTCTGGGACTCCTGTATCTGATCTCACATAACACAGCAGATGGGAGAGAAAACAGAATGGGGCAGACTCCAATAACATCCTTTGGATGGCTGGACTGGCAGATTGTGGGGAACTGTGAAATGTTGATTATAACTGCCAAGCCACCAAACAGTCAGAATCAATTAATTATCAAACTGGCACTCCATTCATGTCAGGACAGTAGGAGGGCTCCAGGTTCCATTCCACTTGATCCCTTTTGTTTTACTAATTTTATCAATCTAATGCCACTTTTATTTATTTTTTTTAAAAGTCTTTTGTTCTTGCATCAGCAGGTTCCTTCTTTCAATTACTGACTGACTACTGATATCCACTTATTTGTAGTTAATGTAGCAAAAGGAATGCAACCAGATTTTGCTGGTATTTTAATGTTTCCTGGATAAGAAATTGTCTTCAGATTAAAAAAATATTAATTCTCTTTGAAATGGAAGGCATCTTCAAAAGACGGAAAATTAAAGCAACAGTTTCAATATGTGGCACAGGCATTTTCTTTTTATTTCTTATTAACAACTTCTATATGATGAAAGTAAATTGCTAGGTTATTTTTCATTTCATTTTTGAATTTTCATTCAAGATGTAACGTTTCTATTGGTCTCACATTTTCCATAATCTTATTTTTGCAAAATCTAAAACTTGAGCCAAATTTGACCTGGCAGTATTCCTTTAAGACACCATTAACCTTATTTATATTTAAGGAGGATTATCCATAGCTCTAGGTACTTATTACATAAATTTGATAAACACACTATCACATATATCCAGATGTATTTCACAGTATTATCTCTCCCCATTAATTCACCCCACCAAACAGCTCCATGTAGCCAACCATCATGGTCTCTACCCAATACCTCCTCAAGTCCCCACAAACACGTAAGGTCTTGACATAACCTCTTGCAGTGCAAATTCAATTGAAATTTCATTTTGCCGTCAGCTGGCTTTTTAGTTTAGTACTGCTGAAAATAAGCCCAATAATGTATCACATTCTTGCTCCTGGCGCATTTGAACAACTTCAGTAGTGCTTGGTCAAATATAGGTTCAAACTAAGGGCTACTTGATTGAAACTCAATCCAGACAAGACTGGGGAGTGGATACTTGTAAATCTCAGTCTACTGACATAGGTTCTCATACTATCATCACAGCATTAACTAGGGTAACTTTGCTGATTGTAGTTGCAATGATATTACACAAGGAGAAAGGTGGCATCTCTGATCAGAATTCTGATAACCAGAAAACCACCTTAAATGTCACCCACAAATTAACGGAAAACAGGCTGAATATTGAGCTCTAGTGTAGGGTGCTTTCTGTGTGAAGCACTATTTATGGACAGACTCATCTGGCAATATCTTTAGCTTCTGGATGGCTCCCTCCCCCAACCCCCCCTCCGATGAATCCCTGTGCACAGTACAGTAGTCAGATCTAGAAGGAACACAAGCATAGAGAGCTGTTGTGATATCTGCACCCAAAGGAAAACGCTGCAACATTGTCAGCAGGCACAAACTGAAAATGACACTTTCTCAGTGGTTACCTGCTCCAATTTTGGTGCAACTCCACCTTCCTTTTCTGTTACTGAGGACCAGACAATGCTAACCTGGATGCCTGATGTTGTCAACAGCTGAGGAGATCCTGAGTATCCCTGTAATGATGATGGATAGTGCAGGAGAAATTAAAAGGTTAAAATAGAAAAGATACGTAGGAATACCCAGGTACTAGCTCAAGCCCTAAGAGAGTAATGAAAACCTAAACAATTAACCAAAGGAACACCTCGGCTCCTGCTAAAGATCCAAGCAAGGCTCCAGATCATTGGGTTAAGTGAGTCCCCATTCACAAGTCTGAGCTGGAGGTAGTCCTGAGGGAACACGCATACAGAGATTCATGCGTGCAGCCAAACAGACATCCATGCCTGATGCAGAACATCAGTCAGAACACCTCTCTTCTGTACATGTACTACATGCCACCTGGCATACCACAAATAGTAAGGAATCCTCTAACCACCCTTTTGCTGCAATCCTCTTACTTATAAAGGAAATTAATGTTGGTAGTGCCTTCATCTTACTGGCCCCTGTGCACTGTCATTGGCACGCCTTTGTAGTCTTCTGAAATAAACGTGCTAATCAATGCAATGAGTCTAACTCAAAAGTATCAATTGTGAACAACAGACAACCAATATACTCTTGATTAGCATTAACATAACTTTATTTAAAAATTTACAAAAAACATGATAGAAACAATTGAGATTAACTAAATTGTCACAACCCCTTAAAATCAGTAGGGGGCATTTCAGTAAATCAATTAGTAATTGAATTTTACTGAATTAAAGGAAACTTACCCATTTGCACTGTTACCATTTACTCCATCCCTGTGTGTGCATGCCTCTGAATTTCAGCATCCTAGACACTTGCTTGTATGGGTGCACTTGAATATTTTAAAGCTGAGACAGCAATCTGTTGGTCCAGTTAAGCTCTCCAGTCAAGGTAACAAGGAACAAAACAAATCTAACTTGGGGTCTTTCCAAGCTGCACCACATCTCTGAAGATGGAAGTTGTTAAGCCAAGGTCATTAACCCTGGATTCTTGTTAGCCAAAAAGATGACTGTATCTTGACAGATGCAGAGAAACCTCTTAAAGTCTCTTCACTATTCCTCTTCCCCTACACGCATTTTCACAAACATCACAGGTGGTAGTACTCATCCTTCCCTTGCAAGTCAGACTCAGTCAGATCTGGGCTCAGCAGCAGTCTCTGCCTTGGCTCCAGTGAAGCCAAGCAATATCCTTGGTGGCTCCCTCTTAGTCAAATTTCTCAGCAGAAGCTTTTGGCTTTCTAGCAGCAGCTCCCGACTTGGATGGAGATTCAGAATCTTAGCTCTCCACCAAGGAGGACTCCCCCACTGCATGTTCCCCCAGCACTTCTTGGAAGCAGAAGTCTTTCTGTTAATCAAGGCATTGTGGGACGTGTGGCCTCCAAGACCAGACTGCAGTTCTCAGCCTTTTCCAGATTGGACCACTCCCACTTAAGTTCAGAGGTCACCATAATAGAGGGTTCCTGGACTTAGAACGTAATATGACCAATAGATTTTGAATCTGAGTAACAAGCTGGATGAGTTATAAAAACCTAACACTGGCCAGCAAAGGAACAGCTCTGGGCCCAAGTGGCCCTATTCAATCACACCTGCAAAATTTGCTCAAGCTGGAATTGAAGTTTAAGAGGAGAAATGGAGCAGCTAAGAGGGAGGCAGGCAGTGGAAGGGAGCAAGCTACTTCTGTGAGCACTGTGGTGTGGGAGGGCTACTCATAGCTCATTGCTTGAGACTGACAATGCAGACCTGAACCATCCTACAAAGGGGAGACAGGTGATTGTGCAGCTCAGAGATTTTGAGATTCTTTGATTTACTTGTTGGGAAAAAAAATGAGACTATGGCAGGAAGCAGTCCATGGGTGCCATTCCCCACCATTGGACCCTGAACTGCAGTTTAGTCAAGAAGGCAGCCTAAGCTCCCCTACCTACTCTGAGAAGAAGTGATAATAGGAAGACTTTACCTGGGGAAAACTGGCTGTTCAAGAACTCAGATCCCAAAGTCCCAAAGCTAAAGAGAGAGACTGTAAATATGAGGAGATGGGTTGAATTTCAGTCAACTAGGTCTCATCCAGACCAATACTTGACCAGGAACTAGGAAATTTGAGCTAATGTCCCAGAACCAAGAATGTGGCATAGTATTGGCTTTATTTTCAAAGGTGCTGAACTAAAATCCTAGTTGAAGGCAACAGCAGCTCTGAGTGCTGAGCACTATTTGAAGCTAGGTTACTAGATCGTCAATCAGCAAACTGAGTGTAATGCAATGTATATTGACTCACTAACCATCTTAATGACTTCATAGTCATACTGAATGTGTGGCAGTCCTCATATTGACAAGTACCTTTAAATATATAAGAACTTATTTTTCAAATCCATTAGGCACACTGTGTGTATACATATAACATGGAAAATTGCATGCACAAATTACCAGAATCAGCCATTGAAATGCACAATTACCAGGACTGCACATGAAATCTCGGTGATTGAGCACACCTCCGATTTTCTTCAAAGCCAGCCCTCAAGGTCTGTTTTGAATACTCTGCACTATGTACCGACATGAATGCATTATTCAAGAAGTCTTAAGTTAAACCTATTAAAAAGTTCCTCTGCAGTGGCTGAAGGGTAGAGCTTAAGTTGAAGTACAAAGGATTTTTCTATTGATAGGCCTACTGTATAGTGATTCTCTCTATACACTTGTCCAATTAATTTTGTTTCTAAACTTGAAAAAATTGTATTGGGCAGCTCATTTTATACTTCAATGTGATTTTGATTGTATTATGCTACAGAAGTAGCATTGGCCTTCCTTCAAGTCTAGGTGAGAAGCTAATTGGTTTCAAACTGTTTTAAATATGCTGAAGTTATAGTTGTCAATTATTGTTCCAGAACAATAATAATTCCTGACTGAACTCTGCTTTGTTAAAGGGCTTTGAAGTTGCCAAAAATCATTAAATAAAGGGACAAATATTCTTTTCCTTACATTGCTCTGCTTTCAGACTTACAATGCTTTGGCTTCTGACCTGGAAATCATGTTAATTTTGAACAGCTTTTGTTGTGAGTTTAAAGAATATACTGTTTGTTCTAATTTTTTGTATGTTAATTGTTCTGAATCTGTTTCATATTGCTGTTGGTGAAGGAGATGTGACATTATTTCTTAATATACTTGCTATTCATGTGTATTTGAAATAACTTTCTATTTGCTTTTCCTAGAACTAGTCAAGGAACAATTTTTTACTTTGTGCCACCATTTCCCAGTTTCTTTCCCTCACCTAGAATACTTATGTTGTTGACTTAACTGTGAAATTTAAGAAAAATGAAACTCTACTGTTTGAAATGAATCACACAAATTATAATCTTTATCAAAATTCATATTTAAAGCTAATGTGGCATAATACAAGCTTAAGTTAAAAGAATGCAATGGTGCTGAATGTACAAAACAATTGCAAATACTATTTAAAAGTTTCCATGACCTAAAACTGTCATATCTGAACACAGTTCTCCTAAACTAGCATCTTAAAAACTTTTATTAACACGTAATAACTTCCTCAGCTGCTTTGGTGTGTCTTCCTGTGTGAGAATGCATATGTGTGCTCATTCAAATGCTGGTTAATACAGATAGATACAGCAGTCTTTTAGTATTCTGTGGGCAATATATTTCTTGAGAAGAATGTTTGCCATTTTTAAAGTATATTTATTATTAGAAAAGGTGCTAATATCTTGTCAGTTAAGACTCAGCCTTTTATGAAATCAGGACAAGAGTAATTATCTTTAATGCCTTTATATCTCTTAGGATGTGGGCACATTTGCCATTTGGAAACAAGAAGGGTCAAGAATCACAGCGGTGCACATTTTAAGACTTTGAGGCATCTGTTTTCCTGGCTCAGAGCAGGATATGTCTACTATGCAGCTGGAAGGATACTTTCCGGCATGATGAGATGGAGAGGCACAAGCTCTGAATGCGCTAAACACATCGGGGTAGCTGATGTTAGCACGTATAGAAGTGCAGGCTAACACCTGAGTACAAACCTGCCTAGTACGTCCTTGGGCATCTAGTCCAAGCTGCTACTTGTGTTACTCCAAGTTGAACTGCTATATGTAGCATGCTAGTTGGAGAAGAGCTTGTGCTTGTCTGTCCCCGCTCCCTGCTGTGGTGTAGATCAAAGAGAAAGTCTAAAGATACCAGATAAGAAACTGGCAGACCACCTTACTGAAAGCCATAAGATAAATAGATGCCAAAGAAGGGGAATGACTGAATACAGGTGCTAGATTTTGTTTCTGACAGTGTCTAATGAACAATGTGATTATACATTAGTGAGCCTACCAGAAATGATTTTTACTGACCCTAGGCAGTAGGATGACTTGTGTCCTGTTGTGTGAGGATTTACAACCTTCATATGTTTTAATTCAGTCTAATGCAACTATGGATATACAAATTTCATATGAATGTCTAATCCTCTTTGATTCATATGGTCTCCAGAATTTAGATAAAAAGTGAACTGGGGTAATTGTAGTGTTTACTACCTGAACAGATGCTTTACAACAGCAGGTCTTCCTGTCTCAAAAGCTTGAGGACAAGCATGTGATCCTGTCCATGTTGACATCAGTTGGACTTTTGCTAATGAATTCAGTGGGAACAGGAATAGGTCCAGGAATAGGTCCAGAACGTGTAGTTTCCACAGTTGCATGCTGAGTGTCATGGACCTGTGATTAAAGACAGTTGAACTGAAGTTTTTACCATACTTGCAAGTACAGTCTAACTGCCTGTCAGAAGCTGCTTGAGGTAGCAGGCTAATACAGAGTTGATAGAGATGAGGAGGATGGGCCATGGTTTGTAATATTTCCAAATATCCTTTCCATGTGTATCAAATTGGTTGCCTTTCTATATCACCTCAACTCATT
The DNA here is from genome assembly GCA_007922195.1 of Podocnemis expansa. Taxonomy (NCBI): domain Eukaryota; kingdom Metazoa; phylum Chordata; order Testudines; family Podocnemididae; genus Podocnemis; species Podocnemis expansa. Next base: position 22,315,914 of record ML681984.1, on the reverse strand, counting down.
TTGGGCCCTTAACGCTCACTTTATTATGTATTAATTTGTTAACATAAATTGAAACAAGAAGGGGAGCTTTCTGTGCAATATCTATCTGTTAATGCAGATTGAAGAAAAGAAGGGGAACTCTGTGTGCAGTAGTCCAGGAAGATCTTTGGGGGAGTACAACTCCTATAAACTAGAAGGAAAAGAGAACATTTCCTTGGTACTTAAACAGAGGAAGAGAAGTTGCCTTTAACTCCCTAAACATGTGCCTCTACCTGCTTAGATAGACCTTTTGTTGAAATGCCATGAAGTCTTGTAACTGAAGGTAAAAAGAAATATGACTGATTCTCATGATTAGTTCCAAAGCTGCCTGCAGTTCTGTAGAAAAAGTAGCATGAGAAGCAAGTCAATTTTGGATGTAAAGATAGATTTGCTCTTTTGGAATATTTGGTTGTTTTTCTTTTCTATAACTTAAATTAGTTTCTTTATTTAGCCCTTATTTATTTTCTATGTGGACAAGTGTTATTTTGGGGAATTGGTTTAGCACAGATTTTTTTTCCCCTTTTAATTCGAAGCCTTTCTTCCCTTTTAAAAGAAATGCATTGATTTAGTGACATCAGAGCTCATGGAAGGTACAGACTGACAAACCTGGAAAGCAAAGTCCTCTGTCCACAGGCACAAAACAGATACAGTAAAAGCAGTAGCAGTGCAAGTTTACCCACCCTGTCCTACCACGTTTCAACACTGACCTGGAGAGACCACCTCTGTGAAAATGACAGTATTCCAGTTTTCATGCCAATTCATTTTTTGGCCTCTTTTCTGCAACTAATTCTTTTATTTTGATAGCACCAGGATGCCAGATAATGCCAATGAGTATCATGGTTTTGTTGGAGAGAGAAAGCTGTCTGCTGGCAACTTGACAGATCACCAACAGCTATTATATTACAAACTTTCAAACACTAGGGCTGACTTCTAACCAACCAGCTCTAGGTTCAGATTGAAAATGTAGAAGAGACATTCTGTGTATCCCAGTCAGAATTGGGGTGGCTAGGCTGTGCGGCTGCTCCCTGTGCTACCCCACTACACTACATTTGCTGTTTGCTAGTTCAGATGAGACCTACCATGAGTGACCAGATTTGCCCATCATCTTGTGGTACGTATTTGTTAGGGTTACATACTACGGTCTCTGTGATTTTATGAATGCAATGCTTGTCACTTGTTCCATATCGATCCCCATTTCTCCCCTGTGCATGTGCATGCCATCCAGTGGAGCTACCCTTCAGAGCTTAATCCAATGGGTCTGGGTCCGTCCAGCCCCAGAATCAAGCAAACACAAACACAAGGGAGCTGACAAATAAGGAATAACTGCTGAGCTGTGTATGTGCAGGGGTGGGTTCATTAATATCTGGAGCAGAGATTCCCTCATCATGCAGCGATCCCTTGCTTCTCTGATCCCAAAGTTCAGTGCAGTTCCTGCCTTGGAACCTCTGTTCTCCACTGTGAATACTAATGGGAGTGCCTCCTCATAGACACTAAGGTCAGACGGGACCAATATGATCATCTAGTCTGACCTCCTGCACACTGCAGGCCATAACACCTCACCGTCCCACTCCTACAATGAACCTCAAACCCATAACTGAGATATTAAGGTCCTCAAATCATGATTTAAAGACTTTAATACAGAGAATCAAACAGCAAGTGAGCCATGCCCAATGCGACAGAGGAAGACCGAAAAAAGCACCTAAGCCAATCTGCCCTGAGGGAAAATTCCTTCCCGATCCCAAATATGGTGATAAATTAAACCATGAGCATGAGGGCAAGTCCACAACAGCTAGGTCAAGAAGAACCTCTCCGTAATAACTCAGAACCCGCTACATCTAATGCCCCCTCCCAGGTCACTATCATACCCATCACCAGTAGTAAAAGACAGACAATGGCCAAGCTACATTGTACATCATATCATTCCCTCCATAAACTTATAAAGCTTGGTTTTGAAGTCACCTAAGGTTTTTGCCCCCACCACTTCCCTTGGTAGACTATTCCAGAACTTTACTCCTCTGATGGTCAGGGATCTGCATCTAATTTCAAGCCTAAATTTTCTGAAGGACAGCTTGTATCCGTTTGTTCTTGTGTCCACATTGGCACTGTATTCAAATAATTCCTCTCCCTCTCTTGTATTTATCCCTCTAATGTATTTAGAAAGAGCAATCCTTTCTCCTCTCAGCCTTCTTTTGGTCTGACTAAACAAACCAAGCTCTTTAAGTCATCTCTCATATGAAAGATTTTCCATTCCACGAATCATCCTTGTAGCCCTTCTTTGCACCTGTTCCAGTTTGACTTCATCTTTTTTAAACATGGGTGACCAGAACTGTACACAATATTCCAAGTGAGGTCGCATCAGCGCCTTGTATGACAGTGCTAACACCTTCCTGTCTCTACTGGCAAAACCTCTTCTGATGCACCCCAGGACCGCATTAGCTTTTTTCACTGCCACATCGCATTGGCTACTCATTGTCATTCTGTGAGCAACCAGTACGCCCAGGTCCTTCTCCTCCCCTGTCTCTTCCAGTTGATGCATTCTAAACTTATAAGAAAAATTCCTGTTGTTTGTCCCTAAGTGCATGACCTTGCACTTCCCATTGTTGAATTTCATCCCATTTCTAATGCTTCACTTTACAAGGTCATCCAAATCATTCTGTATGCTATCCCCATCCTCCTCTGTATTGGCAATACCTCCCAGCTTGGTGTCATCTGCAAAATTAATTAGCACATTCCCACTTTTTGTGCCAGGGTCAGTAACCAAGATGTTGAATAGGATGGGTCCCAGGACCGATCCTTGGGGAACACCACTAGTAACCTCCTTCCAGCTAGACAGTTCACCTTTCACTATGACTCTCTGTAATCTCCCCTGTAACCAGTTCTTTATCCACCTTTCTATTTTCATATTAATCCCCATCTTTCCTAATTTAACTAATAATTCCTTGTGTAGAAATTTTTTAAATGCCTTGCTGAAATCTAAGTAAATTAGGTCCACTGCATTCCTTTTATCCAAAAAAATCTGTTATTTTCTCAAAAAAGGAGATCAGGTTGGTCTGGCATGATCTACCTTTTGTAAAGCCATGTTGTATTTTATCAGAGTTACCATTCTCCTTAATATCCTTAAGTACCTTCTCCTTCAAAATTTTCTCCAAGACCCTGCATACTGCTGAGGTCAAACTAACAGGCCTGTAGTTACCTGGATCCTTTTTACTCCCTTTCTTGAAAATAGGGACTACATTAGCAATACAGTCATGAGGCACAACCCCTGTGTTCACTGATACTTTAAAAATCCTTGCTAAAGGGCTGGCAATTTTATGTGCGAGTTCCTTCAATATTCTTGGATGGAGATTATCTGGCCCCCCTGATTTAGTTCCATTAAGCAGACGAAGCTTGGCTTTCACCTCAGGTATGGTAATTTCCACTTCTACATTCTCATTCCCGTTAGCTGCCCAACCTCTGTCCCCAGTCTCACCATCACTCTCATTAAAGACAGATGCAAATAAGACTAGGGGAGCTACCTTAATACTGTCACTCTTGTCCAAAGGGGTTTAGATGTGCCACCCAGTGCATTTTCATTGCTTTTTTCAGTCTGCTGATCTGTTCTGGTTCAGACAGAAATGGTGGTGGGGAAGTCCTTTGTGAATGAGGCCAGCTAGGTACTGCACCAGGGTTCCCCAGGAAAACAGCACTGGCAGATAAGACTGAGAGTTGGGAATTGTTCCAAAAGGACAGCCGTGTTAGTGTAGTCCAGAAAAGAAGAAAAATAAAAAAAAAAAGGAGTCCTGTGGCACTTAAAGACTAACAGATCTAATTTTTTCATGAGCTTTCATGGGAGAAAATCCCACTTTATCAGATGCTTCAAAGATGGGGGAGCTTAAGAAACTTGTAATATGGAAATAGCCTTTGTCTCTGAGTCAAGCAATCCCATCCCACGGAGAGGATGAGCAGCTCTAGCTCATCTCTGGTCCAAGAATCTTCTTGCCTTTATCACTCCATTCGGTTGCTTTCCTACTCCTTCAGCAGGAGTTTTTAATCCATTCTGTCCCCACCCATCACTCCAAGCATATTGGAAATGGTGTCAAAGGACTCTGGTAGCAATTATTATTGTGTCCATAGAATAGGACTCCCTAGACGTTCTACCCAGAGTTTTAGGAGATGCAAAATCTATAGGTATAGCTATTTCAGTTAAGGCCATTTTTGTGTTTTTAAATAAAAGCATTATACCAGCTCAACCTGTAGTTCAGATGAAGTTGTACCACCACAAAAATGCATTCTACTGATGTATCTTATTTCTGTTTCCATATGAGAATAGCCATAGAGGTATAAATCATCTTTATACTGGTAAAATGGCATTCACCCTGGAGAGGTGGGAGCAGTAGTAGAGTACACAGGCATGGTTAAAGCAGTACATCCTTTGTGTGTACAGAAGCCCCAAGTCTTCCCTATTCTGATCACACACATTGTCATCTGTTACCACTATGATTCATTCAAGTGTTTTAAAACAGGTTTTCCTTGGCATGCAGAGCATGCTACAATTCCTGTGCCAGGGCCCAAAATCAATGTGGGCAAAGTGCCTTATAAAATATTCAGTTCTGTGCTCCTGTTTCCTACTCACAAAGTTCCAGTGTCTTCCAAATTTAGCTGAGCATATTCTTCCATCCCTAATTCCTTTTTGTGCCAGTATTTGGCTAGACAGACCTGTCAACTTTGTTGGAGACATAATGTAAATATTTTGCACTTGTACAGCACAAAGCTAAAGAAAATTGTTCAGTGAACCCGTTCTTGCTGTATTAAAATGGGAACCAAGTTTTGTCGTCTCTTTGGAACCCTTAGATTTGTGGAGTGATCCTTGATGTTGCAGCATTTGCTATGTTTCTTTGATTCATTCTTAAACAGGTCTCCTAGCAACAGAATAAGAAAGAGCGGAAGTGCTTCCTCAAAGAACCAGAATTTCTGTATTTTTTGTATGGTTGTCCCTTTTCTCTATTGGGAATATGTGTAAAATAAGGCAATACTCAGTTTGAGTCATATTCAGATGGCCATCTGTGTATTCCTCAGATAAGGAATTTGGTTTGGGAAGCTTGTCCAATTACTAACAGAAATGCCTCTAGTGAGTGGAATAATTTTAATTATAGCAGCTGCAGAAAACATCCTTGACAATATTGACTGGTTTAAAACACAAACAAAAAGAGACATTAGGTTCATTAAACAGAGATTTTTCAAGTGTAGCACCATTCTAGTGCTATTACATGAAAAAAGATGTGAGAAGAATGAGAGAAAAGACTGCATTAGGTACATAAATCAATAAGATTTGCAATTAATTAAAACAGAACTTAAACTGATTAATTTAATTAGTAGAGATAATTCAACAAATTTACATGAAGGACAGCATTTTAGAGTTCAAGGGAACATGTGTACATACGTAAATACATAAACCTGTACATCTAATGCACATGAACTCCTTCTGCCCGAAGTGATTGGAAAATGTCCAACCATGGTATACAGTACTATTTGAATATGACAAAGGATTAACAACACACAGATTGCATTATTTTCTATAGGATATGCTCAGTCTAATAAAAGACGAGGTATGAAGTCTCATTAACAAAAAGCAGCATGTTTCCACTGAAATACAGAGTAACAGCCGAACGCATTTGTGACTTGAATTAAAATGATACGAACAGGCTACTGCACTTGTGCATCCTTCTGGAAAATAAGGATGGTGCCCTGATGGCACTGTTTGTCTTTATTGTCAAGGCAGCATCCCCTGTGACATGTTGCGAGTTGGGGGGAGAAGAGCTTTGAAAGTTTTCGAAGGGTAGGATGAAAACCTTTTAAGAAAAGAAACATGTATAATTACACACTATTAAATCTTTAATTAAAAAGGGCAGTATAAAAAACTTCATATATGAAGTATTTATTCTAACACCAATTTAAAACAAATTGTTCTTTCAACCAATTCATAAAGTGACTTCAGGAATCAATGCATTCTTAGAATGGATGTTCATCATCTGGAGGTAAAATTAATATATTATCAACATGTAGATTTCAAAGTAGAAGAGGATTTAAGAAAATACACTATTGAGAAATAAAAAATGAGTGTTTGCTTTGGGCTAAAAAAAACTTCTTTTGGTGGGTGAAAGGAATTAAAATGGATCTATTTTTCTATAAAGTGAGAATAAAGTTAATGCCAAAATAATACTTTCAATATTAAGGTTCATACCTATTAACATGTATACAGGTGAACATCCTGTAAGTAAGGACTGTCACAGGAGTAAAGACTTGGCCCTTAATTTGTATTCTGTAATCAACATTTTTGAAATCAGATTTAGGTTTTTATATCAGATTTTAATTTTTTGTTTAAACTGCACTACTGTATTTTCACCACTGGTAATGCTGAGTAGAAACTGGTGAAGGAAAGGATGATCCAGAAGGAGTTAAGGGTTTGATCTAGCTTCATAATCAATGATTCAGGAAAGTGGGCATTGTAATACCAGCCCCAGGACAGTACCATAATCTCCTCGTAGACACAGCTGGACTGCAGGTTTCTGCTGCATCCAGCTCTAATATCTCCACATCCCTTCTGGCTCAGCTTGTCCTTGGCTTATCCTCTTACTAAAACAAAGGTATTCAATAGCAGAAAACTATGGTTTTTCTAATTCTAATTCTCAGATTAGTAGCGTGTAGACTACAAGGAGGTAGTTCTGTGCATAGACAGAACCAGCTTGACAATTTAAAAGCTCTTTATAATCTGTGCACCACTAACATGAATCTTAAAGGCATGTTTAATGTAGTCTTCTTCAGTGGACTGAAACACCAGCTGTTTAAAATATACCAGTACTAAATGCAACAGTTTGCATCTGAAGGACTCTGAGAACAAAATGTTCAACGCTAAATTCACTCATACACTCTTGCTGCTTCTCATCCTGAAAATCTGGTTTAACCATCTGGATCACTGGTGTGGTGCAAAGTAGCTGGAACCTGACAGTGAATCATTAATAAAAAATAAAGGATAAAAATACTATAAAAAGTGATTTCAATGCTTTTGAAAGATGCTACTTTGATAGTACTGGAGGTATATGCCAATGGCTATGTGTACACTATAGGGCTGAGGTAAGTCAACTTAATAAGGTCAACTTAAAGTCGACTTTATTAAGTTGACTTTATAAAGTTGACTTAAGCCAGGGGACCATTTAAAGTTGACTTAATAAAGTCATCTTTACATAGGTCCCATGCCTTATGTTGACTTTATAAAGTCAACTTAAATGGCTCTAATGCACTAAGCCAATTTTATTAAGTCAACTTTAATGGGCAGATTGTGTTAAGTTGACAATAAAATTGACTTAACTGTTAAAGTTGACTTTAAGGGCAGGAGTTATGAAGTCAGCTTAAGCAAGTGCTTAAGTCAACTTAATGAACTTCAAATGTGGCCCTGGAGTTGCTTAAGTTGATGTAAGGCCGCTTAAGTTGACTTAAGCCTCCAGTGTAGACGTAGCCAGTATGGATGTTGTGATGTGTTTGGTGACTCGTACTAGCTGCTTTAGTACAGGTTCCCCTGCATCTGAGCTCAGAGTATCTGTTTTACTGGACTGGGAAGTATGTGAGTCCCAAATGAGGCACAGGCATATCCTTACTCATTGTAGTAGGACAATTTACTCACCGCAGCAGTGATTCTCAATCTTTTGCAGGTTGTGATATTCTTGGTGTTGTGTCATGACCCCACAGGACACACCAGTACACCAGCCATCTCCTCAGCGCTTCATGACACACTTACTGCTGTGCAGTGACATAGTAATGCAGGGCTGTCGCAACACGGAAAGCGCTATAAGCATTGCAGAGGGGGGTGCCGATGTTTGAGGGGTGCCAAAATGCACTGCACTGCTGACATCACTCATCTGCCTGGGCATAAGCAATCTGCTGAGCTGCAGGGGAGTGCCAGAAACCCTAGCACCAGTGCTGTAATAATGTGTCCTGAAACTGTGCTTGAGAACCACTGCACTAAAGCACCGAAGAAAAGGAGTCAGATCAAGACTTCCTGACAGGATTAGCACAGCTTTCCCACACTTCCCTGATAATGCAGCTCACCTCTAACATGACAAAGTTACCTAGGGACATAAAAAGGTTTCCATATCCATAAAGGACACAGCATCATCTGAGGTGTCTACCATATCATAATTTTGACATCTTATAAGCTTGAGGTAATAGTTACTTAATTTTAATTCCCCTTCCTGTGGGTGTGCATTTAAAGAATGTTTCCTCCCTTATCTTAATTCACATCTTCTGTTTCATAATTACCATTTTACTGCACTTTGTACCCTGTCATAGCTTGGTTGTGTTTTGAAAAATTTAATTAAATAATAATTAAATTCTGAACGTAACACCTCTGGTTATCTCTTCATAATTAAACTTTACTTTTTTCTTCAGAAATATTTGAAGAGAGAAGGCAATTGCTTGCAAGAATGTAAGCTAATCATTTTTGTGTTAGTTTGATGACTGAAAATGACTTTGTCACAGAATTCAGAGGAGATACACTGAAAAAACTCAGGCAAGATTTTGTAGAATATGTTATGTTTTCACTTGGGATGGGTAAGCCAGTTCCAAGAAGACCCATGTACAGATCTTAAAACACAAGGGATTTATAAATATTGCATCTTAAGTAAAGTTTTCTTTAAGCAATTTGTCCAATACAAATTGACCCTATTTTTCTTTACCTCACAGGCATGTTAAATTGCACTGTGCTTTTAATACATTTTAAACTCTTCCCATGTGCCCTCAAAGTGGGTCCTATTTGGTTTTGCATAATGAGGAAATTGGATCTCCCTTGCATAGAAGGGTACAATTCAGCTTTCATGCCAGGCCAAAGGATAAGTAATTTCTTTGAAACAAATGGAGGGGCAGAAGTGTGGGACTCAGTATCAGGTCCTTTTTATATTTACACAATCACTAACCTCCCTTAGCTTGTGGCAGGGATTTCTAGGGTTCCAGAGTTTGCAAAGAAATGTTCCCTGCTTCTTATCCAGTGTTCACATTGACAAAGCTGTTCTTAACTCATAATATATTAATATAATGTCTCTGTAGCAGACTTGCTGGAGGGTTATCTATTTTCCCAAAATAGGTAAGTCAAGGAGGGTTAAAATAATAGATTTGTATTTTACAGCCATTTATAGTCCCAAGATAAAGTCATGCAGCTGAAGAGTATTCAAGAGGATGAATATAGTGTGGTTAGTGGTGCCACACATACTGTTTTACTAAAACAATTTAGACTTGTACTCAGAAACTTAGTGTAAGTTTGATGGATACATCATACTCAAGAAGGATGAGATAGGAGATACGAAGAAAATAGTTTAAAGTGAAAAAATAGGATTTTAAGTGATTTAAAGATGCTTATGGCAAGAGAAAAGCCAGTCCAAGTGTATGGTGCAACTTGGAAAAAAGATGATAGATTATAAATTGAGAAAGTGAAAATGAGGACATAGTCACACATTTAATACTATTGTTCTGTATTTGGGGTAATGGTGGTGCAGTAATAAAAATGTTTATAGTAATCTATCTGTGTGATTTTCCATATTAAAGCACAAGAAATCACCTCTGCCTCCCACACAACCAGTTCAAAGTCCTTCTCCTTATACCATGACAACTTTACAACATTCTAAATTTAATCACTGCAATTTTAATTGTTTCTTGTCTAGAGGGCAGTCCCCATATTAAATAAAGTACTACTTTCATGTGTCAAAACTCTTACATATCCAGTAAGCCAAAGACCTCAAACATGGACTAAAAGTATCCAAAATCTGTCAATAAATATATGCTGTTGGCTCTGAGTTCCTACCTGAATTATGTTTTTCCATCTACAATGTATCTATTGTTTCACATTTATCACTGTAATAATCCTAAAGGTAGAATTCTCAAACATTTTTGTAATGTTGACCACAGCAGAAAGAGGTTTTCCCATGGATAGTACCACTGACATCTGTGATCTCAAAATATCCCTAGGGCAACAAAAGACATTGCACACATGAAAAAGTAACTTTTGGATGTCTTTTAATGCAATATAACTCCTGGAAACAGACAGAAGACTCAGCATTTTGTACCAGGCAGCTTTCTGTGGAAAATGATCTCCACATGCCACAGTCTGGCTGTCCCCAAAGTACAGTCTGAAAACCAGTGTTCTAAAACAATTAAAGAACACCTCATCTAATTACCTTCCTTCACAGAAATTGATTCAGGACAGTGTTTTGAACCACTCTTACCTAATTTTTAACTTTGAATTTGTATTTTAATTCCTTGTTCTGGTAGTGCAAGACATGCAGTGTCACCAGAGTGGTTACACATAATAAAACTTCTCCTCTGTCTCAGTTCAAACTCCCTGAAAATTACTTATTAACTATAAAAAAAAAATGGGACTCTTAGTCATCTTGCTCCATAATACAATGCATTCACTGATACAAATTACAGGGACATATAGGTCTATACCTATATCTATATCTATATATGTGGGCTACTGGAACAAACCATACATGGACGAGACAAGAGAACCTGGAATTGATGGAATGCTACTTCAACAGTAGACCTAATGAGAGGGGATATATGAAACGTATGAGGGAACTATGGATGGACAAAAGACCTACATCCACACTAACTGAGAAACAGCTAGTTACCCAACTCTTCAACATAGTAAAGAGGAAGCTGCTCTCACAACTTGAGATAGATCAACTCCACGTTACATCTCGGACTCAAGAAGAAGACCCAGAAGAACAACTAGATGTGCAGCCAACACCTGAAGCTGGAACTTCACTGCCACCCCCTCCATTACATATGAGGCATAAGATCATGGATAAACTAGCTACAGTCAACACTCGAGACCGATTACCAAGGCTTATTGGAGAAGTACCATCAGATAGTATGCTAGAAGATGCCAATAGAGCCCTAATGACAATTACTACTACCCCCATAACTCAAACCAATGAACTGGTATATGCTACAGCCTCTGTAATCCTGGAGATGCTTGGCTACACGATCAAGAACAGCAGTACATACCCCCCCTGGAAAATGAGGTTGGAGGATAAGATCAAGGCAACCCGGAGAGAAGTTAGCCGGCTGGTGGAACTACAGAAAGGTGTAGAGATTAAGGATAAGACTCAGCTACTGAAAATACAAGGGCCTGACTCCATCTGAAGCCCTAGAGACTGCTAAACAAAGGCTCACAGCACCGGCTAGCAGGGTAAGGAGATACACTAGAGAAGCAGAGGCCAAAAAGATAAATGCCCTGTTCTCCAAAGAACGATCCGAGGTGTACTCCCAACTGCAGTGCAACAACACAATAACAGCAGAGCTACCAACAGCAGAATCTGAACAGTACTGGAAGACCGTATGGGAGAAAGAGAAGACTCATAACACCAGTGCAAAGTGGCTGCAGGACCTGAGAACAGACCACAGCAATCTCCCAGAACAGGAACCAGTCACCATCACAGTAGCAGACATCCAACAGCGGGTCAAGAACATGAAGAGCTGGACAGCCCCTGGACCGGACATGATCCACACCCACTGGCTAAAGAAACTAACAGCACTGCATGAATGCCTAGCAGCACAGATGAACCAGATGCTGGCAGCAGGCTCCCACCCAGACTGGCTAACACAAGGAAGGACAGTGCTGATCATGAAAGACCCCCACAAGGGAACAGCACCGTCCAACTACTGGACAATAATCTGCCTCCCCACAACGTGGAAAGTCCTATCAGGCATCATAGCTGCCAAGCTACAGGACCACATGGGCCAGTACCTGAGCACAGCTCAGAAGGGCATCGGGAACAACACCAGAGGCTCAAAACACCAGTTGCTCATAGACAGAGCAGTCGCCCAAGACTCAAGGTCTAGACAGACCAATCTGAGCACAGCCTGGATTGACTACAGGAAAGCCTATGACTCAATGCTGCACACAAGGATCTGTGAATGTCTGGCGCTACACAAAGTCAGCAGAACACTAAGGACCTTCCTCAAGAACTCAATGGGATTGTGGAAGACAACACTGGAAGTCAACTCAAGACAGCTTGCACAAGTGGCCATCAAGTGCGGCATATACCAAGGTGATGCGCTGTCCCCGCTGCTGTTCTGCATTGGCTTGAACCCCCTCAGCCAGATAATAACAAGGACTGGATAGAGTGGAACTACCATTAGCCACCTCCGCTACATGGATGACATCAAGCTGTATGCTAAGGATGAACGAGACATTGACTCGCTAATCCACCTGACACGGATCTACAGTGAGGATATTGGGATGTCATTCGGACTGGAGAAGTGTGGCCGGATGGTAGTAAAGAGAGGAAAGGTAGTCAAGACTGAGGGGGTGGAACTACTAGTAGGCCACATAGCAGACATACAGACCAGCTACAAGTACCTTGGCATCCCACAGTCACATGGGAACCACGATGAGGAGGCAAGGAAGA
>ML681984.1:22284482-22303056 GCA_007922195.1 Podocnemis expansa | reverse complement strand
ATAAAAAAATTCCTCTCTCACCCCTATGGGTGGTATGTGTCATCCTCAACCTCGGGTCCTCTACCAGAGGCCTGGGAGTTTGAGGGTTCTGCGCAGTATCTTAGCTGTTCCTAGCACTGCACTCTTCTGGACAGAGAAGATATATATATATATATATATATATATATATATATATTTTCCTGTTGCTGAACTGAAATAGATCACAGAATGCTGAGAATATCTGGGTCCCACGGAGATGCTTCAAAATGCATTAAAGGAAATGCTCATATGGTTCCCTCTGTGCACAATCTAAATAAATGGACTCAGTTTTGGCAGACAGTTGGGGTTGGGAGTGGGACACTAAACCCTATTGGTGGGATTGCTTGCACAACCACTGATTTAGTCCATAGAATGAAATACTGATCTGGTCCCATTCTGTAGGGGGTTTGGATGCCACTGAATTTCCACTGCTATCAGTAATGCTGACCCCAAACACACCAATATTATGAATCAGGATGCACACAAAAAACGTGATTGGCTTTAAAATCAGGAGGTTAAACCTCACTGGATTATTTTTGTTTGCCTTCTGTTTTTCAGTCTTGAGGGTAGTCTTGTTTCATGTTTTCATGCTTTTTTTTCTCCACGGCCTTAAGGGCGAGTAGCTTACTTAAAAAAAAAAAAAAAAGGCAATCCTCACTCAATCACACGCTGGAGCTTGAAGGGAAACACCAGTTTTCCAGAGGCTTGTATTAAAATCCTGAAAGCTGGCAACACTAAGTCACTTATGCAGTGACAGCCATCCCAACCTGCCCATTAACTTCCCTCTGTCGTGCAACAGGAAGGAATGACTAGAATGCAGGCCACTCCATGGTCAGTGCCAAGGAGTCTTGAGGGTTCTGCTGCTTGAGCCTTCAGTGCTCTGGATATCTCCAGCATTTCATTCAAAATGAGCAATACAGGGAGCATATTTGTATTCTGTCTTATGCAGCTTTGGTAGCCAAGAGAGGAAGACCTAAGGCGAAAGAGCTATGTAGACTGTGATGCAAGAATTAAATCTGAAAGCAGAGAAAAGCACGCAGGAAGGAGAGAATAGCACCTTTGAGCAAGTGTACCAATGATACAACACCTGTTCTGGTTAGATTACACAGGGTCCATTAGTCCTACTGGAGTGATCACCCAGCTTCTCTTCCCGGAGTCCGTATGGTAGCCCCTTTCTGAGCTATGGAGATTGTTAGTCACAGTCCCACTGGGGTAGATGGGTTTTCTCTTATGTTTGGCAGAGTTAGCTAGTCCTTGTTTCCAGGAGATCTAGATAAACCTTTTTGGTTCTTATGGTTATGAAGGGTCAGTAGGAGAACCAAGACCCACCCATTCCACTGGATTTCAGCTCAATGCCTTTATACCAGGGAGGCAGAATCAAACCTCAACAAATCCTCCTGTTGTGCCCTGAGCTATTTCCTCACTTTTTTTGGCTGTGTAGACTTCTTCATCCTATAGATCTGATCATCCCTCCGCAAGGGGTGTTGTCTCCTGACATCTTCTACCAGCTTGCTGGCAGCACTTTCCTTTTCCAGCCTGCTTGCCCCTCTGCTAGCCACCCTGTCTTTCCACGTCTCATCCTTTTTATTCTCTCAGATTCTGTGAGGCTGCCACTGCCAGTTAAAGTGGGATGGTGAATGCTGCACTAGGTCATTAGTCACCAGGACAACATGTGAACGACATGCTTCATAACATAGTCCTTGTTATAATACTGTAGTGCCTTTAACTAATTAACTTGATGTCTAACCAGATCATTAATTTTATATTGATCTGGATCCTACCTAATATTGTCTGCTTTTGTCAGAGCAACAAGGATCCAAGGGCAATGGAAGGGCCACAGCAAGAAAGAAACAAATAATGTTCTATGGTGATGTCTACACTGCCAAAGATATTTCAAAATAGTTATTTCAAAACAACTATTTTGAATTTATTTTGAAATAATTATTTTGAAATAGCATTATTTTGAATTTATTATTTCAAAATAGGAGTTTGGTGAAGCCTATTTCAAAATAAGGTAGGAATTATTATTTTGAAATAGTCTTCGCTAGACCCTCCATTTGGAAATAGGGGAAAATTATAGGGCCATTATTTTGAAAAAAAGCCAATTTGGCAGCTTGGAATGGCTTATTTTGAAATAACTATTTTGAAAGAATTGCTCTTTCAAAATAAAAGCAGGTTTAGTTATTTCAAAATAGTGTTTCATTTTTTCAAAATAACAAAGCATTTATTTTGAAATAACAAAATGCCTGCATGGACAGGTAAAAAAAAAAATTCAAAATAAACCTCCTTATTTCAGAAAAACCTTTTCAGTGTAGACATACCCTATAGAATTCATGGATCAATTACAATCCTGGAACTCCACAGTGAATGAGCATTGACAGTTTGTTGCTGATAATGTACACAGTACTGTACATGAAAAGAAAGGTAAGTACAACCTACTCTATAACCTTTACAATATAAAAAACAGATCTAGTAGAAACCTGATTCAGTGATTTACTCTGGTGTAAGTGATACAAGAATCTGGTCAATACCACTACTTCAAAAAAGCCATGAAGTTTATTCACCACAAAAGAATCACACAGGTATGAGCTATTGTCTTCCAAATTTACAGATATGAAGAGGAGGACACAGAGGGGGAAGGCTGATGGTAATTATTTCAATAATGACTTGAATAATGAAGTGGAACATGTCCTTTATTATTTTTTTTAACAGATGACCCCAAATGGGAGAGGAGGGGAGGTTAGAATTCTTGATAAATTAGGAAATTGGTCTGAAATCAATAAGATGAAATTCAATAAAGACAAGTGCACATTACTATGTTTCAGAAGGAAAAATCAAATGCCCAAGTATAAAAAATAGAGCAACTAGCTAGGTGGTAGTACTGTTGAGAAGGATCTGGAATATATCAAAATTAACTAAGAGTCAACAATGAGATGCAAAATTAAAAAAAAAGACTAATACATTCTGGGATGTATTCACTGCAGTGTTGTATGTAAGACATGGGAGGTAAATGTCTCATTCTACTTGACACTGGAGAGGCCTGACTTGGAGTACTGTGTTCAATTATGGCACCACACTTTATAAAAGAAGTGGACAAATTCAAGAGAGTCCAGAGGAGAGCAACAAAAATTAGAAAACTTTTACAAAATCTGACCTTTGTGGAAAGGTTAAAAAACCTGGCCATGTTTAGTTTTGAGAAAGAAGCACAGACGAGGAACCTGATAAGTCTTCAGATATGTTAAGGACCATTATATAGAGACAGGTGATCAATTGTTTCTCATTTGCATTGAAAGCAGGATAAAAAGTAAAAAGCTTAATCTACAGTATAACAGATTGAGGTTAGATATTGGGGGTGGGAGGAACCCTTTCTAGCTATCAGATTATTTAAATTCTGGAAGAGGCTTCCAAAGATGGTTGTGAAGTCCCCATCACTAGAAGATTTTAGGAACAGGTTGGACAAACACCTGCCAGGGCTGGTCTTGCTTTACTTGGTCCTGCCTCAATTCAGGAGGCTGGACTTCATGACCTCTCAAGGCTTCTTACAGCCCAACATTTCTATTATTCTATTATTTATTACTAGTAAGAATAACACATCTGGGATGGCTGAGACAAGGCTCTCAAGTAATGACAATATAAATGCACAAAATTTGAAAAAGATTAGGCACATGCTTTTAATGTCTCATTGAAACACACTACAAAATCATCCATCATGAATGTGGAGCTATTTAATTTTAAAGCAATTGCAAAAAATCAAAATGAACGAGTCTCTCACTCTAGTAAATGAGACTTGGCAGGTCCTTTGCAAACCTTGAGAGTTAAACCCCAGTGCAGAGTGTAAAGTTCTGGATCAGAGAAAGAAACAGGGACTACAAAGGGAAATAAATCTCTTAACAATCATTGCTACAGAGAAGGAGAAGAGAAGTGCATGCCCCTGCACACCATTGCGAAGCAAATCAAAAGAATCATTGGTGTGGGAATTTTTATTTTCAGATCAAAAGACTAGTTGAAATGCAATCTGCTGTTTGTGTAGAAAATATATCTGTAGAGAAGGGGAGGGGGGGACAAACACATGGGGATATTTGCTCTAAGATGTCAGTGAAAAATAAGTATTCATTACCAAAGAAGAAATATTTTCAGAGTTCAGCAAACCACCCATACAGCAGAAGGGGAGTGATGTAGAAGGAATTGGAGGGCATTAGAAATGCCGAGCATGTCCCATCTGTACTTGCAAAAGAAATTACCAACCATAAATAAGTTGACTTTCAACTCATTTGTGACTGAACAAACTTCTAACCCAGTCTAGACTGTTAATGTGAATGGACTAAACAATGTTCTATGCAATTAGAATTAAAATGAAAATGTGCAAATTAAAATTACTATTAAAAGTTTGAAAAAGTGCATGAGGGTCAGAATTTTAAAGATATTTTGTTGGCTGATGATGGCCACATGCTCCCAGCTGGATTTTCAAAAGTGCCCAGGTGCTTATTAATTTATAAATTTGATCATATTGAAAAGTGAATTTAGACCAGATTAATAAAGGGTTTTTTCTTAGATATCTAAAGATGTACAAAGGAACCAGTGGTATTTTTTTAAAATAGCTGCTTCACTCCTATTGAAAAATTTGTAACCCCCCCCCCATGGGGCTTTGAAAACAATATTGTATATACTGAGAATTTACTCAGCAAGGATTTATCACTAAGCACAGGTAAATAAGATCTGTGTAGGCTACTGATAATATTTACTGCTGTCCAGTGGCAGAAAGCTGCCTATTTTTTTTGTTACCTAGAGCCAAGTGGTCTGAAATTAGCATATGCAGTATTGACTGCAGCCTGATGTAGTTTCTCTTTGAAACTGCAAGATACTTGTGCAAATTTTACATATTGGCTAAAACAACTTTTTTTCTTTCAACATGGCACCTGTTTGTTTGTTTGTTTGTTTGTTCTATTATGGTTTTGGTTCCAGCTAAGAGTTCAGGACTATTGGGAAAAGCTGGACATCTACTCAAGTCCATGCGGCTGGATGCAATGTATTCAAGGACACATGTTTTTTCTTAACATCATTCTAATGCAGTTTTGACCCCAACTACAGGTCCAGGGATATCTTTAGAAAAGCTGGGTATGCACAAGTGTCCACAGGGTTCAATGGAATGCATTCAAGGGTGTTGCGGGAATTGGTTGTTGTGCAGAGCCATTGGACATTATTTCTGAAAGCTGATGGTGATCAGAGGAGGTCCTGCCTGACCGTAAAAATGCAAAGATGGTACCCATTTTTCAAAAAAGAAAAGGAGGAGGATCCAGGGAACTACATATCCATCAGTCTCACCTCAGTGCCCAGAAAAATCATGTAATAGGTCCTCAAGGAATACATTTTGGGGAACCTGGAAGAGAGGAAGGTGATCAGGAACAGTCAGCCTGGATTCACCAAGGGCAAATAATACCTGATGAATGTGAATGCCTTATACACTGAGCAGATTGGTTGTGTGGATGTGCGGAAAGCAGTGGATGTATGTTGACTTTAGTACAACTTTTGATACAAACTCTCACAGTACTTTTGCCAGAAAGTTCAAGAAGCACAGGATGGTTGGAGAAATGAACTATAAAGTAGATAGAAAGCTGGCTAGATCAATGGAATTGGTGGTTAATGATCAACAGCTCAGTGTGTAGTTGGCAACTAGTAACAAATAAAGTGTCCAAGAGAATGATCTTTGGGCCAGTTTTTTTCAATGTCTCCATTAATGATCTGGATGGAGGATTGAGTGGATTTCACCATCCGCAAGTTTTCAGATGACACTAAACTGAAGGGAGTGGTGGATACACTGGGGGTAGGGATAGGATACTGAGTAGTGTAGACAAATTGGAGGATTGGGTCAAAATAAGTCTGATAAGCTTCAACAAGGGCATGTGCAAAGTATTGCACTTAGGATGGAAGAAATCCCATGCACTGCCATAGACTGGGAACTGACTGGCTAAGCAGAAGTTCTGCAGAAAAAGACTTAGGAGTTACAGTGGACAAGAAGCTGGATATGAATCAACAATGTGTCCCTACTGCCAAGAAGGCTAACAGCATATTACACTGCATTAATGAGGGCAATGTCATCAGGCTGAGGGATGTGATTATTCCCCTCTGTTTTGCATTGGTGAGGCCTCAGTTGGAGTATTGTGTCCAGTTTTGGTCTCCCCACTAGAAGAAAAATGTGAGCAAACTGGAGAAAGCCCAGTGAACAACAACAGAAATTATTAGGGAACTGGAGCACATTACTTTTGAGGAGAAAACTCATAAGGGAACTTCAGTTACTTGAAGGTGTGTTCCCAGGAAGATGAAGCTAGGCTGTTCTCAGTGGTGGCAGATGACAGAACAAAGAGCAGTGGTCTCAAGTTGTTGTGGGGGAGGTCTAAGTTGGACATTAGGAAAATCTTTTTCACTAGGAGCTTGGTGAAGTACTGGAATGGGTTATGTAAGGAGGTGGTGAAATCTCCATCCTTAGAGGTCTTTGATGCCTAGCTTGATAAAGACCCGCCCGGGAGATTTAGATAGGGGTGGTTGTACTCTGAGCAGGGGTTTGGACTGGATGACCTCCTGAGGTCCCTGCTAACTTTCACATTCTATGATTCTAAATACACATTGGCTAGTCAAAACTATTCAGCCACAACCAAATTAATTAATACTTAGCACTATTGTTAAACAGTTCTTTTGTGAGCAGAGATGAGATGTAAATCAATAATTGACTGTACCTCTCTGCCTTTCTGAGTGATTTAGCTAACAATCCCTATTATGTGTCTTATCATAATCACAGCTGTTACATAAACACTTTTAAGGGCACTACAGAATTCAGGTCTTTATGACTTTAGAGGAACATAATTTTTACTGTATTTTTTCCAGTACCTCAAAAACTCGATCTACTTGTCCATTTGTATTTGAAGACAATAGTCTGAGCATTAGATACACTCCCTTTTCCTTCCACCTAAGAAAAAGTTGCCCCTTGAACATATCTTCAAAATTCATTCAGAGCAGATGAGATCCTGGCACTGATTAGATCCCTGCATATATTCTGAGTTATGTGACTGACAAAACTATATGGCTGGGGTGGCCAAAACTGTGGCTTGTGAGCCAGATGTAGCTCTTTTACAGTTAAAGTGTAGCTTGCAGTGCCCCCTATACCCGTTCTCCTCCATTCTCTCCCTGCTAGACTGGGGTGGGGAGCTCATAGATTCTGCCCCACAGCAGGGTGATGGGGCTAGAAGATTCTGGCCAGAGGAGATTGGAGTCTCTGGGTGCCACTAAGTTTGACTACTCCTGTTATACTAGTTAAGGGTGGGAAAGGCAATTTTAAAATGATTTAAGTGCTTCTGAGCTGGAAAGTAAGTTTCATAGTTTCCCACATATGGGGATAATTAACTTCCTATGTATTCACTTCCCAATGGGACAATACAGACTGTGTTCAACTGAAAGGAAAGCTACAATAAAAATGGAAGCAATTTTAATTTGCTGTTTGCTTGGAGGAGGGTTGAGAATGGTTTACAGTATTACCACATTCTGTTCAGCTGTCTGCACAGAGAAGAGACAGGAAATGGGAGAGAGGGAGAAGTTAAAAAAAAAAAAAAGCCTTTACACCATTTTTACATTTAAATCAAAACCAAAGGTCATCTATAATAGTGATCTTACCATATCCTTAGGATATACTTGAAAGTATTCACAAGATTCCCATGACAGTTTGGTCTGACCTTGAGTAAAAGCTCTACCTTTTTGCAGACAAATTGTTTTGACTGTCTCTTGGTTAAGCTTTTAAGACAAGACTCAGTGTTTAATTTCTCACTTTGTTGTCGCTGAATTTTATTTCTGGATACACTTTATAATGTTTTTAGTTAAAAAAGCTTCAATTAATAAAGAGTATGTTTATTATCCAACCAAACGGTCTTTAATTTTAATTCAGCAGCAAAGCTACCATCAAGAACTTGTCACAACAATTTGTCATACTCTTTGTGAACTGTTGCCTCCAAAATTTATTGTCGAGGGTCACACACCTTGGAGAAATCTTTAAACTGAATGAAAAGTTTAAAAGCATCTAAAGCAAGTTTAACTTCTAAATATTCTACAAGTTCCAAATATTAGCTAGAAGCGTTTGAGAAGTTTCTTATTGCTTCTCATGCTGTTGCTGCTGTGCCAATTGTCCCTGTAGGTCTGCGCAACAAAACACCCAAATTACAGCATGTTGTCAGTACTGGTTTGGTAATCTAACAGAAACAACAATTCCTTTGAAGAACACAAAAGACCCATGCTTTCTCCAGGAAACTGTTAAAGAAAAAATCCTGCAATTTAGATAGCGTGAGTTAAAATACAAACTAAATACTGAGAAACCTGTTTTAAGAGCCCAACCAAAAGGACAACCAAAATAATTTGTCTGCAAAAGGGTGGATCTTCAATATTAGGTCAAAATTAAGAATTTAAATTGAGTTCATTTGCATCACTGATATTTAGTGAAATAAATGTCATGACTAAAATAGTGGTATATACTAGTTTAACTTCTTCAGCAATGTCAGAGAGGGAAAGAGCAGGAGGTGTCACATTACACATCAGGAATACAGATACCTGCTATAAGGTCCAGAAGGAGGAGAGAAGCAGACCAGTTGAAAAAAATCTCTTGTAAAGATAAAATAAAATAAAATAAAATAAAAGATTGCTTCATGATAGGAATATAGCATAGCCCATCAAGTCAGGAAGAAGAGGTGGATGAGATTATTTCAAGACCAGACAAATATTCCTAACAAAATACCTGGTAATAAGGGAAGACATCAACTACCCAGACATCTGTTGGAAAAATAATACTGCAAAACAAACATTTCCAGTTAAGTGCTTGGACTGTATAGGGGACAATATGTGAACGTAATCCCAGGGAACAGCCTTTTAGACTTGATTCTCATCAACTGGGATAAACTGATTGCAAATATGAAGCTGGAAGCAAATTTGGGTGAAAGTGATCATGAAATTATAGATTTCATGATTCTCAGGCAAGGAACTTGTGAGAAGAGAATAATAAGGACAATGGACTTTAATCAAAGCTCATTTTAACAAACTTTGAAATGAGGCAGGTAAGGTCTCACTGAAAGAAAATTTAAGAGGAAAATAAATTAAGGAGTGCTAGCAGTTTCTCAAGGAGACAATATTAAAGACACAACTGCAAACTATCCTGCTATGAAAGAAAGGTAGGAAAAATAGTAAAAAGTCCATATGGCTACACCTGGAGCCCTTTAATGACCTGAAAATCAGTAAAGAGTCCTTCAAAAGGTGTAAACATAAATGAATTGTCTCCGTGGAGTACCAAAGAGTAACACAAACCTACAAGAACAAAATCAGAAAGGATAAAGCATAAAATGAGTTACATCTAGCAAGAGACATAAAAGTCAACAAGAAGAGTTTCTTTCAATACATTAGGAGAGAGAGCTAGAAAAAGGAAACTACAGGTCCTCTCCTTAGTGGGAAGAAGACCTAATAAATTAGGCTATGTCCACATACAAGCAAGTAAATCGATTTAACTTGAAGCAATCTAATTGAATTGCTATAAAAATCATTAACTCGATTTAGGAGAAGGGCATCCTGAGAGGTGTGGAAACATGGCCACCTGGTGGGGCCATGTTGCCACCCAATCCCCTGCCTCACTCTCCCCAGGAGAGCCAGTGGCAGGGGAAAATCATCCCCCACTGGCTCTGAGGTCTCTGAGCCCGAGGAGTGAAGACATCCCCCCAGACTGGCTGCAGCCTTGGCTCAGCCAGGCATGGGAGAGAAGGGAACCCTGCACCAAGCTCCCCAAGAGCTCGCTGGGAGCTGGGGGAAGGGATCCCTGGACACCTGGCTATCCCTCGCGCTGGCCAGTCTGCAGGGGAAGGCACCCGCATGCCTGGCTCCCAGCAAGCAAGGTGGGAGGCGGGGAAGCAACCCCGTGTGCCCAGCACCCCCACTGCTAGCTGGGTGGTGGAGAGAAGAGCCCCCTGTGCCCAGCTGCAGGCTTGCTTGCTGGTGATAGGGAAAGGGACTCCTGTTCTGGCTAGAGCTGCACTAGCTGCACTGTGAGGAGTGCACCCCCTGCTCCTGGTGTGCTTGCCAGGTGGTGGGGGAGACGAGACTCCTGCACCCAGCTTCTGGTGCGTGGGGGTCCCATCTCCCTTGCTGCCCTGCGAGTGCACCAGGAGCCAGGCACATGGGCATCCCTTCCCTGCTGCCCGGCTTCTGCACCAGATGCCAAGCATACAGGGTCCTTTCCCCCACTGCCTCCCTAGGGTTGGAGAGGCCAGGTATGGGGGGGTCTCTCCCCTCCCTGACCAGAGTACTGCAGCCTGGCCCTGCCATGCACCCTGGGAGGAAGGTCTAACCAGGGTTTAAATCAATATAACTGTTTGATCGATATAACACATCTGTACAGTGTTATATTGATATAACAGTTTCGATTTAACTGTCATATCATTGTAAAAATAGGTTTTATTATATCTATATGACTATACTTATAGTGAAATGGTGGAGCTCATCATTTTGCTATAAGGAAACATTATGTAGGCCTAATCATTTTTAAATTGAAATAATCAGCGTTATTTCGATTTAAAAGCTGCGTGTGGACATACTCTTATAGACTAATCAGCCTAGCTTTGACACCTGGAAAGATACAAGAGCAAAGTATTACGTGAGTTTCTAAACACCTAAAGGATAACAGTGTTATAAAGAATAGGCAACATGTTACTATTGTGTTTTTATAAACAAACCTTGCCAAATTAATCTAACTTCTTTCTTTTATTGTGTTGTTGATATAATGGAGCGGTGGAAGGTGTATCTTGGTTCAATATGGCTTTTGACATAGACCAAATGACACTATAAGCAATCTAAGAAAACAGAGTCTAGAATAAATTACTTTAATGTGGGTGTACAACTCGTTCAAATACAATACTCAGAATAGTTATCAATGTGTTACTGTCAAACTAAGAGTGTCTATCTAGAAGGGTACTGCTGGGATCAATTCTGGGTCTGGTATATTTAATATTTTCTTCAAGGATTTGGATTATGGAATGGAGAGTGTGCTCATAAAATTTGCAGATGGAACCAAGCTGTGAAGGCTTGCAAGAACTTCAGGGGACAGGATTAGAATTCAAAACAACCTTGATAAATTAGAAAATTGATCTGAAATCAGCAAGATGAAATTCAATACGAAGAAATGCAAAGTATTACACTTTAGAAGGTGAAATCAAATGTACAACTTCAAAATGGGGAGTATCTAGCTAGACAATATAACCATTGAAAAGTATCTGTAGTATATAAAAGATCACAGACAGAAGAAGAGTCAACAATGAGATGCAGTTGTGAAAAAAAAACACCAATGTTCTGGGATATATTAACAGGATTTTGAGTGGTCCTTAGGGGCTGTGGAGAAGTTTTGAGGGAGTTGTGAGTTCTTGTTTTTGACTGCTTGTTTGTGTTTTTCTTTTTTTCTGTGGGTTTGTTTTGTTTTTTTTTCCATTTCTTTTTTTCCTGTTCAGTTTGCAGGTGCTGAATGGCAGAGAGATATCAGCTGACCCCAATTAGTGGTGCGGCTTCGCTACTTATAAAGGCAGCTACTCCAGCAGGTAGTGGTGCACAGGGGCAGTGAACAGTGCTGTTTGAGTAGGAGTTGTTTGGAGAGAGAGATGGGGGGGGGGGGGATGGGATTCTTGTATTACTTTGCTTGGTGTGTTGGGGTGTATTTTTGTTTTATGCAAACCAGAAATAGGGAAGCACTATGGCAGATACAGAGGCAGCAACGGTAGACACTCAAGCAGGGGAAGAAACAGAGAAGATGACAGGATGTGGAAACTGTGGGATGTATATGATCTTAGAGGGGATACCTCCAAAGATCTTCATGTGTATGAAGTGCCACCTTATATGGTTGATGGAGGAGAAAATTCTGGTTTTAGAAATGCAGGTGGAAACTCTCATTAGCTATGTCTATGTAAAACATAGGAGGGGATTGTCCCACTCTACTAGGCATAATGAGGCCTTGGGTGAAGTACTATATTCATTTCTGGTGACACAGTCTACAAAAGAAGTGGATGCATTGGAGAGAGTTCAGTAGAGAGCAATACAAACAATAAGAGGTATGCAAAACTTACCTCTATGGAAGGTAAGAAATAGGGCATTTGTAGTCTTGTGAAAAGAAGACCAAGGAGATGCCCAGTAACAATCTGCAGATATGTTAAGGGCCATTATAAAGACAATGGTGATTGGTTGTTTATGTCCACTTAAAGTAATACAAAATATAATGGGTTTAATCTGTAGTCAGGGAGATTTAGGTTACATACTAGGGAAAAAAATATAGCTATATGGCTAATTAAGTCCTGGATTAGGCTTTCAAGGGAGATTGTGGAATACCCATCCTGATTTATTTTAGAACAAGATGGACAGACATCTGTCTGGGATGGCCCAGGTTTACTTGGTCCTGCTGCAGTGCAGGAAGTTGGACTGGATAACCTCTCAAGTTTCCTTTCAGTCCTATACTTCTATAATTCTAAATTACATGCTTTAAGCATGGAAAAAATAAAAGGATTACAAGGAAGAGAGGGAAGAAGACAAATGCAAGATTCATTTCTGTTACCACTTCAGATATTTAATTAAATATTTTTTCATAATAGTATACATTTTATTCCAAAAGCCATAAGAGTAGCAGTAGTACAAAAAAGCTAGAGAGAAAGATTAGATAGAAGTCCCAAGTGATTCTGCTGGGTAGCAATGGCTTTGCCTAATGGAAGCTACTGGACACAGAGAGAACATAGGAGTTCTCTTTAGGTTTCTTAGTCCTAGACTAAACAGTCTGTAGTGTCAGAACACAGAGTCTCCCTAAATCCTCATTTGTGCTAAGCAGGAACTACACAGGCTCCACTATTAATGCCATATCTTGGGAACAGGGAGAAATAACTCAGGCATAGTGAGGCAAAGAACATACTTTTGTAAGTTCCTCGCTTCCCCAAGTATTTCTAAAAGTTCCTCATGTAAGACTGCAAATTTTATGATAAAGGATCATTTCTAGGGAATTTTGGGGCCCCAGGCTGTCACTACTTGGTGTGGGGGGGAACCTTTCCAGGACTCCAGGGGCTAGTTTGGCCCCTGAAAGATCTTGAATTTTGAGAGTTTTAAAAAAAGTACATTTTGGTAAGATTATCATACATGTATTTTTTTCCCCTGGCAGTGTCCTTTTCAGATCCAAGCAACAGCAGAGCCAAGTCTTAATGGGGAGCAGAGGTGGCCAAGCAGCTGCCTGAATATGAACAGCACGGCAGGGGCTCCGAACAGCAATGGGACCTCAGCTTACCAGCTACTGACTAGTGTCTGAAAAGGAGGACATGGCTGGGGAAAAAAACAGATATATAATAACCCTAATTTTGGCCACTATGTCAGTGTTTTACTGTGATTTGCGCTTTATCTAAAAGACGAAATTCCACAGTCTGCTGCTGTTTGAAGTACAGTTTTCCCTGTCAGCCATGCAGGAAAAAAATAACAGAATTTAATGAAATGATGACAATTTTTCAATACAATTTTCTATCACATCTCTTATGCTAAAAGGCAAGGGCAATACAGTGTATACACTGCACCTAATTTATGAAATATTTGTGCTGATAACCCCAAATGCAAATGCACATTTTAAAGTACATTAACAAAATATGATAAATTATACTGTTCTTACTGTGAAGGTCCTCCAAATGGAATCTGCTTATACAGGAGACAAAACAGTAGTATTTTAAATTTTCAGCCAGTGCTGCAGAAAAAAAAAACAAGAAAACCTCTACTAAGATGTACCCAGCAATTAGGAGGCGATAGAGGCTTTGTCTGCACTATGGGCTTAGGTTGACTTAAAACCCTTTAAATCAACCTAAGTTAAGTCCCATATATATCCAGAAATTTATTAAGTAGACTTAAGCAATTGCTTAAGTCAATTTAATAACTCCTGCCCTGTAAGTCAACTTAAGCATTTAAGTCAACTTTTCAGGGCAGGGCCCGCCCCCTTCCCTGCTTCTGGGTGTGATTGGCTCCTAACAGATCCAGCCTGGGGGCCTGATCCGGCTCCTGCCCTCTGGCAAGGAGCTGAGGGCTGGATTCGGCTCCCAGCCCCTCTCCACTGGCAGAGGGGGCTGGCAGCTGGTTCCTGCAGCCTGCAGAGAGGGTCTGAGAGCTGACTCCAAGCATTGGGCTCTCAGTCCCTCTCTGCAGGATGTCGGGGGTAGGAGCTGGCACCACGCCCATCTGGCTCCAGCCGCTTGCTCCCCAGAACAAGCAGCTAGGAGTCTGGTCAGTTTCACAGGCACCGAAGCTGTGAAATTGACCAGGCTCAGAGCTCCTTGCTCTGGGGAGCAAGCTGCTGGAGCCCGATGGGCTTAGATGCAGCTCCTAGCCCCAGCAGCCTGGAGAGAGGGGATGAGAGCCACATCAGCCTCTCAGTCCCTCTCCGCCATGCAGGGGGCTGGCAGCTCACTCCTGCCCTGGGCCACAGGGATCCAACTTGTCCTCTGGCTGCTTGCAAGCAGTCAGAGACAATGCCAGCTCCCCACACCCCTGACTGCTTGCAACCAGCTCTCCGGTCCCTGCTAATTCCCTCCACCCCTGACCGCTTGCAAGCGGCCAGGGGAGATGCTGGGTCTCTGCTTCCCTGGATGCAGAGAGCAGCCAGGAGCCAGGCTGGGCTCCTAGTCCCTCTCTGGTCCTGCCACCTGCAGAGATGGGCTGGGGGGTGCCATTGCTCTCCCAGCCCCTCTCTGCAGGCAGCAGGGCCAGCAAAGAGGAGCTAGGAGCCCAATCTTGCTTCCACCCCCTTTCCATGGGCAGCAGGTGGCTTGGAGCTGGCTCCTGTGGGTGGTCACAAGTGGCGCAGGGTCAAATTCAGCCCCAAGTCACTTCTCACCATGGGCAGGAGTCTTGGCTGCATGGTCAATTTCACATCTCACCAGAGGGCAGGAGTTGGATTGGGGCCCTGGCCGGATCATCCCTAGAGCTGATTGGGCTCAGGGTACCCAATCATGGCCAGGGGTGGGGTAGGAGGAGGGGCACTTTGGGTATGTCTGCTCCCTGTCCTCAGCAGACATACCCTGCAGTCGACTTAATAAGGTCAACTTTAAGTTGACCTTGTTAAGTCAACTTCCAGGGCCCCCCCAATGTAGACATCCATATTCATTAAAGTCTATCCGTACACTAACATACTTCAAGAACAACTGTAGAGTGACAAGGCAAAAAGAGACATTCAGTCTTCAGTTTTTGATTGGCCTCAACACAAACAGGCAATTGATTCTAATAATAAGTTTCAGGATAGGAAGTAGTGTTGAAAGTTAGGTTCCTCGCAATAAAATACCAATGAAAAGAAATGAATCAACTGGTTGGCTTCCCACATATGCTATGTTTGTTAAATGTTTTTTTAATGTTACCTGGTAATTATAGCCACTAAAATTATATATCCATGGAAGCAAAATCTTAATCAGGTAATGCAGTATACAGTACAGATTGCAACCAGTAACATAACTGATGAGTTAAACCAGAAATCAGTCCCTGGTCTGAAATAATCTAAGTCAGGGATTGGCAACCTGAAAGGTAAGAAGGACCATTAAAAAAAATCCTTCAATAAGCAAGTGTTCTGAGATCCATAATGGGTGGAGCCTCTTGACGGTGGTGGCTGGGCCAGGGTGCCTGCTTCAGGGTCCCTGGTGAGGAGGGGGAAGCCCAGAGCTAGGAGTGGGCCCCCTGCAGGGTCTCCTGAAGCCAGGTATGGGGAGCCAGAGACAGGTGGAGTCTGCCAGCAGTGTCTCCTGGTGGTGGTGGTGGTTGGGGGTCCTGGAGCCCAGAGTAGCAAGAGGGTCATCAAAAGAGCCACATGAAGCTCCAGAGTCTCAGGTTGCAGACTTCTGGTCTAAATAAACACTCCAACAGAATGTTCTGCAAGGGACAGGTGGGCAACAGGAAAGTGTTTTGCCTTCCTGGAGCCTCGATTTTCTATTTCACTCTAAGATTGGATAGGCTTCTGAAGTTAATGGGCAATGATCCATTAGTGATGAATAATATTGTCCATTAATGACACTGAGTCTTGGAATATCCTGCACATAGTAGATTATTTCAGGGAATTTGGAAGTGTGCTGAAGAAGAAAATGAATATACAAGCAATCTTCTTTGACATATTTCCTGTTCCACAAGCGAGGGCAGAGAGAAGGCGAAAGAATCAGGAAGTGAATCTCTGACTGTATAAGTTGTGTAGGTTTTCTGGAACATTGGTCTAGCAGCTTCTATGAGTATAGGATGGTACATAATTGGGAAGGCCTTCATTTCAGTAAAAGGGGAACTAATGTGTGGAAAAAAGCAGAAATTGAAAGTAATGAACATTGAAAAAATAGGGAATTGTAGAAAACTGATAAAAGAAGCAGAGGAATACAAGACCTCTATAGTCAGCAGCACTAAGAACAATATGAAGGAGCTTTAAAAATGTATTAGGAAAAAAAAGAATTCTGAAAATGGTATTGATTCATTACTAGATAGAAATGGCAGAATTATCCTTAATGGGTCAGAGATAGCAGAATTGGTCATTAAATTTTTCTGTTCTGTATTTGCAGAAAAACAGATGATATAGTCTATGGTGATAGTAATACTCTTCCCATTTCACTAGTATCTCAGGAAAATTTTAAACAAAGGTATTATAGGTAACCAATTTAAAATCAGCAAATTCAGGGAACTTACATCCAAGTGTTTTAAAAAGCTGACAGAGAAAGTAACTGGACCATTAATGATGATTTTCAATAAAACTTAGAGCTCCAGGGATTTCCAGAACACTTGGATAAGCCAATGTTGTACGAGTTTTTTAAAAGAGGATAACCTGAGTGATTGTAGACTTGTAAGCCAGACATTTATCTCAGGCAAAAGACTAATATAATTAATGCAAGCAATATAATTATATGCAATAATATAACAAACACAAGTAAAATAAATAACACAAGTCAATATGGGTTTAAAGAAAAGAGCTCCTGTTAAACTAACTTAATTTCTTTGATGCAGTAACAAGTTTGTTTAGTAAAAGTAATAGTGTTGATATAGTAGACTTCACTAAAATGTTTAACTTGGTATCACATGATATATTGATTAGAAAGCTAGAATGATATAAAATTAACATGGCGCACATTACATTGATTAAAAGCTGGCTGATCTGTTTCAAAATAAAAATGGAGAATCATCATCAAACAGGTGTGTTTGTAGTGGCAGTTGCATGACATTGGTTCTTGGCCCTGTGTCTTTTTACATTTTTATCTATAACCGGGAAGAAAACATAAAAGCGCTCACTGATAAAGTTTACAGATGACACAAAAATTGGGAGTGGTAAACCATAAAGGAGACAATTGATTCAGGTTGATCTGGATCACTTAGGAACAGAGTGCAGAACAATGTGTTTGAGTTCAGCTAAATGTAAATATATACATCTAAGAACAAAAAAATGTAGGCTATAGTTAGAGAATCAAGTTCTCTACCCTGGGAAGCAGTGATTGGGGATTGCAATGGAGAATCAGCTAAACATGAGCTTCCAGCATGACACTGACTAAAAACATTAACGCAATCCTTGGATATGTAAAGAGGGAATCTTGAGTAAGACTAGAGTGGTTATTTTACTCACATATTTAACAGTGATGATGCAATCACTTTTGGAATAATGTATCCAGTTCTTGTGCCCACAATACAAGAAGGATGTTGATAAATTGCAGTGGGTTCAGGGAAGAACCACAAGAGTAATTAAAGGATTAGAAAACCTGCCTTATGATGATAAACTCAGAGTTCAGTCTTTTCAGTTTAATAAAGGGTTGGGATGACTTGGTAATTGTTTATAAGTAACTACATGGGGAGCAAATATTTAATAATTGGCAGTCTAGCAACTTTCTATCATAATCCTAGGATTCTTTAAATAGTTCTACAGTTCTCTCCAGTCTAAATCATAGTTCATATGACCACCTTGCTTCCTTAGTTTAGGTTCCAGCTTCTTCCAGCTTATGCACCATTTATGAAAACTGTTCTGAGAGTTGCTTTGGAACTGCTTCCGCAAATAGCTATAATGAAAAAAGCATACATTCTCTCCAGTGCACAACACCACACCATTCAGCTTCACATGACAACTCCTCTATTTGTTAATACACCTTCATAGTGTTTATAAATGAAATGTGTGCATTCTGCAGCAGAAACTTAAAAGTTTCTGATGTCACTTGAATAGGGCCTTCCTCAACACAATAACAAAGAGAGTCTGAAAGTTCTTGGGAACATGGGTGCATCACTGGATCTTGGCCCAGTCTTTCTTGTAATGAATAGTTGCTTGGGACTTCTTCCTGGACACTTGTGAAAGAGACTGAACACACAAATTCATCATCATCTTTGTGATAAATGGGACTGGTCAGCTCACTAACATGGTCAGTGCTACCTAGCTCTTCCAGTTTTAGAAGCTCTAGGCATAAGCACGCCAATTTAAGTAAACAAACAAGGAGTCCTGGGGCACTTTTGAAGACTAAGAAATGTATTTATTTCATGAGCTTTTGTGGGA
>ML681984.1:22256265-22284082 GCA_007922195.1 Podocnemis expansa | reverse complement strand
TCCCACAAAAGCTCATGAAATAAATACATTTCTTAGTCTTCAAAAGTGCCCCAGGACTCCTTGTTTGTTTTGCTGGAGTAGACTAACATGGCTACCCCTTTGGATCAAGTTAAGTAAGATTCTCTTCCAAATTTCTAGTGGAGCCCCTGATGCACTAGATCCTAAGTGATCTTTTTCCTTCATGAATCCAGGACTAGAATGCCAATCAGGCGGACTGGCTGGTTGATGTTATGTAGTATTAACTGTAGTAACCTGGCATTTTCTCCTGTTGGTCCTAACAGATATTTCCACTTTTATTTTTAATGGTAGAATGGTTGAAGTTTCTCATAGTAACAGCTATCCTGCTAAGGATAATTTCCTGTTAACTGGAAACATTTTGACTGGAACCAATACTATCCAATTGGCTAGAGTGTTAATTTGTTCAGATACTGGCAAAAGGCTTGATATTAGCCATGCTGCCTTGTGAGCTCCCATGTGGAAAACCCAGCCACTGGCAGGTTTGCAGGACTGCAGCCAAGGATGGAACAAGAGTTGCCAGGTTTTTCAATGATGACTCGCTGGCTCAGACTGCACATAGGGGGTTAGTCCCATATTGTTTTTAACACAAAGAGTGAGCCAGGGAAGAAGAGCTGGCAGGGGCGTGGCTGGGGTGTTTCCAATGAACAGTGAAAGGATTTGCTCTCAGGAGAGTCGGAGGGGTGGAAAACTTTCACAGGAGATCTGAGGATGCCACCTCAGAGCCCCTTCTACCAAAGCACAAAGCCAGCAAACACTGCACAATAGAAACAGTCTGACAGGGTCCTGGCTTGCCCAGCTTGACAAAAGCCAGGCTAGGATGATTTAGTTGGGGTTGGATCTGCCTTGAGCAGGAGGTCGTGCTAGATGGCTTTCTGAGGTACCTTCCAATCCTCATCTTTTATAAGTCTGACAGCATATCCAGAGCAGAACACTCCTGCTCTGGCTGCTTCCAGTCCTGTGCAGCATAAGCCACATTCTGCCATTGCTGATGGGCTGCTTAGCAAAGCTTCCCTGCCCCATGCATACATCATCTCACACAGAACTCAGCCAACAGGTTACCTCTCATCCAGCCACCAAGCATGTGCCTCTCTCCTCACCTCCCACATAGACCCTTGATTGCTACTCCCCTTCCACCTCACACATGGCCCCCACAGTCCTTGAATGCCCCTCCTATCCCACCCCAACAGACCTGCCTAATCTACGCTCCAGTCACCACAGCCTCCAACCCCAGCCTCTTCAGTTGCAGTCCTCAACAGCTCAGCCCCCATCCCCATTCAACTTTCCCATTCCTTCTCACCACCCAAATTACCCCAAGCCCTCCAACCTCTCCCCTTTACCTGAAAATCTCTCTCCACACGACTCCAAACTCCCAGCTCCCACACCATCCATCCCAACCTTCCAGACCCAATCTACAACCCACTCACTCCACTCCCCATTACCTCCATAGACGACACAATTCTTTCTGTAATTCTGAGCCTCCCCCTCTCACCTTATAGCCCACTCACATCTTGCCATTACCCCTGGGCCTTCCAGTCCTGGCTCCTCATGTGACCTTCTTGACCAAACATGTAGTCAACTGACTGGTACACAAGTAGCCAGATGGCTGGCCTACAGCACACATGATGGTTGGTGAATTTGTTGCATGTTAATGTCACACAGCAGACCATGGCACATGAAAGAGCAGAGTCCTACTTGTAGCAAGCAATGCCAGGCCATGTCACACATGCAGGTGTGTGCTGCAGATTGTGCAGTGCTGCCACAATGCTTGGCATTGCTACCATAACTCTGAACTCTTTGGCTTCCTCCTCACCTGTGTGTGCACCTCCTGACTGCATTGCAGTGATGTGCAGCCCTGTGCAGCAGGTGTGCATGCACCAGACTGTCAGGAATTTGAAAGTGATGTGCTGTCACTGGTGAGAACTAAGCTTACACACCAAAACAAACAACTTTTTAAAAACAGAAGCACCTAGATCCACAATAAACAAAAGCAAATCAATATAACCGTAACTCAACACCTTGTTGGGGAAAACAAGCCCATAACTATGAATAATTTGGACCCCTAAAATCATTTGGGGAAGCGGAGCACATGTTTCTCATGGCCCTAACCCCACCCTGAAGCACTGGCCCTGTCCTCAGGTGAATGCAGAGCTGGTTCTACTACATGTATATTTGCACTCTGATATAAGAGTAGATCTGTATTTTTCTATTGTAAAGGTACCCAGAACTTGCATTTTTGTCTCTTCTTGGGCCAGATTCACAGATTTACTTAAGCTGTGCTTGGCACATGTCCATTGTAGTGGAAGCAAAGTTAGTATTATGTCACATTTGCATTCTTCCTGTCCAAATAGCAGCCAGGAGCCAGCTGGTCATATATCAAGCAGGACCAAGACCACCACATCCTCAAAACGTTCCAGCATACTTCCCACTCCCTGTATGCTCCCAGTGTAGGAGACTCAGGAGCATAGAGGAGGAGGTGAAGTACACTCTCCTTTCTGCCACTTCAGGATTCCACTACACAAAGGCTATGGCTACACTAGAGGACTCAGGTAAGTCGACTTAATAAGGTTGACTTAAATTCGACTTTATTAAGTCAACTTAGAGAGGCCCCATTTGTTTAGCTTTATAAAGTCGATTTAAGCCAAGGGATCCATTTAAAGTCAACTTAATAAAGTCAACTTTAAATGGGTCCCCTGGCTTAGGCTGACTTTGTAAAGTCAACTTAAATGACTCTCCTGCATTAAGTCAACTTTATTAAGTCGACTTTAATGGGCACATTTTATTAAGTCGATTTCATAAAGTCGACTTAATCCTTAAAATCGACTGTAAGGGTGAGAGTTAAGTCAATTTATGCAAGTGCTCAAGTTGACTTAATGAACTCCAAATGTGGCCCAGGAGTTGCTTACGTAGACTTAGGCCTTGCAAAGTCACTTTAAGCCTCCAATGTAGACATATCTAGAGTCTACATAATCAGCTCTCTAAATCAGCTTTCCATCTCCAGGATGGTTCGAAGGGAATGGAGAGGGGACAGAGATCTAGCCCTGTGTGCACTTTATTTGCCAGTAGTAAATAAGTGCACATAAAAATAACAATTACCAGAGGGTGACAGAGGAAGTGACTTTACAGGACTGTGTGAGAGAACTTCAAGAATGAACTTTTGGCCTTTCTATTAAAAATGGCATTTCTTCCACTGACTTCAATGGAGACGGAGGTTCATTCCCCAAGCTAATTTTTTTATCCCCTTGCGTTTCTGGCTAGGTTTTTATGCCCCTCGTATCATATGACACTTGGAATAAAACCAGTATATATCATTTAGTCAATAATGATTTATTACAGTATTTCTTAATCTTCTGTTATGCAAGATAGTATATAAACTGCACTGAGATATATAATGATGATACAAAAACTTTTCGCAAAGTTCCACTGTATCAACAGCATAAGTGGTCTTTCAGAAATATATTTGTAAAGCTTTGGGTAATTGTTAATGCAACCAGAATAAAACACCCTTAAAATATTATCCATGAAAGACAATTACATGTGAATAAAAACAGTTATCAAGCAGTTTCTTGTTTAAGATAATCTCCCACCCCATCCTATAAAAGACTGATACAAGTAGATAAAGTACTACAGTACGTGTCAGTTATGTTCCTTGGGGCTCTGCCAGTCACTCATAGAGTGACAAGATATCCTGATTTTATAGGGACAGTCCCAATATCTGGGACTATTCTTACCTAGTCTATTACCTCTTGCCCCCATTCTGATTTTTCACACTTCCTACTTGGTCACCGTGTTCTCTTTATAAAAGAAAAAAAATGGCAGTGGTGCACTTATTTATTTGAAAGGGGATAATATTGTGTACTTTGTATTTCAATAACAATCTGCCATTGCTTAATAACAATCCATAATCTTCTAAAAATAATCAAGCTAGATGATATGGAAAAATAGAAACTGGAAATTCTGTCACATTTTATCCAGGGGGAATTGATACATTTTGTTATGCTCTATTCCCAATAGGGTAGAGCAGATGTACAGGTGCTAGGCTAGAAATTGTTGTAATTATAAAACCTGTATTCAATTCCTGTGAGAGCTTTGAAATTTTCCACATACAGTAGAAATTCAAGCTTTAAAGAAAAAAAAAATCCATATGCTTGAAGAACAATAGAATACAAGTTGATTTCCTGAATTATTTACTGCAGCAACATGATCATTGAGAACTGCAACATAATAATCAAAATTCACAGGTAACACTGTAAATCTAAACAATTTCAGAAAAACTATTGCTGAAACATGAAGGTTAAAAAAAAACTTCTGGATGTATTATTTAACACCTTTTGTTCTTGCAATATGGTTACAAAGGCATCTGTGTCAAGGTGGCACCTACTTTTCACACATCCTATCTGCTTCCTCTTGGCTTTGAATCACAATGGTTTATTTTACTGAAGAAACATCTTTACTAATGCTAGTATGGGAGGGCCAATACAAATATGGAAGCATAAGATTCATACTCTTTGGACTCATGTAGCATTCACAAAATTGTTGCTTATGTTCCATTTCAAAGGTTTTCTGCAGATGATGATGAAAGAAGCAGGGAGACCTCAGACAGATTTTCTGATGTTATGTTAAGGTTCTGCTATACTGAGAATCATGCAGTCTCCAAGCCCAAAAATCCACAGCTGAATTGAATCTCTGGTGATTAGGTCATATCCAAAATCTAATGGCATCAATAGAAAGACTTCCTTTGACTCCTACTGTTTTCTATCAAGCCAACTATGAAATCCATCCATTATTAATTCCAAACTGGAGTACATCCAATTATAGAAATTATAATGTCTGGATGCTGAGTTTTTTGTGCAGTTTATAACTTCTCCTATATCATCTCATAGTCATACAGAAACTGAAGTTCATTTTTAAGATGGTTTCAGATCCCTCCTGAGACTTTTGCAAAAGTGGGACTTCCCTGTATTTAGTATTTTCACCACTTGTTGTTACCTCCTGAAGTCC
Source organism: Podocnemis expansa (assembly GCA_007922195.1). Classification (NCBI taxonomy): domain Eukaryota; kingdom Metazoa; phylum Chordata; order Testudines; family Podocnemididae; genus Podocnemis; species Podocnemis expansa. The sequence continues at coordinate 22,279,066 of ML681984.1, read as the reverse complement.
CTTTGCTTCAGAACATAATGCAGCAGCAGTCTTGGAAATATTGCTGTTGGGCATGCATGCAGGCTTTTTAAAGAGGACGTACCTTCTGCAGCAGGCTGCATGAACAATGTGTTTTGCTCACTGCACTTAGGAGTGCAAAGTAACATCAAGTCACTAGGAATTCTAGCAGTTTCTTACAGCAGAATATATAACACACATACATCTTCTCTATTAATAATTTAATGCTGGACAGCCACAGTCCTTACTTAGCCACACAGGAGAGAATGCATCCCTTTGTTCTCCTGTCTTAGCCCTACCTACATTGGAACTCCATCACTAGGGAGGGGAACGGATTTCTTGCTAAGACTTTGCCTTGCAAGCAAGTGTTCAGGGAAGGGAGCAAAGCATCACCCAAGTGGGAGGAGTCCTAGATCTAGGTTTCCCAACCCTCATTTCTCTGGACACAAAGCACTTGGCCAGGATCACAACCAGGAGTCAGGTGAACCATGAGAAGAAGTGAAGTATTTAACTGTGCTCCAACACAAGCAGCAGAACAGGACCTGTGATTCTTTATGAATCACAAGCCATTTTCTAGTCTAGTGCAAGTATGAAGCGATGTACCTTCCTGTCCCTCAGTATAGGTGAGACTCTAGCCCTATTAATTTAAAAAAAAAGAATATGTCACTCTAGGAAAAAAAATCCTTGTCTGAACAGCTGAGGCTATCATATAACGTTTGGCAACAAACTACACTTGAGTCATACAATGACTTAAGTTATATGAACATCATTCCCAGGGTTACAGACAGCAAATGCAGATACTTAAACATGGGCTTTGCCATTCTCCAAAAGGAGAGCCCTTACTGGTCAACACAACAGAAGCTCTGTTTTTGCTCAGACTTCCAGCACAAAATAATTATTGTCACTTCCAAGGAAAATTCTAGATTGTGAACAATTTCACAACTTTCCATTCAGTTTCTAAAACTGAGTGAGAAGAAATGTTTTTCTGCTCACCTGTGGTATTTGAGTGGACCTCGCAAACTCAGTTTCACCATTAGTAGCAGAACAAATGCACTGTCACAGTTATTTTTGTGTGTATTTGGAGCCTGAATAATTTATTTCTGTTATGGACATTGAGCTTTCAAGTTTTTTTGGTTTGATTTCCAGTACATAATATTGTGAATGTAATAATATTCTTCAGATTTCTGAGGTGCTTGACAAAGAAAACAAAACACCTATCTTAAATAGTTGTACATGGAAAACATGCAAGATGACAGAAAACTGTTCAAATACTATGATTCTAGGTGCTTTAACAAGACTGTTAAGCATGCAGTAAACTGTGTTATCATGGCAGATATATAAAACAGGTTCACAAACTTATTCTTTTAAGTTCCATAAGAACCTAGGAAATCATGGAAAATATTCTGGCACTGACACTTCTTGCAGTTAAGTGCTTTATGAGTGAGTTTCTTTACTTCTGAAGAAAGCTGCAATAAGCTTTTCAGATTTTGCAGAAAAGTAAGATGTATTTGAATTTTATCGCATTGTAGTTCATGTGGCATGTTAGCTCTTCAGGCTCCTGCAGTTTCTGTAACACAAAATGTCTTTGTGAAACATGGCAACAATTTCAGTCACTGTGCAGATTTAGAATTCACAGCAAATGTAACTTTCTATTTTTCTCCAAATGAATAGATTCTCCCCTCCCCCCCACTATATGTGATATTTATGAGTGTCTGTTTCTGGGAATATTCTGGATTTCTTAAAAGAAATCTGACTCTCAACACTGTTTTAAAGGAAAAATATTACAAAATTATTTGTGTTTTTAAACACTATTAATTTTTTTTGAATATCGAAACAATAGTAACCCATTAGAAGTCACAATAAACAAAGTAAAGTAATAAATTGTAAATGTTATGTGGTAACAGCATTAAACTCCTTTGGTTAGAAAATTAGTATCTTCTCACCCAACACACCAAAATCTGGTGCAGGTGTTCAGTTTAGGATAGCATATTACTAATAAAAGTACTGAAAACTGGAAAGAGTTCAGAGGACATCATCAAAAATGACCATGGGATTGGATAGATTATCTAAGGAGAAACAGATAATAGATATGGTTATAAAGACTTCAAGAATATTTTATACATCTTTAATTGAGGAATTATCTGGTGTGGTAACATAGTGTAATACATAGGAGTAAATGAGGGAAAAATAGACACAAAATGTAAGCTGCATTTGAGGGAAAGCTGTATTAGGTAGTGTAGTAACCTCTGAAGAGATATGATGAAATCCACTTTACATAGCCAGGATGTTTGAAAATAGACTGGACAAAACACTCAAAACAGTACCATATGGTATAATGTTGCATTGGCTCCAGAGAGATGGATAGTGGATGATCTGATAGGTCCTTCCCAGAGTATATATGTATGATGTGGTTGCATTGGAAGTTGTTAGTGGCTGCCATCAAATCATTTTCTGATCTATAAACTGTCACAGACCTGGTTAAAGCTGATAGGTGTGAAAGCACTCTTCTTTAGTCTGAACAGAAGACATAGTTAAGCCCTTTTATGTATGGCATGTCTATACAGCAAGTGAAGGAATGATTATAGCACAGATATGGACAGCTGTACTAGAGTAAATCTAGTTAGTTCAGGAAACACCAATAGTATGTGCATGACAAAGTGGAATTTCTCCCATGGAAGCTCATGCAATAAATAAATTTGTTTGTCTTTAAAAGTGCCACCAGACTCCCCATTTGTTTTGCTGAGCTAGACTGATATGTCTACTTCTTTGGAACTTGTATAACACTAGTCAATCAGCAGAAGGCACACTACAAAATAAACACACTTTTGCAGCATTCATTTAACCATAAAAAATAATGTTAATAACTAAAAATTGGCATGATTGTCTTGCAAATCTTTTGCCATTTGGAATGTTTTTGTAGCCTTATTTTGGCAATGTACCTGGAAAAATTTAATGGTAGCTGTAATCTCAAAGTACATTTTCTGCTATCTTTTTGTTCCAGTTCTGCATCTGTGTCTGCTGCTATATTGACGTATGAAAGCTTAGTTTAGATTTGCTTAGTCCAAACTAAGCAGTTTGAAGTTAGTTTGAACTAATCCAAGGTTGCTTGTGGCTTTTTAATTCAAACTAGCCGTGTTTTTAGTTCAAACTAACTTTTTAGTTTGAACTATAAAGGTGTGGTTAGTTTGAACTAAAAGTTAGTTCGAACTAGAAAAAGTGGTTAGTTTGAACTAACTGCTTAGTTTGAATATATTTAGTTCGAGCTAGCACGGCTAAATCTAAAGTTCGAACTAACCATTGAAACTAACTTGTTCGAACTAAGCTTTTTAGTTCAAACTAAACTTTTAGTTCGAACTATGCAAAGCCTAGTGTAGACAGGGACCAAATTAGTCTGGATTAAGCATCCTTAATCTGGACTAATTTGCTAGTGTATACATAGCCATATATGGCAGCTCTGCTTCCAGAGCTCTGGGAAAAGCCAGGTTTCCAGGGCAAAAATGCTTCCCTGAGCCTCTGTTTTCAAAACACTGTCCTCATGACTGTGAATGACATGGTGTATCAAACCACACCCATACATTATTCTAAATCTTTTGGATTAGAAGAGCCATCAAACTCACACTCGCAGCCAGGCTTCCTGGTATTTAATCAGAACCAGTGTCTGCATGGAGTTGTTCTATCTGGATTTGCCACATTCACACACCTCACAATATATTAAAAGGAATATTAATCTAAAGTTGGTATGTTTAACAATATCCAGAAGGGTAGCCATCTTAATCAGCATACGGCAAAAACAGAGACCGTCCTGTAACACCTTAAAGACCAACAAATAACAACAGGCTTAGCAATATGAACATGTAGCTGAGCACCATCAGACCTCACATGAGATTTAGTTCAGTAAAGGTGCTAGCTTAATGTCTTTATCTTTGTCACAACAGGTGCATACAATTTCTGAAGCACTATAGGGTCCCTAGAATTGAGTCATATATTAGGTAATATTAATATTATTCCCCTTGCTTAATGCATACACTTTAAACAATCACTCACAACTGTTATATCTGTGTATGTCCACAGGCACAAGATTTCATTTTCCCCATCCAGCTGCCAGCAATCAAAACAAACGAATAAAAAAGGCAAAGTGGTTAGCATGTTTTCCCCAGAAGTAAAAGAGAGAATAGGTCATGAGAGTGGGAATGATTCCTTTTATGTGAGAGATAAAGAAGATCACAGTTTCAGAATTCAGAAGAATTTTCATTGCCCTGTTGCTGGTGTGAAGAGAGAAAGGCTTTCCTTTAAAACCATTTTCAAAATGTGCACATAAAAAAGAAGGTTAATAGAAAGGAGAAAGAAGTTTAAATGAAACAGTGGTTAGCAGTTTTACCAGTAGAGCTATTATTTCTCCTTTGACTGTGGATAAGTTGTAGTTAGCTTTCATTGCTTGTTGGAGAGTTTTTGAATGCCTGGAAGAGAACAAAAATTCTTGTTAATTAAAACCAGGCATGATTGAAATAAATCAGTAAGAAATAGAAAGAGGTGAGTAATCAATGAGGAAGGAGGGTCGTGCTGCTAGGATGCAATTACACCTCCAGTAAAAAGACACAATGAACACCATCAAATGACAAGTCCCTGGTTCTCATGATATATGTTTCTACGCATGCTGTGAGGACACAAAAGTGGTAATTGTGTTAAACCTAGCAGACAAAGTTTAAGAACAACTGGAAGTTATAGGTGATGCTGATTATTGTACTTACTAGGAAGAAGGCAGGATTTCATTAGCTGTTGAGAAAGAGAGGAAAGCAGAGCAATAAACATAGTAGAAGGATGGTGATTTGTGCCTCATTATTAAACTCTGAGGCATATAGATCAAAACTAAATTGTATAGAGAGATATAAAAAAAAGGTCAGGCAGAAGTGTAGACAGGAGTTTCTCTCTTTAATAAAAGAAGCAAGGAATTCTGTGGCACTCAAAGACTAATGGATTTATTTATTGCAATAGCTTTCGTGGGAGAAAAACCCACTTGGTAAACAGCTTCAATTACCTTCATGGGAGATTGTTTGTGTAAAATCAGAAAGACCTGATTTTAAACTGAAATCAGGAAGGTCAACATCACAATTGGAGGTGCAGCTAGTAAGGGGTGTAGAGGGAACAGGAAGTGGTTTTACAGATATGTCAGCAACAAGAAAGTCAGAGAATATGTAGGCCTCTTACTGAAGGGAGGAGGAAACACAATGACAGGTGATGTGGGAAAATCAAAAGCATTCAATGATTTTTTTTGTCTCAATCTTCACATACAAGGTCAGCTCCCAGACCACTGCACAGGGCAGTGTAGTACAGGGAGAACGTGAGCAGTGCTCATTGGTGAAAGAACAGGTTCAGCACTATTTAAAAAAGCTGGTCATGCAGAAGTTCATAGAGCTGGATGCAATGCATCCAATGCTGCTAAGCAAGTTGGCTGATATAATTGCAGAGCCACCTGTAAACATCTTTGAAAGTCATTGTTATCTCTCTGGAAATTTCTACAATGCAATGGCTAAATCATCAGGACCAAAGGATAGTAAACAGTGGCTCTATACCTAGTTGTTAAATGGCATCATGTGGAATGTTCTAGGGGTCATTCCTTAGAGCCAGCTTTGTTCAACATCTTTATTAATGATTTGGAGGATTGCATGGATAGTATCCTCAGCAAGTTTGCGGATGACACTATCTAATGGGGAGTAGTAGATATGCTAGAGGATAGGAATAGGATACAGAGGGACAAATTGGAGAATTGGGCTAAAATATATCTGATGAGGTTTAGCAAGGACAAGCACAAAATCCCGCACTTGAGACAGAAGGATTCCATGCACTGCTACTGATTGGGAACTGACTGGCTAAGCAACAGCTCACAAAAGAGGATTTGCAAATTAGTGGACAAGAAGCTGGGTATGAGTCAACAGTGTGTGCTTGTTGCCAAGAAGGCTAATGGGATTTTGGGCTGCATTAGTGTGAGAATTGCTGATAGATTGAGGGAAATAATTATTTCCCTCTGTTTAACGTTGGTGAGGCCACATCTGGAGTATTAGATCCAGTTTTGGTCCCTACACTTGATAGGAAAATTTTTGGTGTTACAATGATATACAAGTAATGTTATATGAGTAGGTCAACCCTCCTTGGTATTTAATGTTATGATATTTATATTTGATGTTAACTAGATATTACAACTCTAGTATATATGCCTTTGAAATGTATGTGCTCAAACTGAATGTTTGATACATGGATGTTAATTGTTCCTGTTATATGTAGCTGTGAAAACTTTGAGTGTACTGCCCCAGCAGTGGGAGTAGGAATAGTTAGTATACCTGTGTAGGTTAAGCTAGCTTAGTTGAATAAAAAATACAAGGTTACATAAGGTCAGGCGTAGCAACCTTGGCAGATTGCCAAGCTACCAGAACCTGCCCGGTAACAGCATGGCAGAGCCGTGCCTGAGCCAGCAGCCGGTGGGGAAGCCTTTCGAGAACTTTCCTCATGAAAGTCTGTGAGAGTAAAAAGGGCGGAAAAGGCGGCGACGCGCTGGCAACGCCTCTGATTGGACAGAGGCCCCCATATTTATTTGGGAATCCAGCCTCGACCGGGGTCTTCGCTGTGTGGAGGGGGTAGCTGAGACTTGTTGCTCCAGCTACGGAGCTAGACCAGGTTGAGCCTCAGCCTTGGAGTCAGGGACAGAAACCTACCTGACGATCTGGTGGTCAGAAATCAGAGCGTCAGGTACTGATTGCTTGGGCTTGGGAGGCTGAAGAGGATTTTCCCACGACTCTGAATAAGTCCCTGAAGAAGGTGGAGCTGAACTTTGTAAGAAGCTGCTCTACCTATGTGAACTTTGTATAAGGGTGAAGGGACGTTACTTAGAGGACCTTGGGTGTCCCTGCACCTGAAGTAGACGAACCAAGCTGGCACTAGGAGGGACCAGGACTTCGAGGGACCGTCTACCAGGGTGGTCGGCTCTACGGCCGTAGCCAGGCTGAAGAACTAACGGTAATTATTTGGGTTCCTAACAGTCAGGGTCCCCATTGGGACTGGGGTCTCCCGTGGCCGGACAGGAGCCGTACAGGGGGTGCAGTGAGAGGGGTTCACCTTAGAAGGGAATTCGCAGGCTCACAGCCGCCGGTCCAAAGGATCACTGTATCCTGGGGAGGTCCCTATAACATATAGGGTAACCTGAGGTAAAAATGTGTTAGGGAATTTAATTATGTTTATTCGTTATTATAAGTCTGTGTCTGATGTGTGTTCCCAATGGTGTATATGTTAATATCTGTCCCGGAATATAATTACCCGAACTCAGTCCTTATACAAATACTTACCTGAACCCAGTTTTTATACTTACTTTATGTGGGATCCTCTCCCCTGTTTCCACGCTCTAAATTCCACAAATTGTTTAGCACTTTCACCTGGTGTCTGATTCACAGGCAGTGGACAAAAAGGGTGGCTACGTGATAGATAGTAGTGGTGGAGAACGGTCCTGGATCGAGAGGGAGATTTCTCTCTAACACGCTGTAGAAAGGATGTGGATGAATTGGAGACAGTACAGCAGAGGTCAGTGAAAATGCTTAGAGGCTGAAGGATGTGACTTATGAGGAAAGGCTGAGGGAAGTGAGTTTATTTTGTCTACAGAAGCAAACACTAATGGGAGATTTGATAGCAACCTTCAAGTAGCGGAGGGGGGCTCTAAAGAGGATGAAGCTAGGCTGTGTTCAGCAGTGGCAGATGACAGAGCAAGGAATATAGGTCTAAAATTATAGTGTAGGAAGTCCGATATTGGGAAAATCTTTTTCGTTAGGAGAATGGCAAAGCACTGGAATGGGTTACCTAGTGACATGGTGGAATCTCCATCCTGAGAAGTTTTTAAAAGATGGTTAAGTTTCGTCCTGCCTGAGCAGGGACCTGGACTGGATGACCTCCTGAGGTCCATTTTCAACTCTAATCTTCTATGATTCTGTGAATTAGAAAAAGAAGCAGGGAGTCCTGTAGTGTGTAAAGACTAACAAATTTATATGCACAGATTCAGACAGACATCATCTTCCTTTCCAAATGCAAACAACTGGATAATAAATTTATAAGTCTTTAAGTGCCACAGGACTCCTTGCTTCTTTTGCTGAGCTAAACTAACACAACTGCCTGTTTGGAACTTGGTAAGAATTAGAAGTAAATGAATAGTTGAGTATGTAGCAGCAAGAGGAAACCTGTTATAGGACCATTTATTTGTAGATTATTGTAGTAGCTGGGAAAAATTGTACAAGATTTACATCACAGCTCCAGATCTAGTGTTTCATGCTCCTGAACCTTAAAATAGGCTGCCAGAGTGGGCTCCCCACCCCAGCACATGATTTTGTGCATGGCAGAGGGCCTTACTGCTACCATACCATCATAACTCTGATACTATGTAGTTAGCAGGAGCATCCCCAAACATAATCCTGTGGTTGAGTGGAGAGGTGTCACATCCTTCTTTCCTTTGGGAAGGACTGTAACCCATTTGAAGACAGATGGTAGTAGCTCATGGATGTAGAGAAGCCCAGCTGCAATGTTTCTTTACAGACCTACAGATGGCAAAGCGCTACCCCAGGGAAAGGCAGAGCTGTCACTAAATGGATGGGGTCCTACTGTGGTGGATGGGCCATCTTGGGACCTCATATGGGGTGTGCTGGTGTGCCTTGTCTTAATGAGACCCTGTTCCTTCATGGTCCTCATAGTATGACTTATTCGTATTATGTTAGTGGAAGAGGCCAGGATGCCACGTATTAGGCACCATGCAAAAAAAAAACTCCATAAATAAATAAATAGATGATCCCTACCATAAAGAGTTTACAATCTACACCAAGGTCAGGTCAGGAACACCAATCAGTCTGGCTCCCCACAACTTCATTGAGATCCCTTTTTTATAATTATTCAATAAATGGGATCATTCACAGCTAAAATATCCAGAATCCTAGAATGTGTTTTTCATTCCTTTTCAAAGGTGAACTGGAAGTGTTTTGATTTTGGGGCTTTAAGAAGCCTTCATTTGTAACAACAGGTGCCAGATATCCTAAGCAGCTAGACTTTAAGGGGCACTTTGCTGATCAGTGTCACCAGCAAGGACTGTATGCATAGAGAAAGATGTAAGTTAATACTGTGCTGACTGTCTTCATGCTGGCTGTTGGGGCGCTCCTATTGCTACAGTTGAGAAAGGTTTGTAAAGTTATCTAAAGGTCAGCTCTAAACTGAAATGGCAAAATCACAAATGCAGTACTCTATCTTTCTCTCTCTGCAAGATGTTCTCCTGCTGGTGGGTTTTTGTCTTTCTTACAGTAAACACACAGCGATTCAGTCTACTTTTCCTTTTCCAGAAATGAATGCTGTGAGAAAATGAAAAAAAATCACACTTTAAACAATTCCTAGTCTGTGAAATGGGGAAAATACTAGTTACCTCACAGGGGTGTTTTTTGTCCTAATTACCAGTTTCACACCTTTGGAGGAGTGTTCTGTCTTCTGAGCTTGCCTTGTGTAACCACAGCCACAAGCTGTCTGCCTGTGCTTGTATTTGTTAACTGTACCACAGTAACACTCACTCAGTCGGCTCAAGTTTTCTTTAACATTATTTGACTTTCAATGATGTTTATGATTTATCCTTCTAATTGTTAGTATGTTGTTTCCCCATGAGACCTACGTTTCACACTGTGACAGACTTCAGCAAAAATCAAGGAAAAGATAAGATACATCATATAGATTAATAAGAATGTCTGTTTCTAGACCTACCTAATACAGTAATGTGATAACTTTGAACATGAACAGCTAAGTAGTGATTCCTCCCTTAGCTTGGCCAGAGAGGAAAGAGAACCTTCTACTGCTGCTGGCTCAGAGTGGTTGGTGCTGGAAGAACAGGGTTCTCAATCTCCATTCTTAGCATGTGTATGATTTATCCAGTATTTGTGTTTGTTGTCTGTAGCCAATGGATTCCTTACAATATACCCATGGCGCACTAATGTGGGTAAACAGGGCAGAAGTAGTTTGAAACATTTCAGCTCATCTGGACATAATTTCTTTGAGGGTCAGTCTGTCCTCCATTCCAGTGCATTTCTATCTTCCAGTGGTTTGTTAAAGCCTCATTCCACTCTTCTCTCCTCCTACCTTTGTTAGTCTTCTCCATTTCTTTTGTCTAAATTAGATCATAAAGTCATGGAAGCTTTTTTTAATTTTGGGAAGTGACACTCTAATACTCACATGGGAACTGAAGAAGGACCTCGATAGATAAAGAAATAAGTAGAGTCAGTACTGTGCTCTATATGAATATGAAATATCATATTGCTAAAATTCCTAATAATAACCATTGAGGAGCCCCATTAGCACCCCAGAGCCAAGTGTGATCCAAAAAAGATATCTAATGAAGATAAGTTCCAAATGGGCAGCCATGTTAGCCAAAAAAAGCAAGGAGACTTGTGGCACTTAAAGACTAAGGGTGTGTTCACACAGCAGTCTTATTTCGAAACAACAGAGGTTGTTTCAAAATAAGAAAAGCCATGTTCACACGACGTACCATTGTTTTGAAACAACGGGTTCTGTTGTTTCGAAACAACGGCGTTGTTTCGAAACAACTTAAACTCCATTTGGTTATGAAACAACGTTGTTTTGAAACGATCCCGTCAGAACAATCCCGTCAGAACATGCTGTTTCGAAACAACAGTTGTTTCGAAACAACCGTCTCACCTTCCTCCCAGGGTGCTCAGCGCCCTGGGGAACAGGAAGTTCCTGCCTGGGCATGCCTGGCTGGCAACATGGACGCCGACATGGCTCAGTGAGGCGGCCATGTTGCCACATCTCCCATGGTGCCCTGCCCCTGAATCGAAATAGCAAGCCCACAGTGTGAACATGCTATTTCGATTCCCACTTTTTTCCTTATTTTGAACTAACTTTTTGTTATTTCAAAATAAGTTATTTTGAAATAAAGTATTATTTTGATACAAGTTGTTTCGAAACAACTTGTATCGAAATAACCCCCTGTGTGTGAACGTAGCCTAACAGATTTATTTATCGCATGAGCTGTCATGGGAGAATATCGAAGTGGGATATTCTCCCATGAAAGCTCATGCCATAAATATATCTGTTAGTCTTTAAGTGCTACAAGACTCCTTGCTTTTAATAAAGATAAGTAGAAAATAAAATCTTGGCCTAAATACCCCTTGTGTCTTGTGGCAACAGTATCCTGGAAGAAGTATGTTTTTGAAAGCATCCATCTTTTTAACAGTTTAACCCTGCTCCATCCAAAGTTATCAAATATGGGTTGTAATTCAGGTTGAATATCCACATCTTCTGTATTTTAATATCTGTGTTGTAGGGGAAGGGACAGAGCAACTATCACTTTCACCATCATTTCTACTTAATAAAACATTGTGAACCTGGTTTTACCCTGCCTGGAACCTTATGTAACTAATGTATGCCTATGGAAACTGGGAAATAAACACAGCCGTTCTGATCTTTATGGACAGTGCACAGATTTAAATGACTGCACAAAGTGCAAAACAGTGGAAAATAAGGCCCACTATTTTTAAATCTTCCTGTTTGAGGTTACTGAACCTGATCTTCTTCTTGCTTAAGGTGGTGTAAATCAGGAGTAAATCCAGTGTAATTTTGCACCAGTGTAAAACCCACACAAGTGAGAGAAGAAACAAACCCACTGTCTCTTAGGAACCCCTGCTAACATGCTTTTGCCTTTGGCTATGTTTTACTTTTGAGGTCACCTTTGCAAAAACTGCACTTTCAAAACTTTGTACTTTTTTCTTATGTTCAAACCATATTTGCAGAAGTTCAGGAGAGCTCTGATTCTCAAAGGCAATACCAGAGTCCTAAACCCCTAGAAAATCCCATCTTAAACATTCATTTTCTCCCCAAAGGTTGCTGTAAATAGACTTAAAAGCCATCTTCAAGTGTTTGATGATGTGGAATTTTCTCCTATGAAAGCTCATGCAATAAATATATTTGCTGGTCTTTAGAAGTGCCACCAGACTCCTTATTTGTTTTACATAAAACTGGATAGATTTAGTGCTGAATTTATGTAATTTCAAATACTAAAAATTAAACCCACATTCACAATATACAGTTTTAATGGAATTTGTGAACATGACAGTTGCCTAATGAACCCAATTGTCTATTACAGCCCAATCTAGTCCACATTCACATTCCAGGGGACCCACTGTTACTCCAAACAACAGTTGTGTCCACCTTCTGGAAGTGGTTGAGGTAGCAGTTGCAGTCTTCCATCAACAGGTGTTCTTGCCAAAATTTCCTAATTGTTGTCACCATCCTCTTCATTGCAAGGCTTTACTTCCCTAACAAATATGTGTCTAAATGATGTCAAAGCAACCCTGATGGGATGAACAGCCTCAGCAAAAAGACAATGATTATAGACTCATTAGGCAGACCCATAGTGAAAGTGCTGTGGCCAAATGTTCAGTACTTACAGTGCAATAAATTTTCCTAAATGGAATTGCAGTATTTTAAACATATCATCATTTATTCTGGGAAGGGAAAGGGGAGGGAAGGAGTCTCTCCTGCTTCAACTAATGCTGCAAAAACAGTGGCACTGTGTTGTGTGGCTGTTCAATATTTTTTTATTATTTTATTTTTATTTTAATTACATGGGTTCAAGACATAACCTTAGATCTGCATCCAAGTTTCCAGCTTGCCTTTACCTCAGTAATGGACAGAATCTAAATACGATGAACAGTGGTAAAGGCCAGATTTGGTTAAGGATTTCAAATGTACAGATTAAGAGGTGCTCAGATTCAGCCTCTTGTTTCAGGTCATTCAAGAGCTACAGCAATTAGATTTGGATCTGGTTTCTTGTTTCAGCCCTTTCCGCTGGTTTTTATATCTCTGAAAGAAGACGTTGTTTTTACCAAAAATCAGTTTGAAATCCTGAGCAGTGATTAGCATTAAATAATTTATATGTGAAATTAATGCTAATGGTGACTAAGTAAATGGACTTTGTTTTACTTTTCTTGGAGGCATCCATGTTTCATATGAAGCTGATTAGTTGTCTTGCCTTGACTTTATACCATAGTATTGTATTCACTGACACTGAACTTCCTGTACCTGTGTCTTTGAAGGAATGAGTAATACAGTGTACAGAAACAACTCATATAAATTGTTTTAAGGAGAAACAGGAGTCCAGATAGGAGGCTGGACGGATGGACAAAGTAACTCATGTCCATTTTATAGTAAGCTCAATAAATGGACTCCAAGGATCAAGAGCTGATAACATTGAATTCTCCTTTAGAGTCTCCAGATGATGTGGCATGCATGGAGGCTGTGTTAGTCCCACTGATGCTCAGGGACTGAAGTTTCTACATAAAAGCACACACAATATGCTTCTCACATAAATGATTTAGAAGGAGAATTAGTCTCTTGGCCAAGTTCTATTTTCCTGATGTAAATCCAGAATAATTGCACTTTATTTTATTTGAAATTTATGACAATGTAACTGAGAATAAATGTGGCCATCTAACACTTCTATGTATTGGTGGTTTTTCAGTTGCGGTGTGAGTACCTATTTAGCACATTGTCACCAGACACACAGGCACCACAAACTAAAACTTATTGCTGGACCATTTTCATGTAGTCACTACATGTCCATCAACTTTGCCCACATATCTGCACAAAAGACACTATAACAGGACCTAATAAAACCAGCTACTACATCAAAGGCTCATTCACCTGTTCATTCACCAGTGTGATTTATGCCATCACATGCCAGAAATGCCCCTCCGTCTTATATGTTGGACACACAGGACAGCCTCTGTGTGAAAGAATAAATGAGCACACATCTGACACCAGAAATCACAGCATTCTAAAAGCAGTGGGTCAGCATTTCAATCTTCCTGATCACTCCATTGACTATTTACTAACTGCCGTGCCCAGATAGATGAATACCAGTTCAAGGCTTCAAAGACAAGCTGCAGAGATCGAATTTATTTACAAATTTGATTGCAACGCTTCAGGGTTTAATTAGGACTTCAGATCTTTCTCTCATTACAACAGGTAATTTGACCTCATCTTTCTCTGTATGCTGTTTCCCAGTGTTTGAATCTTAACAGCAGCTTTGATTTGCTGTTATGGTGTGACCCAATCCCATGATTTATACTTCCTGCATTTATTTCATCCTATTCTGTAAATTCCTCCATCTTCAAAGTGTCTGATGAAGTGGGATTTTCTCCCATGAGAGCTCATGCAATAAATAAATTTGTTAGCCTTTAAGTGCCACAGGACCCCTTGTTTGTTTTATGTGCCTGCTGAAACAAAAGAGAAAGTGATCTGAGTACAACCAATAGGACACCTCTTTATTCAAGTTAAATTAAGAGTGGTAGAAACCCAATTCTTAATAGAATGGCTAGAAAGAAGGGATTAGTTTGTTATATTCCTGTCCATGTCAGGTGTGCCCATGGATAACTAAATATTAGAACAATTGCTATTAACTATTACAGGTCCAGCAAAGGCTTAATACCATATATCTGAGGACTTGGATAGAAAACACCAAGCAGAATTACCTCAGGATATAGACTGGTGCACTTCTCTGCATTAGTTCTCCTTCTGGCTCTTCTTTCCTAGAGACTGAAAGAATGGCTATATTAGTAGGGATGAATTACATTTGTAAGCATTGTTTTGTAAATAACTACCTGGGTGTTGCTATCTATTTGTTCAATTAGGTATTATGGTTTAGTATTGCTGCCTCTATGGCTATGTCCACACTTAGGCAGTTAAATTGATTTAAGTTAAATCAATTTAATAAAATCGATTTAAAAATCATTAAATCAATTTAACTTATCCCTACTAGAAACTCAAATTGAACTAGCATGTCCATGGACAGAACTTGCTAGTTTGATTTAGGAGAGGGGCACCATAGGAAGTATGGCAACATGGCCCCCTAGAAGGGCCATGCCCCCACCCAATATATCAAAAAAGGACAGCACACTGGGAAGGAGAAGGGCAAAAAGTGTTAAATCAAAATAACAGTTAAATTGAAACATGTCTACACTGCATTATTTTGAAATACCAGTTTTGATTTAACCATCATTTTGATATAATACTAGGTTTTATTATACCAAAATGACTTTCCTTATTTCAGAATGAGGGAGCTCCTTATTTTGATATAGGAAAATGTAGAGTGGAGATGCAATCTTTTAAATCAAAATAATCAGCATTATTTCAGTTTAAGGACTGTGTGTGGACATACCCTTTATGTCTATAACTTTCTACTTTAATAATATTCAAAAATTAGAATTTCAAATCTAACCATACATATTAGAATATTAAAAAAAAAACATAAAACCCCCCCAAAACTCTTCCATAGAACTTCACTGAGGCTCTCTATCCTACAACATAGTTTAGAGAAGTGGGAGGTTAGATTGCGTAAACTGCTTTTTTTGCTCAAAGAAAGGGTTGTGGGAAGGAACTTGAAATACTTTTATACTAATTTATGAGCTAATCAGTTAAAAGGTACCACCTTATCAACTAATGGTATATATTGGGGGTGGCAATATAATTGTAGACTTTTTCTGAACTTAAATCAATTTAATGATTTTTATATCAATTTTATTAAATTGATATAAGTTAAATCGATTTAAGTTAAGTGTAAATGTAGACATAGCCTAAGGTTATACCAATGCATTTCTGCTGTCACCATTCTACTCCCAATATGATTAATGAAAACTCTGAATCAACTTCAGTAGTTTCAGCAATGTAGAGGAGAATCTAGCCCCTCCATATCTAGGTGTAGGTTTCCAGGAGCACTTAAGGAATTGAGGGCTAGAATTTCCAATGAAACTCAAGTCATATTTAGAAACTCATACCTTCTCCAATTAAAATTTTCAGAAGTCATCTTTTGCACATATGGCTGTGTAGTCCTATCCTTCTAACACACTGGCCCAACTGTGATGATCTGGAATTTAACCTTGTCAACAAATCCAAAACCCTTTCTATACTGTAATCTATACTGTAAAAGGAGATTTATTCCTCTCTTTAAAAGTAGGCACATACAAAGTCATATTAATGCAGGCAAGAAATTGCAGATGCTCTGACCAAACTAACCATTTTTTGCTCCCAAAGTATGATTAAAACTTTTCCCCCATTACTTTTAAGAACATGAACCCAATGCTTCAGATCTTTTAAAATATCAGAAATGGCTTTATGAAGCCTTTGAAAGGCAATAAACCTAAGTATTGATTAGTGAACAGAGCTTTTCCCATGCAGACAACAATTCCTACTTTGTGGCAATTATGTGGGCAGGTTTCTCTGTACCATTATTGCAACTGGACAAAGTGAAGGAACAATAGGTTGCTAAATACAATATTATCCCACTAATCTTCAATTTTTCTTTTTGAAGAATGTAGATATGTTAGGACAGGGGTCTGCAACCTGCAGCTCCAGAGCCACATATAGCTCTTTGGCTTCCCCACTTGTGGCTCTGCCACCCCACCCCAGCATCACTGGGGGTCCCTGTGGGTGGGCAGCTCCTGGGACTGTGCAGCAGACACTCTGACCAAGGTCCCAACACCCATCAACCTCGACTAGGAGGCTATACCCATTGCAGCTCTCAAAACACTTGGTTATTAATGTTTTAAGAAATGGCTCTTCTTATCTTTCAGATTGACAAACAACGGTGTTAGGAGCTTAAGTATGGTTTCTAACTTTTCTTTTTTTAAATGTATGCAAGACTGAAAAAAAATCTTTTGAAATGCATATGGGTTTGTATAGTATAGTGCTTAATCTTGTGGTTCAATGCTATTCTGAATAGGAAAAAAATTGATCTTTTTTTTCCCCTTTAACAGTTCCATCAGAAGAAAATCACATTGTTTTGAGATCCTAGCCCCAGAACCATCTTCAATATTAGAGCTTTTGTTCGTACTGGAGAATTATCCTCTGACCTCCAGTCTATGTATACGCCATATGCTTGTTTTTTTCTGTAAGCCTCAACAGAAAAATTGTATCCATCTACTCTGTAAGAGCTCTTTTTCTTTGCATCTCTAAACACTTTGAAATATAGGAGATGAGCTGCAGTAAGAAATTAAATTTTGAGTACCACAGCAATGGGTGATTTAAACCTTTGAGAAGAAGCAGAACAAGATATTTTGGGCACGAAGACAAACTGAGGTTTCTGAGGGAAAATGAATGCCAAGAAAGGAAGTCCAGGAATTCAGAGGGCAGATCCAAATCCTGTTAATAAAAATGGGAATTTTTCCATCAACATTAATAGAAGGTAGATCATCCTCCAGATTATTATTGTACATAGAGTCTGATAGGAGGATTAAAATTAATCCTGACAGGATATGAATGAAAACATAGGAAAAGTGTGACCAGACTTAATATCATCATTCGATCTGGTGAAATAAAAGTCACTAAAGCAGTGTTTCCCAAATTGTGTTCCAGGGAACAATGGTGTTCCATATGATGTGAATAGGTGTTCTGTGAAATAATTTCAACACTAGTGATCTTTTTTCCTTCTTTGTAAACTAAAAGATATTCTTTAAAAAAAAAAAAGCCTAACTATTTTAAATCAAATCCTGAGCAGTACATGCAGCAATTTTTTGGTATAAAACAGGCCCCCCCCCAAGTAGTATATATGTATTCCATCAATATATTCCAAAACCCAAAGTGACCAAATTAGTTTGGAAAATGCTGCACTAGAGTATTGTTCTTGTTTCTGTCAACAGAATCAATTCCTAAACAGCCGTCCATCCTGTGCTACACAGCCCTAATCTACACTTAGGGCTCTTCTTGGCGGCAGTCGACCGGGATTTATGCGGGCACATAAAATGCCTTGCATAAATGCCAGTGACTTCCTAAGCCACTGGGACACATTGGGGAAAGCCAACTGGAAATCCCTTGTGGTCAGCTTTCCCCTGCTTCTCCTGGGAGCCATGACTTCCAGCCCTGACTTCCAAGAACACAGCAGCTAGTTCAGGCTTGCTGCTAAGTGCTCCTGGAAAACCAGACTGACAGTGGCGATTTTGCCATCATCAGTATAGACATATCCTGAGCCTGTGTATGTCTGTCCTCTGTCAATTTTTACATCCCTTATGTTTGTATTATGTCATTGTCAGGAACTCAATCCAGCATTTCTATTCATTACCTTAAATACCTAATGTAGAGCTTGTAAAATTATCAGTGTATATTTATAGAGTGGATTTTCTATTGTTAGGCCTTTTTTCACCCAAATCTTCTAGTGGCAACAGATTGATACACATTGGAATTCCGAAATACTTTGTAGAAATAGATTTTTATTTTTTGTGTGTAGTTACTTAAATATATGCAACTGTACTCTGTGTGTGCACCTTATAATACACATATGCAAATTTCATTTTAAAAGACGACTAGGCTAATTTAACTTTCCTGTAAAGAAAACATTCCTCAGCTGCAACTGGCATGCCAAATTTCAGACCAGAGAGAATTTTAATAGGCAACTTAGAAACCCTTCAGAAACAATATTTGTAATGAAAATTTTGACAGTATTTCACTACCGCAGTGAGAATTACAATAGTATAATGAAAAAGAAATCATGATAAACAGAGTACTTTATAAAGTAGACAATGACAAATTTTTAGCCTTTACAAATTTTCAGGAAGCTAGTAATAGGTAGCATAACAGAAAACAAATGTGAGGTTTTGTATAAGAACAACCTAGGTGACCAAAGGACTTCTGAAAAAAGAAGCAGTTACATGTAGAACTCCAGAAACTACATACAAGGTATAAAAAAAAAAAAGTGGCTTAACACATCTGTGCAGTATAAGTTACTGGTTTGAATAGAACAGTTTATAGACTAGTTTCTCCATCATACATATCTTCTTCTTCTTTAAATTTTCACTGAAAAATATTTTGAGAAAATTTCCTGCCCCGCTCAATAACTTTATTTTATTTAAATATATACGTTTTGGTTTTAACCTGATTTCTACTGAGATCTGCTGTATAAAAATAATGGAAAAACTGAGGGTCCTAAAAGGTTCAGACATAGGAAAAGTGGGGTGAGGAGTGAAGATAACTAAGGTTCAGGGCTTCTCTAGAATCCACTGTGCCTCAGCATAAATGAGAGCAGTCTGCTGATGCCCTAAACTTACAGCAACCTCCTAAGTTCTGTGGAATACACACTGGTTATTCCACAGTCTTGAGGACCCCAGACTCTCCACAGTGCTCACCATTTTGGAGAATCACTCTTCCACACATGACACACACCCTCCTACCCATATTTCATAACCCCCACTAGGGCTTGCAAAAAGGAATCAGCCCTATATTGTGCCTACCCTGGGGGAATTCTTTTTTGGTTGCTTGTGGTGCATTTCTAGTCAATATAAACTATGGCAAAGGACAGAAACTAGATCATCTGATAAAATTCTGATCTTTCTCACACCACCAATGGATTTACAGAAGTGTGACTAAGAGCAGAGTCTGGCCCATATTCTAGGCTGATACACCTTTCTGGTTTTAATGTCAAGCTTCAATAATGGCTCACTAAGGTTACATCTACACTAGAGATCTTAAAGCAGTACTGATGTACCTCTACACCTGCACTGCTGTAAGGTCTCTCATGTAGCTGTTCTATGTTGACAAGACAGAGATCTCCCAAGAGCAGAATCAAACCATCCTCAATAAGTGGTAGTAGCTATGTCAGTAGGAGGGCATCTCCTGCTGACAAAGTGCTGTCTATGCTAGCGCTTTTGTTGGTGAAACATATGTTGGTCAGTATGTTTTTTCACATGTTTGACTGACAAAAGTTTATCAACAAAAATGCTAGTATAGACAAAGCCTAAGAAAGAAATGCTGTATAGTTTAATAAGTCTGTCCATGAAAAGGGTGTTAAACAGAAAGTAAAAGAAAGATGATAAACAGTATTAACTGTCTCTCAATGAATACATATATCTCCATATCATTAATTTAATTTTACTAGAGTCCAAAAAGCATAACCTTGTAAATCATATTCTATCAGAGATATTCAAACACCAAATGATATTTATACTTGATAAGCACAAGGTTTATAATACAATATTCCAAATGATAAATATATCAGGGGTAAACTTCATTGCAATGAAGCACTACAGTTTTAAGACTCCTGGTGTGGAATATGCAAGTTTTGTAATGCTGAGATAATAATGTATTTCAGTACCTTTTCCATTTTATTTCACTTAAGACACATGCCAAGATTAAATCTTTTGGAAAATAATAATGTTTCAATTCTCTTGACAAAAAACAATCTTGCAAAATATTATTTCTTGACTATTCTGTACATTGTCAATTATGGTAAAAGAAGTCTGCAACATTTTTTTTGGAAATTTCCAAGTATTCTCCCTCTACTAAGAAAACATGAACCTTCCACTGAGTGCATGCACACATGTGCAAATTTATCTATATCTATATATATCTATTACAGTTCCCTTTTAAATGTTCCATTGTAAAGGTTAAACTGTATTTTAACTGTTCTGCGTTGTAACTCTCTCACTTTCTAAAGGTTGGAATAAACAGAGAAACTATTCTTGCCACGTTGCTGCAATAACCTTAAATCTTTGAATCTCACTATTCCACAAAACAATTTTTAGGATCTGACTCACCGGTCATCCTTTCCATATCCAGCACAGTCAAGCAATTCATAGGAAGTTGCTGTGTCCTACTTATTGGCTGAACAAAACTTTGCCTTATCCCTGTCTTGCTTCATGCTTCTTGCCAACCAACTAATGTTTTAGGACAATCACTGCATAATACAAAAGTAGAATAGTGAAGAGACAATATCCTTTACCTTACATAACCATGATTTTACAGGATGTAAAGGGAAATGAGGGGTGTTTTTTTTTAAATAATTGCTTCAACTATTATAGTTATATAAATGTGTAACCCACTAATAATATTATATCTCCCTGTTAGATGTAATAAACATTTTGAAAGACTAATTTGATTTATCTTCTTAGAGCTGAAACTCTCTTCTTGTAAATGTTTGTACAGCACCGAACACAGCAAGGCCTCACACTTGTTCTTAGAGCTGAAACTTTCTTCTTGTGTATGTGTGTACAAGTGTGAGAAAAGCAGCCATAATCAATAATAAATAATATACAGTTCACTTTTTTACTTCAGTTCACTTTTCTATTCGAATAGCACCCTATTCCATATTCTTTATTCTTCATTTAAGCTAAAATTCCCACTGAAGGCAATGGGAGCTCTACCTGACTGAAGAATGTGTTGAGAATGCTGCATAAGGCTGTGTGACACAAAGGAGCACTGCTCAGCGCTGGGATGCCTTAGGAAAGGTTGGAGTTTTTAACAATGCTGCAGTTCTGTAATGTTCTATTACTTGCAAAATGTCAATTTATCACTAATTAAATAGGAACAATATGTATATAAATAAAACCAGATGGTGTCTGCCATGGCACAAGCGCAAAAGGAGTGAGGGCAGGAGGTGTCCTCTTTTGAGCTCTCTGCGCACTGAACAGGGATTTTGCTTTGTATGGCACAATCCTTCCAAAGCACCCTTGGGCCATGCAGCTCACAACCACCCCACCACAAACCAGATTATAAAGTGCATAGTCTGGTCCCTATCTTGCAATGTTCATATTGAACAACTTGGAAACACATTTTCCTTACATCAAAAGAACCCCGAAAGTCTCCAACTTTTCTGACTTGTAAAGGTTCTGCTTAGCGGCACTTGTATCACATTAGCTCTAGCTGAAGTGACCGGTGGAGAGTAATGACAGGAGGAAAGAGCTGCATGGAAGCAGACAGGAAGTATAGTTGAAATTAGGGCAAGGTTGACATTTTACAGCCTGCCCCACATGTGGAGTATGAGTGAACTTTTACATTTTAAAGCCTACCTGAGGAGCAGACTGGGCAGCAAAACTCAATGAATAGAGTTAGTAGCCTGGATGAGCAGAACAGTATCAGGTCCTTTGAGTCAGAAAAGGAATGTTCCCACCCCTGGACAGTTTCATTTTCTAAAGGAGAAAAGCCTGGGAGTTGGCAAGAGGACAAATGATAGCAGTCAAGGTGTAAAGAAGAGTCAGCTCACTAAACCTGGGTGGGCTGAACATTCAGTTGTCTGGATTATTTTTGTGGGTCTTTAATCAAGGACTTTGTGGCCCTCGAAAGATCAGGATTTTATAAAATACTCTGGCCAGAGGATCTGGACACTCTTATGAATGCCATAGGACAAAAGTGAGGCAGGGAGAAAGAAGGAAGTCAAACAAAATTTGCTGCTGTGTCACTGCCAGCCAGGAGGGTGTATATTGGGGTAATACCTTTGCCCTGTATGAGGTCTCATCTGGATCTACTGACACATCCTCTGGTAAAGGAGGAAGACTGACACTTTGATGGACGTAAATGAGTCTACAATAATCCTCTAATTATGGACAGATGGGTCAGGAAGCCAAAAAGTGTCAAGACCATCTTCAGCAAACTAGGGTGACTAGATACAAAGGCTATGTCTGCATTAGCCAAAATTAGTTCGGAAATCTTAGTCTGAACTAAGAAGTTCAAGGTTAGTTCAAACTAATCTCACGTTTATAAGTTCGAACTAACTGCACATGCTAGTTTGAACTAATGCTTAGTTTGAATTAGAACGCATGGTTAGTTTGAACTAACCAGCTTAGTCCAAACTTCTTAAATTTGAACTAGGCGTTAGTCCAGGTCTTGGTCAGACTTACCGTATATCATTGCATATAAGCTGAAAATTTTGTGCCTGAAAATTGGCTTCAAAACAGGGTCTTGGCTTATACTCAAGGGAATACGGTAGACAGCCCCTCCCAGCAGTTTCCCTGACCATGTGACAAGC
>ML681984.1:22177630-22255865 GCA_007922195.1 Podocnemis expansa | reverse complement strand
TGGGAGCAGGGGGGCAACAGTGAGGAAAGGGCGGCGCAGGGGGCAGCAGCAGGAAACTGAGAAGTGAGCAGGGGGGGTAGCAGTGAGGAAAGGGCAGAGCAGGGGGCAGCAGGGGTGAGGAATGGACAGTGAGGGGACAAGGGAAAAGCGGCAGCAGAGATTTTGGGGTAGGGAAGCTGTCAGAAACTCCAGAGGAAGCCAGCAGCAGTGGGTGAGGGGTTAGGGGCCAAGACCAAAAGGCGACCACGTCTTATACCTGGGTCACCAATTTTAGGTTCTTTTTCGGGCTCAGAATTGGGGGGGGGGGGTCGTCTTGTGCCTGGATCGGCTTATACCCGATTATATATCGTAGTTTGAACTAACATTCAAACTAAGGTGGTTAGTCCAGACTAAGTACTAACTAGTTTGAATTAAACGTCCTTAGTACAGACTAATTTCCAGTGTAGACATAGCCTAAGTGTAAAGAATTGGGATGGGGTAATAGGCAGCCATATTAAACAAATCCTTAGATATTGGTACTGTCACTATAAAACAGACATCTGGTCACCTTAATGTTTGTTCTTTCAAGCTGGTGTGCAGGAAGACAACTGGAACTGCAATAGTTGCATCTCTAGTTCCAGGAACTGGACAGCAGAAGTAGACCCAGGCAGTCCTCCTGAAAGCACAAGCAACTTGTAGCACTAGAAAAACCATAGTATACTTGCTAGAGAGCCTGGAGCAAATAAATGTCAGTAGCTGCAAAAACAAACACTGGAACAGGTATTTGGGGTCTTGGAGACCTGAGGCAAAGCTGAGGACATACTGTTCTTGGGGTCATCTGGGGAACACAAGGATGTTTTACCCCTATGTACACTATGATTTTCAGGCTGACCCAGTTGTGTGGAAAAAGCTCTAAAGGTACTGGATGGTATTGGGCCTGCTAGAAAAGCATGGATGGGGATAGCATCTTCTTCTGTGGGGAAGCCAGTCATAAATAGAGGCAATGCCCTTGAAAGAAAATGAGCTGTTGTAAGAAAAAGGAGCTGAGATCCCAGGAATATGTAAATATGGGGTCGCCAGAGCAATGAGAGCAAAGCAGGTGAGCAAAGAAAGGTATCCTGCAATGCCAGTGCCAAGATGGCTGGTAGAAAGGATGTGGTTGTAATGGCAAGGAACCTTGCTGCTATCCAGAACAATCATTCAGTTGAGGGTGACAATTCTACTACCTTAGGGATAAACTAGATTAAAATCACTGTAAACAGTGATGTGACAAAGAATACTAATGCTGTGATTGTGACAGTACTGGCTGGGTATGTCCACAAACATGTTTTAAATAGGAATAACATTGGTCATTTCTATCTAAAAATGTTTATGTCCATACGATGATCCCTTATGTCGAAATAAGGAGCTCCCTTATTTCAAAATAAGGAAAATCATTTTGATATAATAAAATCTAGTTTTATATCAAAATGAGGGTTATCTTGAAACTGTGGTTTCAAAATAACCCCATGTGGCTCTGTTTATTGATATGACCCACATATTGATATAACAGTTGACCTTACTCCCAGGGTGCATGGCACCCCTCAAAGGAAGTCCCACCCTCCCCCAGCACCCTGGCCAGGGAGGGAGGGGAGGTGCAAGGGGGTGCAGGGGGACCCAGCCCCAGCCCAGCTGGCTGGGTGGCAGGTCAGGGAGCCACCTTCCCTGGCTTGCTGGCAGCTGGCCGGGCAGCAGAGGCTGAGCTCCCAGGGCACCCCAAAACCCCCACCACTGGCCAGGCAGCAGGGGCTGAGCTCATGGGGCACCCCGCTACCCCCACCACTGGCTGAGCTGTGGGGGCTGAGATTGTGGAGCACCCCGCTACCCCCACCACTAGCCAGCGAGCTCTGCCCCTGCCACTCAGCCAGCGGTGGGGGTAGTGGGGTGCCCCGCAAGCTTAGCCCCAGCCACTTGGCCAGCAGCAGGGAGGAAGAGTGCCTCATCCCCCTCACCACCCGGCCAGCGGTGGGGAAGAGGGGTACCCTGATCCCTTCCTGCCACCTGGCCAATGGGGGAAGAGGGGTGCCCCAATCCTTTCCCTGCCACCAGGAAAGCAGAGGGTTAGAGGGGCACCCCAATCATTTCCCCCCAGAAAAGCTGCAGGGAAAAGGGGTGGCCCCATCTGTGCCCCTTGCCAGGAGGCCATGTTGCCACACCTCCCAGGGTACCCCTGCCTCAAATCGAGCTAGCAAGTCCTGTGTCTGGACATGCTAGTTCGATTTAGGGTTTTTTTAATCTGGACATGTTAAATCAATTTTACTTCAATCTAAAAATAGTTATATTGATTTATTTGGTTAAATCAATTCAAGTAGAATCGATTTAACTGGCTGTGTGTGGACATAGCTGCTGTGACTACTATGGGAACCAAGGCTGCCAGAAGAAGTATGAATATGAACCACCTAATTGCTTTGGCAGAGAAATACCAGCAGAACTTGCTGCACTGGCAAAGGCCACTCAACAAGAAAGAAATAGAAAAGTTACTTTGAGAGAGACAGGGGTTCCACATCTGGAATGAGCTCCTGGAAGATGAGAAAGTGGGATTTGACATACAGAACCAGGCCTTGTGGGAAGAACATGAAGATACAAAACTATGCCTCTTGGGTGTGGATCAACTGAAGAGAGAGCTAGATAAAATTCAGGGTAGGTCCTGATACACATGGTAGCACCTGTCTGGGGTTATGCCAGGTTATTAAATCTGTAGGTATGCCACAAGCTGGCTGGCCTTTAAGGCTACATGAACACTGGATTGTAAACCTGGGTGTGTAGAATCCAGGCTTGTGTTTCTAAGCCCACACTTGAACATACACTCGACCTTGTAATGAAAATCAGGGGTTCATAACATAAAAAAAATGAATCTTAGCTATCACGGTGCCAACAGATGCAACCATAATCTTATGGCACAGAAAACGCACTACTTAAAAAAAAAAAAAAAACAAGCCCTGCTTATTTGAGAGCTACCAGCTTTTTTTAACTGCTTCTCAAGATACATGAAAGACCTCTTAAATGCATGGCCTTACCATACTGCAAATCTATCCATTTAGCAGCTCTATCAGCTATATTTCTTTGTCAGCTACCCATTTAAGATGGGATCATCTTAAAAGGCATTGACATAAATTGTTGTGTGGAAGATCGATTAGTTTAAAAGGTTTTTTCTTTTAACAGATCAGATAGCCATTATATTTAACCACTTGGCATATGGAAATTTCATTGAACAATTTCAGCATTTAATCACTTACTTAATCACTTATTCATTTTAAAGGATTTCACTAAAATCATTGTGCCTGACTCTTTGGGCTAGATCCTGAGACATAATGTAGCCCCTTTGCACTAAAATACCAGGAGACTTTTCATATAACCAGTTTGGCTACCGAAGGATCTCGTCAGTGCAAAGAGGAACCTCTGTGATACTGGTATTCCTGTAGGCCACCCTGCTGACCACCAGCTCACTGGGGCTCTTGACAGCTGTCATAAAGTAGAGGAGCCTACAGTAGTAAATTAGTAAATTAGCATAGATTAAGCTCCGTATCAGAGAATCAACTGTTGAGCATTACACCTGCTTTGCATTGTCCCCATTAAGTTGTGGCATGGATGTAGCACTGGATCCTGCAGCCCTATGCATGTAAATTTCTATAAGCTCATTCTCTAGTGACTTGCAAGGTGGAAAAAGGGTAAATGAACTGCAATTATTTATTGTTTTGAGAAATCACATTTTTTGACAGATGTGCAATTGCTGTTCTATTTGCTGAAATCACTACACAAGGAAGGTTCTTGGAACAGCAAGCTGGCAAATAACTTCAAATGAATTTTCAGGTCAACTTTCTGCCAATCTTTCCTCCCCTTGACTAGAACCTTACTTTGCAATTAGTTCTAAAGGTTTCATTGGGATGTGGTGAGGTTCCACTCAACATAAGTAATGAAAGACAGAACTTCACCCTAATACTGTACAGAGGTAAGAAAAAATGTGTTACTTCCTTTTTTGGATCTTTTCAATCTCATATAACTGAACTCTAATGTAGTCAGCAACATGTTCCGTACATATATAACTGATGTGAGGATTTAGACATAACATGTGTGATAAGCCTGTGTTCTATGTTCTTCAGTTGCTTATTTCGAGAGCTGAGAAGAGTTTTAGAGTCAGTGTGAACCGAGAACTCAGAATAGTGGACAGCTTTTTTTTGATTTCATTACCCAAATCCTGTCTTTTGTCCTTCTTAAGGAACCCTACAAAGACTGTATAATAATCTTGTCAAATCTGCAGTCTGAACTGAATTCTCCTTTAGGTGGTGGAGTATTGAGTTAATTTTAAATGGAGAGAGCAGTTACCTGGTTTTCCCTGTATATAAATCTCAACTTTTTCATATAGTTGATCATTAGAGAAAGAGAGAGAGAAAAAGGGAGAAAGCTGGATTAACTCAGGACTAACTGATGATAAAAAAATGTGATTTCAAGTAATTGCATATTTACTTTCTCTATTTATGTCAGACTTTTGAGCTTTTGTTGAATTTCTAATTAATTAAGGGATTTAACAGTTACAAAAGCCAAATAACCAATTCATTTTCTTGCTTACATCTCTAAAGTTTAGGAAGACAAAATAGAAAGCAAGGAAGGGATTAAGAACCGCAAATTTATTGGAAACTAGATAATTAGAACCAATAAACCCTTTATATAGGGAAAAGTGGGTTATCTTTTCAAACACCCTGATGCCTGTTCAGCCTATATCTATGTTTTACAACAAATGCATGATTAGACCACTGCTGAGCTTTTACTTTATTGATTAAGGTGAATTTTCTTGCAACATTCATGAGAAAGAATATCTTCTATTCTGTCCTTGTATCTTTTTATAATTATGTGTATAAGGTGGTTGAGTTTTATTTATTTATTTATTTATTTATTTATTTATTTATTTTTCCTGGCATATGAGTGGGTTGTCAGAATGAGACTAAAACATTTGCTGAAATTTGCTAGGGCAATTCCTCTACAGATTTTAGATTGTGACTCTGGAACAACTAAAGAAGTAGCCTCCATGGGAAAAAAAAAATCCTTGGTATTATAACGTGTCATAACATTCTGGCACTGGACCCTGGAGTTTAGGCAAGTGTCCATTCAGGTTAAACATGTTCAATAAAGCAGATAACTAATGTCAAAGCCTTAGGGTATGTTTACACTTAGACTTGAATTTGAATTGATGACAATCAATTTGAATTCAATTAAGTGCATGGCCACACTCACTTTCCTCAATTTGAGATGAGGAACTTCTCAGTTCATATTGAAGGAAGATGACTTTGAATTGGTCAAACCTCTTTTGACTTCAAAATCAGGGTCAATTCAAACCTACTATTTCGAATTGACCCAGTGTGGCCATGTCAATTTGAACTCACTGAGTTTGAATTCACAAGGGTTGACCTTCCTCCCAGGATGCCACCCTGGGAGAAAGACCATCCCTTCAGCACCTGGGGCCAGCAGCCCCAAAGGTGTCTTCACCCCCCCAGTCACATCAGGCTGGGGGGAGCAATGGGCTTCCTGTCCCCCAGCTGGGGCCAGTGACCCCAGTCCCCACTCCAGTCTGGCTGGCCACGTGCATGCATGGAAGTCACCCCCCTGAGTGGCTTCATCCCTGCTAGCTGCCCATGGACAATGCACCCCCAGGAGCAGCTTTTGCAGAGCTGGCCGCCCACAGAGAACGCACCCCCATGGGTGGCTTCTGCAGACCTGGCCACCTGCGGGGAAGGCACCCTCGCGGGTGGCTCCATCCCTGCTTGATGTGCACGTCCAGCAGGGATAGAGCTGCTTGCCAGGGTGCCTTCCCCACAGCCAGCCAGCAGAGGAGAAGCCATGGGGATCCCTTCTCCCCTGCCCAGGATGCGCTGACAGTGCGGGGGGATTCCCTTCTCCCCCACCTCCACTGTGTTGTGTGGCAGGGTGGGGGTGCTCTGACCCCAGTGAACCCTGGCAGGGGAAAACATCCCCTGTCTAGCTCCTGCCTTCTGAGCTAGGGATGGGGAAAAATATCTCCTGCCCAGCTCTAGCTGCAGCATGGCTAGAGCTGGGCAGGGGATGCTCTTCTCTGTGCTGGGGTCAGAGGGCTTGGAGTGGTACAGGGGATTGGGTGACGGCATGGCCCTACTAAGGGGCCATGTTGCCACACCTCCCATGGTGCCCCTGCTCCAATTTGAAGTAGCAAGTCCAGTTCATGGATATGCTACTTCAAATTGGTTTTCCTAATCTGGCCATGTTAGTTCGAATTGACTCAATTTGAACTGATCATAATTAGTTTGACTTTGCTTAGTTCAAATTCAGTCAATTCGAACTAACAGTCTAAATGTAGACATAACCTTAGTGCTATAATTTCAGTTTCTTCACTAACCTGACATTTCATTTTTCATAAGTTAGTTACAGAGCCTACTTTGGATTCACACTGTGTAACAAATTCATGTAGCATAAACAAAAGTGTTATGAAATAACACACATACAGAGGATCTGGGACTAGAACTTGGTCTTTCAAAACACAGGCCACTTGAACTAAAAAGAGCTTTTTAAAAATGGGTCCATACATGTTATTGAGTAGTTCAGATCTTTTCTAGTGCTATGTACATGGCTAGTCATTTTCATTACAATATTTTCACATACATGTCGACAGATGTACATGATTGATTACAAGATTGATGTTCACAAGGAAGAGTTCCTTTGAAAACCAGGTATCATAAAGAGAGTGTACCCACTTCTAAAATTGCCACTGGACACTATTGCCCTGTGTGACGTTCCCCTCCCAGAATCTGGTTCAGAGTGCTGTTGTGTCCCCCGGATCTCCACTCCTGAATCCCTGTTTACCCTGATTTTTCTAGGTGCACCCCCATTCTTGGGTTAGTCCACACTAGCCACCCATGTGTAATTGGTCCCAGGTAGTGGGTGTACATTCTACAGCCACGCAGGGGATGGACCCCAAGTGAGCCCCCTGTAACCCCCACATACTGTACTGGGAATTTCCATGCTAGAGGGATTGGGTCCTTCCTCCATCACTGCAGACTCATAAACAGTAGTTTGCCCATTTGACAAAGAAATGAGAATGCACAATCTCACTCATTCACACCCTATAAAGTTCACACAGCTTTAGATAAAATAAATACTGGTTTATTGATTAGAACATGATTTTAAGTGTGTATACAGCACAATCATTTCATAAATCATTCAGGGATAATCACCATGAAATAAAAATATAGGACAAATTCTAACCTAACATTACTGTCCAGGATTCCTCAGAAGATATAGCTGTGGGTGGTTTAGCAGCCCATCTCTGCCTCTCCATAAAGAGGGCCCAATCCTTCTTGCTGATGTTTCAAGGTTGAGAATCTCTGACAAAAAGCCTCTAACACTTCAAAGTGTCTGTATGGTTTCCAAACCCCATTGCTCCTTTTCCTCCTGAGCTGAGGTGACCTATTTTGTTTGGAAAGGGTGGCAGGTCTCCCACTCTCTGGCCAAGGTGCTACATGCTTCTAGTTAGTTCACTGTCATCGTTATCTTCACTAGGTGTGTGCTTGCAGCACTGACTCTTTACATGCTGCAAGGAAGCTATTTTGATTGCCCCTTCCCCCTGAGCCATGTGAAATACTTGGGAACATGTGTCACATCTGTCCACATGCATGATGCTGCAGAAAACATGACATGATGATAACGCAGAGTGTGTTATGTACATTCATAAAGGAACCCTTGCATGGCATAACTGGCATCAAACCATACCATTACATGGCAGGAATGAACAAAAAAAATCACACAGATCATAGTTCCATATGCATCATGTGACACCCTGCTAGTGTGGAAGATGGTTGACTGAAAACTGATCAGGCAAAACTCAAAGCTTTCTGCCAGGGTAGGCATGAGGGGATGATTCAGGAGAAGAGAGTGGACTAGTATGTTCTGACTGCTTTGTGCTACTCTGGCACCAGAAAGCAGCGATAAACCCAGTTAACCAGCTAGTATGTCATCTTTATGACATCTTGCCTTTTGTCAAAGTAATATAAAGTAACTGGAGTGGATTGACAGATGTAGTCAGCATCAAGAATGTCAACTGGATTTTTGAGACAGAAAGAGCAAGAAGAAAATATGGGCCTGATCCCTGGCTGTGGAAAGGAAGGCAAGGACCAGACTCAGCAACAGCTTTTTTGTAAAGAAATCATTGCCATATTTAGGTGAGTACACAAAGCAAGATAGATAGGGGAAAGTTATTTGTTTTTTTTTCATTTGTTAGCCAAAAACATATGAATGGTTTGGATCTGCTTTTGTTTTTTCACACCAGTTCATCTATCCCTAGCAGTGACATTATTCAAGGTAGACCTCTATCACTGACAGAAATTCAATATTTTTTGTTCCAGAATCACATGCTGTACCCACATCGTACCAGATGTATTATCCAGGGATTCAGCACTTCCAGGAGAGACTTTTAAAAAAATAAAGCATATGTCACAGATATCTTGTATCTCTTCAGACAGCAGCAACTACACACTAAGAACAGACCAGAAAACATACCACCTCATCTTCACAGAATTTTTCATATCAACAAACAAGAAAATCTAAAAGCACAGAAGACAATCCTTGGCATGATTTTGTGAGAGAGATTGTCAACACCTCCTAAGAGATGAGATATGTTCCATCCATCCAAGAAATGACATAATGCATCCTATTGTCAAGAAACCTTCTCTTGATGCAGTAGACCTCAAAATTGCTAACTGGTGTCCAACATCCCATTTCAGACCATAATGTTTGAAAAGCTAGCTAAGAATTGTCTCCATACTCATTTATCTCCTACTAATATCCTGGATTATTCTCAGTGGGTTCTCAAATTAAGCTATAAAATAGACTTAATCTAGGTATGCTAGTGGATGACATTCTCTTGCCTGTTACCAGAGAGGAATGATTTTGTGGTTCAGGCACTGGAACTCAGGAGACATAGGCTCAGTTCCTGGCTGTTTCATGGACTTTGTATATGGCCTGAGGTAATTCACTTAACTCTTCTGTACCTCTTTTCTGTCTCTGTAAAATAGGGCTAATACATATCCCTACCGTGCAGTTCATTAATGTTTATTATATACTCAAATATAAAAGTGATGGTGCCATATAGAAAGATGTTACATTCTTTCTTGAAAAAGATTCTTGAATCAGATTGCCATCGCCCACGGCAACTATAACAGAAACAGAAGTTCATAGTGATGATGCAAATAGCTAAAATCAAGAGAGACTGAAAAGACTAGGATTAACGCTTTACAGGAAAATGAACAAGTGAGTATGTGATAGAGGTGTACAGAATGATGGTGTAAAGAAAGTAAATTGATACTATGGGGTACTACTATTCATCTCTTTTCATAACACAGTAAAGAGAGTTGTGATGAAAGGAAATATTTGTACACAATGTAAAACTAACCAGTGGAACTCACTGCAACAAAATATCACTTTGGCTGGGAACTAGATAATTTGCATCTGGTATGCATCACTGATAGACAGGAGACTGGATGAGATGGACCATTTTTTCACCAACTAAAATAATTCCTCTGTTCCTGAAAGAGGGATATTCTACTTATATGGCAACATTATATTATAGCACTACATCAACTTCTATACTCAATAATAATAAAAAACTGATGCACATACACAAGAGAGAAGACTATTCACAAATTAACACAAATGACCCCATTTTTGTCAAGAACCCCAGTGGAAAAAGTGTGAAAATATACTTCACAGAAGCCTCCTTGGCTGAAGAATTGAACACAATGAAAATTCAATGAATTTTAATGAGAGACTGAACTGGATGACAGAATCATAAGAAACGTATTTTGTACCAAAACAATGGCCAAAAAAATATATTGAAAAAACATTCTTTGTACATATCAGCTATGTTACTGGAGTTAGTGAAACATAACAAAAATAATAGGAAAGGGCAAAAACCATCTAAATGCAATGAACTAACTTCAGTGAGAGCCTCTAAGGAGTTTTATTTATTAATACTTGACTTGTGATATGAATGCATATTCATTTTCTCCTTGCAGTAGGATGATGCATTAGTTAAATGATAGTCTTCCTAACAAAACTATTGGAAATATATGGCCCCAAAGTGCCTTTGGCCTGGGTCCATGTGAGACAATATTTCAGCAAACATTTTAAATCTGGTGAAAAATAAAAGAAAAACCCTTTCTTAATCATAGCAGATGACCAGAGGTATGATCCATCTGTGTGTGACCGAAAGGAATAGGTGGAGTTCTGTAGTATTCAGTAGTTCGGATATTCCTAGGGTTTAAGGCCAGCAGGGACCGTAAGATGAATTTAGTATGCTACACCACTTTGATAGATTTTGACATTTATGATATTGCTACTGTTGTTGACCTAAAACCTGCTGCCTCAGCATCATCTGCTAGTGCTACCATATCACTTTGTCACATGACGAATTAATGGGGATCTTCACAGCATAATATGTAGACTGTGGATTAAGGTCACTTACTTCTACTATTTGTTCTGTGGAAAAAGGAGTGAGACTGGGAATCTAGTACCTTATTAGCAATTGCTCTGAGATGCTGCAAAATGTGAGAGAATGAATGGAAAGGGTTTTTGTTTCTTTGTTTGTTTTAAGCTTTTTAGCCACAATTTTTATTTATTACAGTAAAATAAATGGGAAAAAATCAGCATGTCTGAATGGCACTAGGTGGGCCATCCACCTAGGAGTTAGTCAGGTTTAAATGTGCATGACAGATCCCTATTGTAGTCTTGTTCTTGATACTCTTGAGTCTTTAAAAGATTTCTTTATGAATGCTCCCGGTAACTTCAGCTTCTCTTGTAGCTGAAAAACATATGATACTACTGAGGAGACCTGGAGTCTCACTCTTCCCAGATTTCCAAGTCTAGGTCTAGGATCCATAGGGGATGTTTTTTGTAAATGTGAGAATACTAATAAAGCCTAGGGCATTTGGCATGGTTGGTGGTAACAATCAGTTACAGTGGCAAGGGTTTTCAGCCACAAATTTTTTAACACCCCCTTTAGGGTTCCATTCAGCATTCAACTTGCTCATCTGTCATTATTTCCTTGGCAATTCCTACTCTCACATATATTTTTATAAGTTCCCTTGCTACAGTCACTACATTGGTGGTGCAAAGTGGAATGGCCATGGTATACTATGCTGTGTAATTCTAGATCATCACTAAGTGTTGCTGTTCATTTGCATTCTTTTCTAACAGTCTAATCAAATCCATTCGAATTCTCTCACAGAGGCTGTCTACCAGTGACTACAGTACTTTGGGACTCATAAAGTACACTAGGTTCCTATCAACAGATATTCCTGGTAGAAAACACAGTAATCAATTACTTCTTTGTAGATATCTTACCAATAGAACCATCTGGAACCCTCCCAATTGTCTTCTTCCTTTCCAGGTTTCCAGTGTAGAATATCTAGTGCACAAGCCAAAGTAACTCATTCCACGAAAGCCAAGGTACCAGAAATTGGGCCCATACTTTGTTAGTCTTGTGATTGCACACAGGCTGGTAAAGTTTTTCTTCCTTTAACTCAATATGGCTATGTCTACACTTAGATTGTTAAATTTGATTTAACTTAAATCAATCTAATTGAATTGGAATAAAAATCATTAAATTGATTTAAATTAAATCAATTTAACATGTCCCCACTAGAAACCCAAATTGAACTAGCATGAACAGGACTTGCTAGTTCGATTTAGGAGAGGGGCACCATGGGAGGTGTGGCAAGATGGCCACCAAGAAGGGCCATGCTCCCACCCAATATATAGAAGGAGGAAGGCACCCTGAGAGGGAGAAGGGCAAAAAGTGTTAAATTGAAATAACAGTTAAATAAAAATAATGCAGTTACATTGTATTATTTCAAAATAATAATTTAGCTTTAACCGTCATTTTGATAAAAAGCAAGGTTTTATTAGTTCAAAATGACCATTTTTTATTTGAAATGAGGGAGTACCTCATTTCAAAATAAGGAAAGCTAGTATAGACATGCACTACTTTAAATTGAAATCATCATCATTATTTTGATTTAAAGTAGACATACCCTATGTGTTTATTGCTCTCGCTTCTGTTGATTGATTATCTCCATGCTGATGGCAACCAGATGTTCATATGCCCAGCACAAGATGGGATCTCCTTTCTGTTTTCCTATGAAAATTCTTGTTTAACGGCAGCCATTCAGTATCAAGGGATTTTGGATTTGCTTGTCCCTAAGGGCTCTTCTTTAAGTCATGAATGCCGCATCCTGGGATCCTCTCATATTCCTAAATAAGCCAGCTTCACACATCCAGCTTCTCCCCTGTCTTGGAGAGTGTATTCATTGCCTTCAAGTGGGTCTTTCTCCTGTGCTTGAAAGAGCTCACCAAAGTACCTCCAGTCACAGTCCAGGACCAGTGGGTAGCCCAGAGAAGCTGTTGCAACTACATGGAGGTCTCAGTGTGGTTCCCCCTTTTGTCAGCTGTATCTGCTATGCGGGTTATGGACATACATTTCTCTGTAATGCTGTTAGATGATTGTGACAGTTGGTTCCCATAGGCCTCCACCAAGTTTTCTCTCATGAGGGTGGGCTGAACCCGGAATTGATTAAGCCCATCTCCCCAGATCTGCAGACTCATACTGGCTTGCCCCTCTTTGCGGGTTCTCGGGGAAGCTGTGCTCTGGGGCTCTCCTGCTCAGCCTCATAGTCCCAACTGTGGGAAAGACTTGGACCTCACTTTAGTTGACGATCTCCTGTGACCAGTTCTCTGCATACTTCAGCACTCCCTGTTCAGTAATGGCCTAGCCTTTGGATCTCCACTTTTGAGAGACTGGGGGATTGCCCTTTTGCTTCTGGGTTGTTTTCCATGAGAGTTGCCACCTCTGACCACGTGCCTAGTCACCTAGTTCAGTTCTCAGACTGGGGAAAACTGGGTAAATTGTTTTAGAACAATATCTGCTGCGGGGGCTAGTCAGCAACAACACTAATCCTTGAGGCATTAAACATTACCTAGTGACAAGAGCCCAGCATGTAGTTTTAACTCCAGGTGCTCTAGTGGCACACCTGTAGAGGAATGTCAGCATAGTCCAAAATGGCTTTTTATAGTCTCGGGCATCTATGAAATTTACCACCTTCATAGTCATCCAGGCTGGATGTGTCAGGGACCAGAAGTGATCCATTGGCCATGCCACCACAATATCCAATGCCCAGTGCTCAAAATGTTACCAAATTACCAGGGTAATCTGATCCTATCTTCAGCAGTTTGTCCATGATCACTGATGTTGGATGTCCCATCCTTCCCAGAAAGCTCTAACCCTGGGCTCACAAAAATTTCCTGGCTTTGTAGGAGTTCTGTCATCTGCTGGATTGGGTGCTGCTGCTGTTGTTGATGTTGTGCAATCAGCTCCCAAAGGAATTGCTAATGTTGATGTTGCCATTGAATTGCTTGCCACTGGTGTTACGTAGTCATTTACTGCAATAACTGGCTCTATTGCTGCATCAGCTGGGTCACCTGTTGCTGGCTCTCCACTCCCCACTTCAACAGCTTCTCCATATCCAGGTCCCCTGGGTGTTTGTTTCTTTCCTTTATCCCCTGTGGGCTGCACTTCTGTCTTTCAGAAGACCAGGTCATCATGCCTGCATTTTCCACTAGAACAGTGGTTTTCACACTATTATTTGGGACACAATACTGGGTCACAGACCATGAGATACTGGACTGCAGCACCCCCTGCTGCCACCACCTAAAGACTGGAATGCATTACTCTTAGATGTAATTGTTCTGTTGCAGATATAAATAATTTTTTTTTTCCCATCTGGGTCTTGAAAAAAAAAAGTTTGAAAACCACTGCACTAGATGTCAATAGATGTGTCCCATGCCTAATGGCCAAAGTTGCAGCCTAAGCCCCACCTAGTGCTTATAGTCTATGGAGGTAGGAGCATCAGATTTCCTATGGCTCTTGGGTACCATAGGAAATGACATTTGCCAGCTATAATCCAGATACAACTCTTACCTGTGTCCTTCCCTACTGCTTGACCCCTCCTCAAGATGTTTAGAAGACTGGGGCATTATTTGCTGCCTGTCCCATGGGCCTCTGTAAAGGAAGAGGATCACTATTTCATACTATGGTCTTCTCCTCCCCCAGTGATTTTTCCAGTATAGCTCCTCTATTGTAATGAGGAAAGCCCATCCCTCACTGCTGGCTACCTGGCTGTGCCTCCTTCTAAACCCCTCATCCAACAGGAGCATGTTTGAAGGCCAGTCAGGGGAGGGATTCTCCAGCCCAGATCTATTCTTTTACCACTGTTTTCTTAATGGGGGTTTTACCCAGTCCATCACACTGATGTTGCAGGAAACCATATCTGTGATTTTGTCTAATATAAAATTAAAGAAATTCAACTCCG
The DNA here is from genome assembly GCA_007922195.1 of Podocnemis expansa. Lineage (NCBI taxonomy): Eukaryota > Metazoa > Chordata > Testudines > Podocnemididae > Podocnemis > Podocnemis expansa. The sequence goes on along the minus strand of ML681984.1, from coordinate 22,241,463 downwards.
CCTCATTTCTATCTAAAGCTCCACTCCTTATAGGACAAATGCTAGTGCTCTGTCAATCACATATCCCTACGTACATAGTACATAAGTACTAGAAGGTACAGTGTTATTGTTATTAAGACGTAAGCAAGAATTCTAGTGCTAAATTTTATTGCCAGTTTTTTCACTGGCTAACTATGTGACTTTGGAGAACAGATTTCTGAATTGCTCTGTGTCTCAGTTTTCATTATCTACTCCTAGGTTCTTAATTAGCCACTGGGTGAAGAAGTTGTGATTTCCCACACCCAAAAGTTGCCTGAAGGGGCTGGTATGGGTGAAGGTGGAAATTGACTGAGCCATGGCATGCAACAGGTGCTGGCCACAATAATGCACTATATAAATGTCACAAGTCATTTCCATTACTTTTAGTGGTCTCCCAAGAGGGAAAAAAAAAGATAAAATAAACACAATCAATAGTAAAATATGAGGAGATGGAACATGTAGATGAGATCTTGTGCTACCAACTTAAAAAAATGAGTTAGAGCAAAAGATAGTAACTATACACTTCACAAAATACAAAACGTTGAGATTTATTTCAAAAGGCTAAACTAAACCAACTGCAACCTTGATACATAAATAACACAAAGGATTGAAATATGTATTTTATCAATGGAGCAAAGCACCATTTCTATGATTCAGTAAACCAACAAAAGGTAAGCATCAACAAGAGCTTAGCTAACTCCCATTGAACAGAGAGATGCTTTAGCCAGAGGTCTTAGAGTAATGAGAGAGTCCACAAAAGCAATCACTGGAAGAAAACAAATATTTGTGCCTGCAGTGAAAGGTACTTTGCATACATATGTGACAAGAAATCCAATGAGTAAACAAATCATATACAAACACTAAAAAGCCTCTCTAGCCTAAAGAGGAAATTTGCAGTAATTTATAATAGCAGAACAGCAGTGATTCAGGACCAAATTGATGCCCAGACTGGGCAGTGGGCTTAGCATTGAATAGATAGTATTCATGGGGTGGGGGGCAAGGAGAAGTAATCTCTGCTTTAGTCTGCAAAACTGCTGTAGTTAGTTTAATTAATCCCTGTGGCTAATAGAGGCCAACCCCTGCCAGACTGAAGGATCTGTACAGCTGTGAATCTCCTTGGCCGCTCTTTCCCCCTACCTTCTAATACCACTCACTTGACTTTCCTGACACATAGAATATTCACTCATAAGCACCCTCCCACCCTAGCAGTCAACCACTGTCAAGGGACTTCTGCAGACACAGAGGGTTTTTCTGCACTGCAGCTTGTGCAGATCTGTGGACAAGGTCCTGAATCTGTAGAATCTGGAAGATCTGACAGTCCCACAGTATTGCCAGTAGCCCATGCAGAGCCACAGCCAGGGCAGCACTGGAGAAAGTAAGCACCACAGGAAGTATTACCAAAGGTAGCCAGAGTAACAGTACAGTGTGGCCTTCTGATTGGCCAAGCTCCCCACTTAAATCCCAGGGTTTGCCCCAGGAAATTGTCTGGGCAACTACACAGACTTTGGCCTGCTGTGACACCTGACTTCACCTTGTCTTCTGATCTTAGTCTGATTCTGAACCTGATTCCTGTCTCCTGATTACAGCCTGATACTACATCTTATCTCCAATTTCTTACGTGGGCTTTACTCTGACCCTTGCTTACTGCACCTGACTCTTGCAGTTCCTCCACAGCTGCTCACCAACAACCATTCCTGAATTGCAGACCCCAGCCTAGCATTGACCACTAGGCTGAACTGTCCACACCATGGTCCCTTGCACAGTAGAAGCTCAGGGTTTAAACTCAGGATCAACCCTATCTCCTTCCCTCTTCCATCTACACACAAATTGTGCTAATCCAGGAACCTAAAGGGGAAGAGAGTCCAAGCATGAGTCAAGCTGAGACGTAGGGTTCAACACCTCTTGCTTGGCAATGGAGATATAGTCTCACTGAACTTGCGTTCTTGGAGTCTACTAAAAGTAACCTGCAATCCCATGAGCTGACTCTCTTTATCTTTTGGATAGTTAAGTGGACAGTCAAGTTTTCTTATACTGTATCAGGAACAAAGGGATAGAGCAGCCACATGCTGGAAGGTGCTACGATGTCTGGGATGTGTGGATGGTTGGACTTTGTCCTGTATAATGCAATGTAGATTTGGAGGCCCATGTTTGGCCCTAGGGTTCAACAATTCCTTCACCTAGAATTACTAATAGGGGGTAGATCAATATCCAAGATTTAATATCCGTGTTTCAAAGGGGTAGCCATGTTAGTCTAGTTCAGCAAAAATAAACAAAACAAAACAAAACCAGGGAGTCGTGTGGCACTTAAAGACTAATAGATTTATTTTTTGCATGAGCTTTCATGGGAGAAAATCCCACTTCATAAGATGCTTTGAAGATGGGTGAACATACAGAATGGAATGCAAATAAATGCAAGGGAGTGTAAAACATACGATCAGGTCATACATTAACAGCAAATCAGAGCAGTTGTTAGGACCTATGATGGTATCTGTTACGTGGGCAGACTTGGCAGCGTGGTTTGTTGCAGGGGTGTGTGCCTGCTTTAATGTTTCTGTTATTAGATCTGTAGTTGCTGGTGAGTATCTGTTTATTCATCCCAAAACACCTCTTCTTTACCTACGCTACACTGATGACATCATCATCTGGACCCATGGCAGGGATGCTCTTGAAGATTTTCACAGAGATTTCAACAATTTCAACTCCACAATCAAACTGAGCCCGGAACACTCCACACAGGAGATCCTCTTTCTCGATACTACAGTACAAATTAGGGATAGACACATCAACACCACCCTGTACTGAAAACCTACTAATTGGTATAGTTATCTACATCCCTCTCGCTTCCATCCTAACACACCACACGATCCATTGTCTACAGCCAAGCCCTAAGATATAACTGCATTTGCTCTGATCCGACAGACATCTTGAGGATCTCTGTCAAGAATTCTTGAAACTACAGTACCCACCTGGGGAAGTAAGAAAACAAATTGACAGAGCTAGACTGGTACCCCGAAGTCATCTGCTACAGGAGAGGCCCAAGAAAGAAAACAACAGAACACCACTAGTCACCACATACAACGTCCAAGTCAGACCTCTGCAACAGATCATTAAGGACCTACAGCCTATTCTAAAAGATGATCCCTCACTCTCTCACGCGTTGGGAGACAGACCTCTCTTTGGCTACAGACAGCTGCCCAATCTTAAACAGACACTCACCAGCAACTGCAGATCTAACAACAGAAACATTAAAGCAGGCACACACCCCTGCAACAAACCACGCTGCCAAGTCTGCCTACATATTTGCACAACAGATACCATCATAGGTCCTAATCAAGCCTGCTACTCCATCAAAAGGTCATTTACCTGCTCACCTACTAATGTGATCTATGCCATCGTGTGCAAGAAATGCCCCAACACTTTATAACTTGGACAAACAGGACGATCCCTGCGCAAAAGAATAAATGAACATAGAACTGATGTCAGAAATCACAAAACAGAAAAACCAGTTGCTGAGCGCTTCCATCTTTCTAATCACTCGATAAATGATTTGTTAACGACCGTCATCAGAGGTGTGACTGGGACATAAAGACTTCAAGGCTGAACTGGAATTAATATGCAAATTAAATTCTGTGAAAGCAGGATTGAAGCGAGACTATGGGTTCTTTTCCCGTTACAAAAGGTCATTTGACTTCATTGTTCCCAGGGTTTGTACCTAACAACTGCTCTGATTTGCTGTTAATGTATGACCTGATCGTATGTTTTACACTCCGTTGCATTTATTTTCATTCCATTCTGTATGTTCACCCATCTTCAAAGCATCTGATGAAGTGGGATTTTCTCCCATGAAAGCTCATGCAAAAAATAAATCTATTAGTCTTTAAGTGCCATACAACTCCTTGGGGTTTTTTTGTTTTCTTTTCAATATCCATAGTCTGTTAACCTGAGTTGTATTAACTTTGGGCTTACATTGGCAGGTAGACATACAAAACAATTCGGACCAAAAGAAACAAGTGGATTGGCTGAGAGACAGAACCAGATGAATTACCAGTGCAAGGATTTTCCTCTCTTTCCTTCAGTTGTGAGCACTGTTCCCTTTAAGCAGCGCCACCGCGCAGCCCGCCAAGCCCCCCCCCCGTGCAGGGAAGGCTGCTGGCCGCGCAGGGCCAGCAGCCAGAGGCCCTGCTCACAGCTCCTGCGGGACAGGGAGTTATGAAAACTCCCACCCACAGAAGCTCTAACGGAGCATGCCCAGAATATCTGAGCATGCTCCGTTAGTGCTTCTCTGGCCCAGGAGCTGTGGCAGGGCCATGCAAGGTAAGCGGGGGGTGGGCCGCCAGGATCGGGCCCGCGGGGGGCCGCCAGGATCCGGCCTGCCAGGATCGGGCCCGCGCAGGGGGTGGGGGGTCCCACGCAGCAAGCAACAGGAGTTGCTCAGCTGCCGGTGGGTCTTAGAGGGAACATTGGTTGTGAGTGATGTGTGTTAAGGCTGTTTCCCCAATCTGGCACCCTGAGTGCAGAAGGTGGGTCCTGCAAGAGGTCTTAAAATGCACTGGCTCTAAAGCCTTGTCTTAAACTCTCCATGGGTACCAATTTCCTGTCCTTGGAGTAGTATTGTTGCCATCACCCAAATGCAAAAATCCTCTTGAAACCCATGAAGGCACATTTGGGAACTCTTTCCTGTGAGGTACCCTCAATTGCTTTTCTCCTCCCTCAGGAAAGCAATTGAACCCCAGCTGTGATAGCAGCTGAAAATAGGACAGAATACCCTTTAGTAGTTGGCCATGCAGTGTGAGGCATGTGCACACAAAACCTCTTGCCTGTTAGGACACAGAACTACAGTTTCTTTAAAAGGGTAAATTCTTCAATCAAGAAGAACAGCTAAGAAACAGTGATTTGCTTCTCTGAGATTTAACTTAGGTAGTTACAGGATAGTGGGAGGGGGTACATGTACTCAGCACAGAAGAATTCAAAAACAAACCAAAACAAAGAAATACTTTGACCACACCTAGCTAAACATTCCCTCTTCTACTCCTACATGGTCATTTCCAGACTTGAGCCTATCTTACATATGGATGTTGATGGATCCTGCAGACCTGTGGCTCTCGTCTCCTTCTTATTGTTCCAGGAGCTCTGCTACCACCAAACAGGAAACAGGCAGGCATGCTGTTCCAGTTCAAAAACCTGTACTTTATATTTCTGTTGGGTCTTCTGGGACTCACTGACCATGGTGTTAATCCCTTCCTCTACAAGGTTATTACAGTGTGTTTCATCCAAGCACCAGTATTGGATATTTCAGCCACTGGGTTGGAACAGTCTTTGAGGAGCAGCTCTACAAATGACCTGCAGCACTTTCAGGAATTTGCATCAGTTGAGCACCTGGTCTGGTAGTTTGTGCAAACAATCTGGGCCATGGAGAACAGAAAGTGTCCTACTAAGAGAACAACCAAACTTGCCTAGACATTGAAGGGCGGGGAAGTGGAAATTTGAGATTTATGCAGTACTCATGTTTTTCATTATTTATATTGTTTTACTTGGTTCTTGTCTTTAAGAAATCATTTTCTTCTTCAGTACAGCCCTGATTTGTATATTCTTACTACTCCCAAATCTGTCAAAAACCCACGAATCCCGACTCTACTTACACTCCATCTCCCCTAAAATAATGAAAAGTGAAGTACAAAATAAGACATTGAGGTATCTTCAGGTAGTGACAATCAGCATAGCTCGTTTGGGTTCAGTGGCATTATAAAGCTCTTCATCTGCTGAGGATCTGACCAAAAGAGTCAATACACATTCATTTTTGCTCTAAAAACTTAAGAAAACATGAGACTTTTTCCAAAGCAGCACTGAGTTTGAGAAAAAGTCACTTTCCTTTGAAATCTGCTAAAGTTGTTTGCACAGTGTGTACTTTCTGATTCTTCACTTTTAACAATAGCAAAGCCAGCATTGTGTGTTGTTATTTAATGTGGTACAACATCCATCTTGAACTGCAACTAGCAATTCCATAAAGAATTTATATGACAATCTTGATTCAAAGTGAATGATCATGGATAATTCTTGTGGCTGGTCCTTTTAAAAGATACTGAAATATTCTGCATCAAACCAGAAAAGAACAAACTTGCAAACAGTTCACTTGACACCTGCAACAGATCTCTGACCCAAAATTAAGTTGATGTCCAGAAACTTAGAAACTGCCATCTGCAGTTTGACACATATGTTCAGTAAGTTTGCAGCAGATAGAACACATAATTTTGCTTTTAATATATAAGAAAAAAGTGAAAGTTCTGCACGTCATTCTAAACCATAGGGTACACATACCAGACTCCTCCTGCTAAGATAAGAGAAAAACTGCATTATGACAGAGGTCTTGCAAACAGAAGTGAAGTAAAGGAAGAAAAATGAGGAAGACAAAATTCAAGGGCTGATCCTGGGAAATGACAAATCAATAGGAAAATCTGTGCCTCTTCAAATCAAGCCTTAAATGCTGTAGAAGAAGTTTCAAATGCCTAACATACATAAAACTGTTGTGTTTTGTAGTTTGGTACAACATAGAAGCTGTTTGCTTTGTGGGGGATTATGTTAGTGGGAAGTGTTATGAATTGATTTTCATAATTAGCCTCACTTTTTTTGCGGTTTCAAAACTCCTACTTGAAGCATATACAACATTCTTTATTTATTTTTTATCTCCCCCCCACATCAGACTAGTGCATCACTTTTAACAGATTTACTCTTAACAGCAAGTTAGTAATTTTTTTCCTTACTGCACATTAATGTGAACAGAGTATAAAGTAGTTAAAAGAGCTGAAATCCAATTGTGTTCTGCATATTTTATGATAGTTTAATTATACTATATTGATTCAACTGCATTATAGCCTGGTTTGTTTCTCTAATAAATTACATTGTTCTTTGAAACAGAAATGGGATCAGATTGAAATATTAAACTCAGTCTAATATCCAAAATGTATCTCTTCAGTATCATACATAACCTTTGGAAGGTTTCCTGCTCTTGGAATATTTCGCTATGAACCCCTCAAAGGTAATTAGCAAGGGTGTTAGAACAATATCGTAATATTGGTATGAACATTCTGGTTCATCAAAGAATATCATGTCAGGTCTTAAATGAAACTAAGGATCATGCAGGTCCTCAATATTCCTATGAAGAGTATGCAAAAACACTGTGTAAGGAGTTATCTATGTGCTGAAAGTAGTTTCCTAATGTCTGTATGACAGCAGAACTGATCAACTGGTTTTCTGCCAGACAAAAGATGTCAACTCACCTATTTCTTGGTCAGCATATAAAGTAAGCATTTTAAACCACAACAACGGAAGCCCGATTAATATAATGAGTCAATAAAAGGATGTGAAATCAGCAATGAAAAAGCAGAACCCAGGAAAACAAGCAATTAGGGAGATTTACTGTCTCTGAGGAGGGACAAAGAAAAAGGAGTCCTGTGGTACTTAAAGATTAACAAATTGATTTATTGCATGAGCTTTCATAGGAGAAAATCCCACTTTGTCAGATGCTTTGAAGTTGGGGAAACTTACAGAATGGGAGGAAATAAATGCAGGGAAGTGTTAGCGATGGGAGCAGGCCACACTGTAACAGCAAATCAAAGCCGTTTTAAGATTTTAAAGACTGTGGGATCAGCATATAGAGGAAGATAAATATTATGTAAGTAAAAGGAAAGGCCACATCTCTTTATCCTGCACCAAGAAAGTAAACAAACAGACTGTTTACATCAGTGAAAATGAGATTTCAACTAGCCTTGGCTGAGAAACTGCAGAAAGACTATTTGGGTGTAATAAGCTTCTCTAGGCAGAAGGTTAACCTAAGTTAAGTTTAGTCTAGAAATTGTGCTAGTTTCCATTTCTATGTAACCCTTTTGTTTCCATTATCTTTACTCACTTTCTCTTACATTTCAAATATTTAACAATAAACTTATTGTTTTCATTATAACTATATCTCAGTGTTGTGGTATTATATGAGGCACTGATCCTCAGCTGAATCATTCAAGATAGAGAGTACACTGTTCTTTTGGGCACAGCAGACTTGGTATTTATGTGACTGTTCAGTAGATAAATGGCCAAACACTAGATGGTGTAGCCATATAGATGATTGATTGATTGGTATTGGCTATTGATAAATGTCTTTGACTTCAGTGTTCAACAAAAGTTCAGCCTCTTCAGAACTGCATCAGGAATATTATCATCCATATCACTGGAATAAGAGACTCTGGGAGCACATGTGAAACAACTGGTATTTATCACAAGTGTGTTAATTAACACATCACTAAGTAAATAAAATCCCACAAACTTTAAGCCAAGAAATAGTGAGAACTAGCTAGCCCCATGACTGGCATCACTGACATCTCTCATATCCTGTTGGAGAACCCTGGAGTATCGGTTTATTATCATCTTCCTCCTCCTTCTCATTACCAACATGGTTGTCTTCTATCATTTCCCCTTACCAGTATCTCCAGCCACAGTCTGGATAACCCCTTTTGATTCTGTATAATACTTACACTTGCTAAGATTCATACATATGTATAAAGGTTCCAAAGCCTTTTTCCTTACCCATACTTCTACATGCTAATTCAAGGATGTACTTTATCTTATTGACTATTCCCTTAGTTCCTTATTTTCATTAATATCTATGTAAGTGAGTTACTGTTACAATTAGAGGTTTTGTGTTTTGACTAAAGAAAATTAGTTTATTTAACTATAAAGAGAGAAATTTTATTGAGCATAGATACAAGGCATTAAAGCCAGAAATGGTGACATGAGCAATAAAGATAAGATGTTTCTAGTGCTAAATCTTAAACTAGAGTTGGTTCAAGGTAAAATTCTTACCACAAGTTCCTAGTAACAGGACTGACCAAATTTCAGATCAGGCTCTCTCTAAAATCAAATGGATGCTTCCTTTGTCATCTTAACTGGGGGGAGGGCAGAGCCAAACGAAGAGAGATAGGGAAACATATTGTCAGGTGCTTTTGCCCCTCACTTCATAGTCCAGTTTTCTTTGGATTTTCCTGAGGGTTACCTGCAGATAAAATTCATTCCTATTCTGAGGATGTAGGCAAGGAGTCTTGAGGTCAAAGAGATTCTATGGTGTTTGCTAGAAAGCAGATCACTTTGCTTCTCCCTGTTTTCTTTACCAAAAAAAAAAAAAAAGACCACTTGACAGGTAATGATTTCTTTGAGAACAAGTTTGCCCACTCTGCAAATTTGTCTGGTAACCACATTTAAGTTATAACTTCAGTTTAGCTTTATAACTTCACATATAATGTTGCTATATACATTTTACCATGACATAACTGACCAGTGAGTTATTACTCTTCATATAATACTTCATGGTGCATATTTTGTTCAAATATTATTATAATAGCATATAGGGTGTGAATACAAGGTCACGGGATCCTACACCATTGTGGAAGTGGTGGGAGAAATCTGCATATGGAGTCATTTTATTTGACTGAGAGCTCCAGAGAGAATTTGTGAACAGAAAGAAAAATAAGTGCTTGTTAAAATCAGAGGGGAATGAGTGAGAAAGCAAGAATTTTCAACAAAATAAATCTAAACTAGGATATTTTTCCAATGAGTAAACATCTTCTTATGTGTTTCTTAAAACAAGTGTGACTGTAAGCGATTGTGTCCCGGCTCGGCCTGGAGGGTGCCCCCTTTTGGTCTCGTTGGGGAATTACTTACGTTGGAAGCCCCTCCAGGCAGCTGGTCCCTTGCCTCTTTTCCACCAGCTTGCTAATTCTAGGGACTCTTGGGGTTCCAGATACCAAGTTTATGAGCCCTGGCCCCCTGGCGGGGTGGGCAGGTACACAGTCTATGAGCACCAGATGGGAAAAACACTGCAGGTGCCTTTTTAGGGTGTAAGTATGGTGGTCTGTCTCTCAGGTGGTAAGGGTAGGAAAGAGGGTGAGGAGGGGTACGCAGGCTCACCCACTCCACTGCATGCCAGCCCAGGGACCTACCAGTGACTTGTACATAGAGTCACTGGGCCAGCAAGGTTCCAACCACAACGCGCTGGCACCAGGTGCTCACAACACACTGCCCTCCCTGAGCCACTTCCTCCCACCCTGGGGTCTGAGTGCCTACTTTCACAAGGGGTAGCACTCCTCAGGATCCCCTTCATAGCTGGCCTGTGGGATCCCATTGAACCCCTCTGCATCCATGGGGGGCAAGTCTGGGTATACCTCGAGCTCCTCGGCAAGGGGTAACTCCTCTAGATCCTGGGGTCCACTCACTGCTTGGGGGTCTTCCTCAGTGGAGGGAAGTTCCTCTAAATTGCACAGACCATGGATCAGGGGATCCTCAGCGTCCCTGGGGTCTGGGTCTGTCTCTGGGCAAGAGGACGGCTCCTGGGGTCGGCGGGTTTTGAAGCGCCCTCCCCAGTCTGTTGCCTCAGGGTTCCCCTCCCAGTCGCTCTGCCCGGGGAGGCTGGGTGGGCCATAAGGCTGGCTGGCTGGAGAGTCAGAGGCCCACTGGTGAGGCTGAGCCTGGTCTCTTCTGGCCAGCTCCTTCTGGGCAGGCACAGTCTTCTCCTCTGGGAGCTCAGCCCCAACTGAGTGCCCCACCTGGGCTTTTATCCTTTCTCTTCCTGCCCTGGCCATGCCCCCCAGCTTCCAGGGCCTAGGTCTTGTAATTCCCCAGTCTGGCCAGGGAGGGCGTTCGGGCCAGTTCTCTGGCCCAGTCTCAGAGGATGGCCACAGCTCCCTGCTACACCGCCCCCCTCAAGTCCAGCTCCAGGGTTTTGGAGCTGGGCAAGGTCTCGGTATCTCTGCAGGACAGGGTGTTGGCATTGGCATGATCCTTGCTGGCCCTATGCTGAACCATAAAAGAAAAGGGTTGCAAGGCCAAATACCAACACATTACCCGAGCATTTGAGTCCTTCATCTGCTACATCCAATGGAGTGGTGCATGATCAGAACAACCGTGAAGATGCATCCAAGGAGGTAATATCACAAGGCCTCTAAGGACCACTTTACTGCTACAGCTTCCTTCTCTGTGGTTGCATATTTTTGTTCCCGTGGGAAGAGCTTACAGCTGATACAAAGGATCGGGTGCTCTTCCCCATCTATCTCTTGTGCCAGGACCACCCCAAGTCTGACTGCAGATGCATCGGCCTGCACCAAAAAGAGCTGCTAGAAGTCAGGACTGTATAGCACCGGCATGCGACGCAGTTGGTCCTTTAACTCTCAGAAGGCCTGCTCACATGCCTGTGACCGCCTTACCCGCACTGGCTGCTCTTTACCTAACAGATCTGTGAAGGGGGCTGCCAGGGTAGAGAAATTTGGCACAAAGCGTCTACAGTATCCTGCAAGCCCAAGAAATTGCTGTACCTGCTTCTTAGTAGTAGGTGTGGGGTACCCTTGAAGAGCTTGTACTTTCCCAGTCAGGGGTTTCAGGATGCCCCTGCCAACAGTATACCCCAGGTAGGTGGTTTCTTGCCATCCTATGCGGCAGTTGCATGGGTTGGCTGTCAAACCTGAGTCCCGTAAAGTCTGTAATAGAGCTTTTACTTCAGTGAGGTGCGACTCCCAGTCACGACTGTAGATGACTACATCATCTATGTACGCAGCTGCATAATCGATATGGGGTTTCAGAAGCTGGTCCATCATACGCGGAAAGGTGGCGGGTGCCCCATGGAGTCTGAAGGGCATTCTACAAAGTGGTACAGGCCACTAGGAGTGGCAAAGGCGGTTTTCTCCTTGGACTGGGGGTCCAGCAGAATCTTCCAATATCCCTTTGTGAGGCTGAGAGTGGTGAAAAACTGCATCTCCCAGCTGATCCAGCAGCTCATCCACCCAGGGCATAGGGTAGGCATCAAATCTGGAGATTGCATTCACCCGTCGAAAATCTACGCAAAATCACTGTGAACAGTCTGGCTTGGCCACCAGCACAATAGGGCTCTGCCATTCACTCGCTGAAGGCTCAATAACTCCCAGATCTAGCATCACCTGGACCTCCTGTTCAATTACGGACTGCAGGTGGTGAGGGGGTGAGCGTGTCCCCATGTGGACCAGCTCCACCGGAGGGGTGTGTATCTGGTGGTGCACTTTCGATGTTCTTCAGGGAATGGTCATGAAAACTTTTGTGAATGCAGTCACCAGGTAGTGGGCTTGCTGATGTTGGCTCTCTGTTAGGAGGGGACTGAGCTGGGGTTCTCCTCGGTCGTCCAGAGGCACCTGGGGTCCTAATTCTGGCTCCGGAGGATACAGTGTTATCATTAAGCCCTTCCATGCCCTCCAGGGCTTCAGAAGATTAATATGGTAAATCTGGCACTTCTTCCAGTGGTTAGGTTGTCTGATCTCATAGTTGACGGGTCTGGTGGATGACCTCATAGGACCCTTGCCAGTGCACCAGGAGCTTTGACTCTGAGGAATGGAGTAGTACCAGAACCCGGTCTCCGAGTGCAAAGGTCTGAGTCCGTGCTCCCTGATTGTAATTGCGAGCTTGGGTTCATAGAATCATAGAATCCTAGGGTTGGAAGGGACCTCATAGGTCATCTAGTCCAACCCCCTGCCAGAGGCAGGACCACTCCCACTAAACCATCCCAGTCATGGTTTTATCCAGCCAGGCCTTAAACACCTCCAAAGATGGTGACTCCACCACCTCCCTTGGCAGCTCATTCCAATGTTTCACCACTCGCCTAGTAAAAAAGTTTTTTCTAATATCCAGCCTCGACCTCCCTAACCGCAACTTGAGACCATTGCTCCTCATCCTGTCCTCCTTTACTACTGAGAATAGTCGAGCTCCATCTTCCTTGGAGCACCCCTTCAAGTAGTTGAAGGTTGCTATCAAATCCCCCCTCAATCTTCTCTTCTGCAGACTAAATAAGCCTAATGCTTTCAGTCTTTCCTCATAGGGCTTGTGCTCCAGCCCTTTAATCATTTTGATTGCCCTCCTCTGAACTCTCTCCAGTAGGTCCCTGTCCTTTTTGTAGTGGGGAGCCCAAAACTGAACACAGTATTCTAGATGTGGGCTCACCAGTGCAGAATAGAGGGGAATGATCACATCCCTTGATCTGCTGGTAACACTTCTTTTGATGCAGCCCAGTATGCCATTGGCCTTTTTGGCCGCAAGAGCACACTGCTGACTCATATCTAGCTTCCCATCCACCATGACCCCCAGGTCCTTTTCTATGCTGCTGCTACTCAGCTGAATGTTTCCCAGCCTGTAGCAGTGCATGGGGTTTTTCCGTCCCACATGCAGGACTTTACACTTGTCATTATTGAACTTCATAAGATTTTTATTGGCCCACTGTTCCAATTTATCTAGGTCTCCCTGAATCCTGTCCTTGCCCTCCAACGTGTCTACTGTTCCCCCTAGCTTGGTGTCATCCGCAAACTTACTGAGAGTGCAGTCTATTCCATCATCCAGATCATTGATGAAAATGCTGAACAGAACCGGCCCCAGGACCGACCCCTGGCTGCCAGATAGACATGGAACCATTGATTCCTACATGCTGAAACCGTTGATCTAGCCAGTTTTCTATCCACCTTACAGTCCACCTATCCAACCCATACTTCCTTAATTTGCCAATGAGAATGCTGTGGGAAACTGGTTGTCTGGGTGTCCTTCAAGTTTTCCTGGGCCAGTTCTCCAATAGTTCGACGCTGATCTTGCAGGATCATTACGTATTGCAACAGCCCTTGAGTAGAGGAAGGGCTCTCTTCCCAGCTCTCCTTCATTAGGTCTACGATCCCCTTTGGCTGTCGGCCATAGAGCAACTCAAAAGGGGAAAACTGCGTGGATGGCTGAGGGACTTCTCGGTAGGCCATCAGTAATGGGGGGATCAGCTGTTCCCACTTTCGTAGCTCAGTCGGGGAGAATTTCCTGAGCATTCCTTTCAGGGTTCAGTTAAATCGTTCCACCAACAACCCATCCGTCTGGGGGTGGTAGACCAAGGTCTGCAACTTTCTAATGTCTAATATGGTACAAACCTCCTTAAACAATCAGGAGGTGAATGCTGGTCCCTGGTTGGTGATCAGCTCTTGGGGCAGCCCGACCCAGGTGAAGACCTTCACCAGCTCCCCTGCAATAGTTTGTCCCGTGATGGTTTTCAGTGGGGATAGCTTCTGGGAAGCATGTGGCATAATCCACTAACACAAGCAAGAAGTGATGGCCCCCCGTACTGGGGTCCAGTGGACCAACAATATCCACTACTACCCTCTCAAAGGGAGTCCCAACCACCGGCAAGGGTATCAGAGGGGCTTTCGGGGTACCCGCAGGGGCTGTCTCCTGGCAGTCTGGGAAGGAGATGCAGTAGTCTTGTGGTGCACCCCCGGCCAGTAGAACTGGGCAAGTATCCTCACCAGGGTCTTATCTGCCCCCAAGTGGTAAGCAATCGGAACATCATGGGACAGCTGCATTACTGACCTATGGTGGGGCCGTGGTACCACCAGGGTCTTGGGCTCGCCCATTCAAGCGCCCTTCTCCACTTGATACAGTTTGTCATGCTGTAATTCAAACCTCGGCCACTGGTTCCCCCTTTAGGGGTCAGTTGCCACTCTGTCTACAGCAGCCAACTGATCATATGCATATTGTAGGGTGGGATCTTCCCTCTGGTCTCGGCAGAAGTCCTGAACTAGGCCCTCAGGCTGGATTGGTTCTCTTTCCAGCATTGACTCACGCAGGTCGTCAACATCTATAGAGCTAGTGGAAGGTTGGGGTTCCGCATTCGCTGCACCACCCTCTCCCTGGGCTGGCGTCTGCCCCATCTTTTGCAATAATCACACAAAATCGGGCCAGTCCCGGCCTGGGATAATGGGGTAGGGCAAGTGTTGAGCTAGTCCCACTGGGATAGTTCGGGTGACAGTTCCGAGAGTGAGGGCCGCTGGGAGGGTGGGATAGGTCCTTAGGTCCCCATGGATGCATCTAAGGTCCACCCGCCCAAGAGCCATGCCCTCCTCCAGGATCAGCCCCCACTCTACCAAGGTCTGCCCACATCCCAAGTCCACCAGGGCTTCCACGGGTCTTCCCACCACGATCACAGGAATGGTGATTTTTTGGAGGTAGGCCCTCAGTCTCGTCCTTCCCCCGTGTACACCGACCCATACGCATAATCACTAGAGGGGCACTGCTGCTGCCAGTGCCCCATCTGTCCACACTTGTAGCAGGGGGCAGTTTCTCTGGAGTTTTGTGGGCTCTGGCTGGGGGCTGCTTGGGGCTGATCATCCTGCTCAATCTCCTTGATCCTCGGGGCCTGGGCCCAACTGCTGTCTGGAGCTCAGGTTCACCCAGGTTGTGTGCCTTGGTGGGTCCAGGTAGGTATATGCTCCTGGAGATCTGGTTTTCCCAGAGGGGCTGTCAAAACCCCCAGGGTTTCTGCGGCCAGAAAGTCCTCCAATCGGCTCACAGCTTACCCTAAATTTGCCGGCAGGTGTTGGAGGACCCAGGTCTGACCTCAACTCGGCAGAACATGAAGGAACTGTTCCAATACTATTAAATCAATCAGTTCCTCTTTGGAATGTCATTCTGGCCATAGCCAGCAGCAACAGGCCTCTTTTAGTTCCTGGGCCAAAGCCCTGGGCCGAACACCTCACTGATAGATCTTCCCCCGAAACCTACGCTGAAAGGTTTCGGGGGCGACATCTAAAGCATCTGGGATGGCCCCCTTTACGGCTTCATAGTCTCAGGAGGCCTCATCTGACAGAGTCCGGTACACTGCCTGCGAGGTTCCCGTCAAAATAAAATCGTTATTTTGAATTAACTTAAATCGAAACAAGCAAAAAGGTCAAATTGAAATAGCAAGTCCAGGACTTGCTATTTCAAATCAGGAGACGGGCAATATGGGAGGTGTGGGAACATGGCCCCCTGGGGGAAATGTGTCCAAGAGAGTTGGCTGCATTTTAAAGAAACCCTGCTAAGGGCACAGGAAGCTACCATTCTGATAAAGAGAAAGTACAACAAATGTGAAAGGCGCCCAGAGGGGCTTAACAGAGAGCTCTGCACTGAGCTGAAGCATAAAAAGGAAGCTTACAGCTTACAGGAAGTGGAAACGAGGACAGATGACTAAGGAGGCATATAAAGACATTGCTCAGGACTGCAGGGATAAAATCAGAAAGGCCAAAGGACAAATGGAGTTGCGGCTAGCAAGGGATGTGAAGGATAACAGGAAAGGGGTTCTACAAGTATATCAATAACAAGAAGAGGATCAGGGATGGTATAGGTCCCTTACTAAATGGGGCAGGTATCCTCGTGACAGACGATGAGGAAAAAGCTGAAGTGCTCAATGCTTTTTTTACTTCAGTTTTCACAGGCAGGGTCAGCTCCCAGCCCACTACACTAGGTAGAGTAGATTGGAGAGAAGAAGAGAGGCCCTTGCTGACAGAAGGGTAGGTTAGGGACTACTTAACGAAGCTAGATGTGCACAAGTCCATGGGGCCGGATGAACTGCATCTGAGGGTGCTGAGGGAGCTGGCTGATGAGATAGCAGTACCATTGTCCATTATCTTTGAAAACTCATGGCGAATGGGGGAGGTGCCAGAGGACTGGAAAAAAGCAAATATAGTGCCTATCTTGAAGAAAGGGAAAAAGGAGGATCCAGGGAATTACAGACCTGTCAGCCTCACCTCAATCCCTGGAAAAATCATGGAGCAGCTTCTCAAAGAATCCATCCTGAAACACTTGGAGGAAAATAGAGTGATCAGGAACAGTCAGCATGGATTCACCAAGGGTAAATCATGCCTGACCAACCTCATCACCTTCTATGATGAGATGACTGGATTTGTGGATGCAGGAAGAGCCATTGATGTGACATACCTCGACTTTAGCAAGGCTTTTGATACAGTTTCCCACAGCATTCTCATTGGCAAATTAAGGAAGTATGGGTTGGATGCATGGACTGTAAGGTGGATAGAAAACTGGCTAGATCAACAGTTTCATAATGTAGGAATCAATGGCTCCATTTCAAGTTGGCAACCGGTAATGAGTGGTGTGCCCCAGGGGTCGGTCCTGGGGCCAGTTCTATTCAACATTTTCATTAATGATCTGGATGATGGGATAGATTGCACACTTAGTAATTTTGCAGATGATACCAAGCTGGGGCAAACGGTAGACATCCTGGAGGGCAGGGACAAGATTCAGGGAGACCTAGACAAATTGGAGCAGTGGGCCAATAGAAATCTCATGAGGTTCAACAAGGACAAGTGCAAAATCCTGCACTTGTGACGAAAAAGCCCCATGTACTGCTACAGGCTGGAGAGTGATCAGCTAAATAGCAGCACTGGAGAAAAGGACCTGGGAGTCATGGTGGACGGGAAGCTGCATATGAGTCAGCAGTGTGCTCTTGCTGCCAAAAAGGCCAATGGCATACTCGGCTGCATCAAAAGAAGTGTTGCCAGCAGATTGAGGGATGTGATCATTCCCCTCTATTCTGCACTGGTGAGGCCACATCTGGAATACTATGTCCAGTTTTGGACGCCCCACTACAAAAAGGACATGGACAAATTAGAGAGGGTCCAGCAGAGGGCAACAAAAATGATCAAAGGGCTGGAGCACAAGACCTATGAAGAAAGACTGAAGGAACTAGGCTTATTTAGCCTGCAGAAGAGAAGACTGAGGGGGGATTTGATAGCAACCTTCAAGTACTTGAAGGGTTGCTCCAAAGAAGATGGAGCTCAACTGTTCTCAGTAGTAACAGAGGTCAGAATGAGGAGCAATGGTTTTAAGTTACAGCTGGGGAGGTCCAGACTGGATATTAGAAAGAACTTTCTTACTAGGCGAGTGGTGAAGTATTGGAATAAGCTACCTAGGGAGGTGGTGGAATCTCCGTCTTTGGAGGTGTTTAAGACCCAGCTGGACAAAATCCTGGCTGGGATAATCTAGTGGGAGTGGTCCTGCTTTTTTGGCAGGGGATTGGACTAGATGACCTCGTGGGGTCCCTTCCAACCCTATGGTTCTATGATTCTATGATTTTCCCTATGCAACATCGCCCCCTATCTAATTAGAAATAACAAATATTATGAATGGACATGCTAGTTCAAATTAGGATTTCTAGTGTGGCCACGTTAATTCAGATTAACTGAATTTGAACTAATTATTATTAGTTCAAATTCAGTTAATTCAAACAAACATTCTAAGTATAGATATACCTTATAAAATAGGCCTCAGAATGATCACATGGATCCTAGGATGGGTTAAGGGACAGTTGCATAGGATACTGCATGGCTTCACAGCAGCTCTCAGACCTGATGGCCTTTTGCTCTACTGTTGCTGTTTTGATAAAGGTGCAGTACCAAGGACTTCATCTGTAGAGCCCTGCAAATCCGCGGATATCCACGGATATCCGCCTTATATCCGCATCTGCAGACACAACATGGATATCCACGGACCATTTCTTGCAGATACAGATTGGATATGGATCCACATATTTTTATCTGCACAGAGCTATAGACCTGCAAATATGTGGATATCCATGGATATCCGCATTATATCCACATCTGTGGATACAACACAGACATTCACGGACCATTTCTTGCGAATGCAGGTCAGATACGGATCCACTTATTTGTATCCATGCAGTGCTGTATTCATCTGCTCAGAGAGCCCTGCTTTCTGTAGGGTCTTTGGGAAATGGGGAGATGAGGGACAGTCTCTGCAGGGTCTGGGACTGAGTGAGGAGAGTCATGCATACAGGTTTCCTTTGTCTGTAGGATTGATTCAATAAAGGAAGTCAGCACTTATCAAATTCTGGTCTCCCCTAAACTATTTCTGCACTTCACCCCAATCTTTCCAGAAAGTTCTATGTCAGTTTATATCTTTCAGGTGAATTGCTTGGTTTTGTTAAAGGCAGGGGATAAACGTGTATCAAAATCTAATTTCTAATAAAGGATTAGAGTCATTAGAGTAACTGTGGAGAGAACAATCTTTGTGTAATTCTCTTATCCCTTGTCAGCACATTTAAATTTAAGACACTCTTCATTTGAAGCATCATTATTGCTCTATATTGTATAACTCATCTGAGTTCTTTAGAGTCTCTGTTTGGAAGCAATACAACAAGGGTGCAAGCATTTGCTATTCCATATGCAGTTGTAAAATTAAAATTCATGAAAGTATTTGTCAGCTCTTTTTTTCCCTGCAGCTGTTTTAATGGTCTGCTACCAATCCCTACTGTAAACAAAATATGAATAATAATCAACCACTTTTAATCTC
Source organism: Podocnemis expansa (assembly GCA_007922195.1). NCBI lineage: Eukaryota > Metazoa > Chordata > Testudines > Podocnemididae > Podocnemis > Podocnemis expansa. Next base: position 22,222,281 of record ML681984.1, on the reverse strand, counting down.
TTTGTTGCTTTACACGAGAAAAATTGATCTTTATATATTTACAGTGGTGTTTGTTTCCTTATCTACAGCATAAGCTGCCAAATAGATCAAACTTCTATTTTTTTGTTTGATATCTAGATTTAGATTTTCTTGTATTGACACATGCTTACAGCAGTAATGAAAATCCAATAGATTGCTGTATGATGTATATAGGCTATTAACCCTTACATATTGTATGCATTGAAAGAATGGAACTGACTGACCAGTACGGTAGTTTAAGTGTGAAGCATAATACTTTCTGTGAATGGAATCTTGATTATTTACTATATAGCTATTGGTGTAAGATTATGTGGTGATCTTTGGTTCATTTTTAAATACAAAATGGATTCAAAAGTTTGTGCATAGGGGAGCCAAATGCTTCTTTTCTAACTCAGACAAGATTCTGAGTGAAATCAAGAGGTCCATTTCTGTAAACCCCCTGTTGCCATCTCTCACAAATGAATCTTATGATATTTGATGTTCTTGCTAACATTCTCAGCTGCTGATGTCACCTGAAAATCTCAACAATCTTTTTTTATCCCTTAAAGTAAGTTGTTAATCCCCTTGGTTGTAGAGAAATTAAAAATGGCTCTTCCTAAATGCTCAGAAATCAGAAGTCCAACAAAAGAACCATTAATTTATTTACCCCCTAAAACTCAGTTTTTAAGCCAATGTCATGGATTTTGAACAGTCAGAGCTGTCAGTGCTGAACTATCCTCTTACAGAAATGTCTTATTCATAAGTGAGAATATTTACATGTGACTAAGGTTTCCAGTGTAGGCCCTTATAGACTAATCCTATGGACACTGGAAACACTAATATTTTCCATTAATAGATTGGAGGCACAACTGATCCATATTTTGTATTTAAACAACACTGCAGTTATGGATCATAATTTTAACTTTGTATACATCCTGGTTTGTGCAAATCAAAATAGTTTGTTAAGTTTCAGAAGGGTAGCTGTGTTAGTCTGTATACAGCAAAAGCAACGGGAGTCCTGTGGCACCTTAAAGACTAAGGTTTCTTCAGGCACAAGCTTTCACGGGCTGCAAACAACCTGTGTCTGACAAAGTGAGTTGCTGCCCACAAAAATTTATGCCCAAAGAAATGTGTTAGTTTTTAAAGTGCCCCAGGACTCTGGGTAGTTTTTGTTTTTGTTTTTTGAGGGGGGGGCACAGAGGAGGGGTAACATCTGTTTCTTTGAATTGAAAATAAAAGCTTATAAATCAAACGTGTGTATAATGCTAGGTTGCTTGCTGCAGTTGATAGATATTTTAGTGGGTTTATGTAAGATGCGTTGATTTCCTTGTCAATTCTATGGACTGCATTTAAAACACATTACATCACTTTGAAGGTTGTGGCTTCTTTGCATTTTGTGTTTTGATCCACCCTCTCATCCCTTCACAGAGGTCAGATATTTGACTGATATCCAAGTGTGGGCAGAAGTCCTAGCAGATAGCTCTGGGAGGTTACAGACCTAGAGTAAAGGACATAATGCATATTACAATACAGAAATAACAAGGCAGATTATTATTGTGTGCATGGCCTCCTAAAGTACAGCAGTAGCATGGATACAATTATTCCTGAATGTGCCAAAGCACTACTTCTGGAATAGACCCAATGTCAAACATGATGAATGATCAATTTTATAAAAGTCAGTCCAAGTGGAAATTTCAGGGATAGCATAACACACCAAACTTTTGTGTTTGTATAACCCTAGATTCACAGGTTTTAAGGCCAGAAGGGACCATTGTGGTCATCTAGTCCAATGGTTGTCAAACTTAGAGTGGGACCCAGTACTGGGTCGCAGACCTTCAAGCACTGGGTCATGGCACCCCTTGCTGCCATGGCCAAAAAACTGGAGTGAATTGCTCAAAGACGTAATTGCTGGGTTGTGGGCATAAATTATTTTTTTCAACCTGGTCCCAAGGAAAAAAGTTTGAAAAACACTGATCTAGTCTGACACTCTGTATAACAAAGTCCCTAGTCACCATAGGGGTGAGAGGTGTCGCCACCAGCTGGAGGTGGATTTTTGCAGGGTCTCACTGCAAACCCATGCCTTAATCCAGCCCTGCTCCTCACTATCAAGACTAGTGAAAAACACTACAGATTTGGGCTGTATCTAAGTAGATCTATTTCAGAAGCTGTATCCATCCTGCTTTGTCAGCCTTCTTTATTCTCAGACTAGGCCTCTCCACGTTGCTCTTCTGCTTCTTCCAGCCTGCTCCCCAGACCTTCCCATGTAACTCTTGATGCTTCCTATTCCCCTACTCAGGCTGTTTTTCATACCTCTTTTTGTCCTGCCAGTTTATCAGTTGTGGCTGACTGATGGGGCAACATGAACTTCACATTTGCGGCTGGTATATATGAGGAATTGCTGAATATCTCAATATTTCTTCAAACCCCATCCCAGCCTGCCCAAATTGGAGTGCTAGTGCTTGCCAGAATCAAATGGAGTTACAGAAGTTGTATAAAGGGTTGGAGCACCACATCAAAACAAGCAAAGCAGGCAAAAGCTCAGGGAGAAAATAATTCTGCTGCTCACCTCATGGAGTTCCAGCAGTGTTATTCCACCGATAGAGGAATTTGATTTCTTAGGCTATGTCCACATGTAGACAATTAATTCAAAATAACTTATTTTAAAGTAAGTTAATTCAAATATGGTGCTAGGAGGGTGGCCCACTGGTCTATGGCCCAACCAGCGACTGAAGGCACCTGTTCAAAGTTTTTCAAGAAGGCCTCCGGGTTGTCATTGGGTCCCAATTTTGTCAATTGAAGAGGCAGTGGAGTGGGGCTGGCCCTCTGGTTTGCCCCTGCCAGGGGGTTAGTTGGGCCTGCCAGCAGTGTTTCTAGTTGCTGAATACTATGGTGCTGCAGGTCCTGTTGCTAGCCTCCCAGCTCACGGACCATTTGTTGCTGCTGTTCGCCCAGTGCTTGTAGCAGCTGCTGCTGTTGCTGCAGTACCGCTTGCTGCTGTTGTTGGTCCATCCACCACTTCACCAACTGATCGCGCTCCATGATGCCTGACTCTTTTCCTGCTTGCTGCTGGGCGGCTGTTTCCTAATTGGGGGGGGACCCCCTTCAGTCAGGGGGCAGTTGCCCACACTCTCCACCACGTGTAAGTGATCGTGTCCCAGCTAGGCCTGGAGGGTGCCCCCTTTTGTTCTTGTTGGGGAGTTACTCAAGTTGGAAGCCCCTCCAGGCAGCCGGTCCCTTGCCTCTTTTTCACCAGATCAGTAATTCTAGGGACTCTCAGGGTCCCAGATACCAAGTCTATGAGCCCTGGCCCCCAGGCGGGGCAGGCAAGTACACAGTCTATGAGCCCTGGCCCCCAGGCGGGGCGGGCAAATACACAGTCTGTGAGCCCCGGCTCCATTCTCTGAATTAATTCTTATGTCAGTTCCAATGACTGTGGATTAATCAGACCACATGACAAAACTTTATTGTCCCTGAGCCAGGGCTACACTGCATCTATATTATTTAGGTTCTTCCTGGTCATTAGTCTCACCTTTGGTGGTTAAAACAGCAATAAATTAATTTATTGTACCCATGAGATAGGCAATATTTATGATCAATGACCAAAAAAGTATTTTAAATATGAATATTAAAATATGCAAAAATATAAACACAATCAGACACAGTTCAGCCTATTGTTTGCTTACTATATACACTGTCTTTGAAAAAGGAGCCAATTAAGCAGTTTAACTTGCTTACCTGAGAGGTTTGACTGCATTGAATCAGAAGTTTGACTATACTGAATCAGGACTAGGGTAATAAATTTCCTCTCCAAAGACATCTTCTTGGGATAGCTGAGCCGTTGATCAGTATGGAGTGCTGTCCCTATGGGTGTGAGCATCCAGCCTGGGGCACCCCTTTGCAGTACCAGTCAGGCCATAGGCCCTGGACCCAAACCTCAGCTCAACAGAGCTGCAGGCCCAGGAAACCCTCGCCCCCTCCTGTACCTCCCTCAGCTTTGGACAAGCCCCTGCCTCCAGCACTGGCCAGGTTTCCCTGCCCCCAGGCTGGGAGCCACTATTGTGTGTGTTTGGGGTGGGGGGAGTCAAAAGTAGGTGCTCCCAGGTGATCTGGCCCTGATGAGAAGTAGGCTGTCCATCAGGAGTGGGTACAGAAGTTTGTGCCTGGGGACTGTGAAGGAGGAAATCATGTGAGAAGAACAAATTCCATCCTTGTGCAATATGCAAACTCTGCAAGGACATCATTAAAAGAGAGCTTAAAATATAAGGGAATTTCCAAGCTTAAAATGTGAAATCTATCAGTGACTAAATACAAAGTTGTTTTTTTCTCCAAATTGGAAATTAAAAATTATGATTACTCTTAAAGGAAAAAAATATGCTCTGATAATACACAGTTAATATCACTCATCTAATCTTGCCAGTACCCCTTCTCATCACCCGTAGTAAAAACAAGCAGGAATAATCTTATCCTTAAACAATGCAATGTTCCATTACGTTGATGAATCTGAAAATTGTGACGTCACCTATTTTCCTATCTTGATAGATTAATTCTGTGTCACTGTAGTATTTAACTGAGGTGCATCTATCTTTATGCCACTACAGCCATCTATTCTCAGTGCCTTTAAAACCAGGAACTGGTGGGAGAAAAATAAGATAAGGGTTTAAATATTTTTGTCACTTTAGTAAAATAGTTGAGGGGTAATTGCTTTAGGCTATGTCCACACAAGGCTTTTAAATCAAAATAACACTTGTTATTTCAATTTTAAAAAGCTTATGTCCAGACAATGTTTCCTTATTTTGAAATAAGGAAAATCATTTTAATATAATAAAACCTCGTTATATATTGAAATGAGGGTTATTTCAAAACTGTGGTTTCAAAATAACCATGCCTCGCTCTGTTATATCAATATGCGCCACGTATTGATATAACAAATGGCCTTCCTCCCAGGATGCACAATCAGTGGTTTCTTTCTCATTCCTGTTACGATCCTCTTCAGCCTCAGATCCACAGCCCATATCCTAGCACATGGCACGCAGTTCTCTGTATCAGCTGTGGCTACAGGCCTCCTCAGCAGGGAGTCCCCAGTCTCGTAAATGTGCCTTTTCTTCCCAATGGAGTGATACACCGGCCTATTCCCTGTTCTTCTGTCCTCAAGTCATCTTGTCCATTATTCTGCTTTTCAATCTTCTGCAACCATTACTGTATCCTGGGGCTTTTATTTGGCCTTACATCCATTGGTTCATTCACTCCTTGTATAGGATTAGTTGCTCTTCTCTTTTCCTTGCCCTTCCACCTGCTGTCTTCTTCATATTTTCGTCATATTACAACTCCACAAACCTGTTCCTGAGCTGTATTTCTCCTTCACTAACCTGTCTTTTTCTTTGCTGGATTCCTGCAGTCATGGGCTTCTAGTGGCCATTTTCCTCACCCAGCATTCTTCCCTCAGAGTTGGTTGGTCTGCTTCTATCCACAGGCCTGGGTATTTCCCTTCAGCGTCCTCATCCCTTTGCTCCATCAACCACTCAAATCCCCTTCTAAACTCAGCCAGAGTTTCCACCTGCATCTCCAGCTCTAGAATTTTCTCTTCCATGAAACCCTGGGAGGTGGTCCCAGCTCCCCCCAGCCCCCTGGCCTGAGTGCTGAGGGGAGATGCAGGGAGGTGCAGGGGAGCAGCGGGTCCCCGAGCCAGCTTTGCCCACTGCCCCAGCTTGCCAGCAGCAAGGGGGCGGTGGATGCAGAACTGGCTTCGCCCATGACCACAGCTTGCAAGCAGCTGGGGGGTGGTGGATGCTGAGCCGGCTTTGTCCACTGCCCCCGTTTGCCGGCAGCAGGGGGGGCAGCGGGTGCGGAACCAGCTTCGCCCCACCAGCAGCAGGGGATGCAGAGTAGGGGGAATCCCTGCCCGGCTCTCCAGGTGAGAGCCATGAAGGGGACTGGCTTGCAACATGGCCCTGCCAGGAGGCCATGTTGCCACACCTCCCAGAATGCCACTCTGCTGAATCGAAATAGCAAGTCCTGTGTCCAGACTTGCTATTTCAATTTGGTGTTTTTTCTTAATTTGATTTATGTTAAATCGAATTAAGAATTTTATTTTGAATTAGCTTATTTCAAAATTACTTATTTTGACATAAGCATCTACGTGTGAACATAGCCTTAAAGTATTTGGGGATTAAAATGTAAAAAGTAGTCTCAGCTTTGAGACTCATCATAAAACCTTAGCTGCCAAATCTGGAATCATAAACATTTTTAATGACATACCAGAAATTAGGTAGTTTATATAGAAAAGCACAAAGCAGCAGTGATCTGACTTCGTAGGCAGGACATAAAAAATAAGTCATGTATTCCAGATCAAGTTGTCTCTAGCAGAAGACTAAGAAAATAAAGGGGATATAATAGATACATAATATCTGGTACCACAGGCTGTGAACTTCAAGTCCTTCTCCAAACCTTTTCCATCAAAAGTGCACCATCAGTCCCTCACTGTAAAATGGGTATACTACTCCACTGTTTGTCTTTTCTATTTAGATTGTAAAATGTTTGGGGAATAAACTGTCTTTTATTATGTCTTTGTATAGTGCACTATACAGCAGGGCCCCTATCTAACTTAGGGCACAGAGATACTACTGTAATACAACTAATAAAGAATTATTATAACAAATGTTTCCCTCTTACAAATAATTTGCATCAAGTGCACAACAGAAAATGTCAGAATGAAACTAGGCAGAGTTAAGACTGGGTAGGAGAACTTAAACATCCATTTCTATAGTTTATAATGTTTGCATTTAGTGCAACTTTAACTTTGATTTTTCAAACTCTCTAGTTTTGTGGGATTTAGAAGAAAATATAACACTTTTAAAGGTTTTTCTTCCTTTATGAAGTTGAAGGGTATCTACAAGCTTTCCTCTATCTAAATGCAGTTCTTTGCCTGAGAGTATTCTAAAGCACGTAGGGTTAAACATAACACAAGATCTTTCTTTGTTTCTGATTTACAAAGAAAGCTTTGGGTATAGGTGACTTGAATACCGAAATTAGGACAGGTTAAGAGAAGGTGAACTTTGTTCATCATTGTTGAAGAACTTGCAACTCCCTGGTGCTTACAAACTCAATATAGAACAGTGATACCATATATGAAGCCTTTTTTCTACAATTTGGTGGTGTTTTATTATTTTAGAACTTGTTTTTACCTGCAATAGAAGTAGCTGGGGATAACATTTTTGCAAAGGCAAGGGAATTAATTTGCATATTGCCAAATTCAGAAACAATTTCAAGAATCTGTTTATCATGACTGGTAACTCTGAACTGTGAAATTGAAGACATTCAATCATGTAAACAATGGCTGAAGTAAAAACACATATTAGAGGCACTGGGACAGATGGATTATATGTAATTATATATGGTAATTTAAAATGAAGTGGTATTATAATTAGTCAATTGTCTAAACCATAAGTAAAGACATATAGGCTATGTTCACACACAGGGGGTTATTTCGAAATAAGTTAATTCGAATTAAGAAAATGTTAATTCAAATTAAGGAAAAAAACTTAAAGCGAAATAGCATGTTCGGACAACAGTTATTTCGAAATGAGTTACTGTCATTTCGAAATAACATGTTCTGACGGGATTGTTTTGAAACAATCATTTCGAAACAACCTTGTTTCGTCACCAAATGGGGTTTAAGTTGTTTCAAAACAACGGTACGTCGTGTGAACATGGCATTTCTTATTTTGAAACATCTGTTGTTTCGAAATAAGACTGCTGTGTGAACACACCCATACAGACAATAAGAATTCTAATCTTGGATTTCTGAAATACCATTTTTCTATAAATATAGATATTTGAGAATCTGCTTTTCTTCCTTCTTTGAGGTGTGCCAGTACAGTCACTCATACACTATAGCGACATTTACAGTATACTTGCTTACTTAGTGCAAAAGAAAGTAAAATAAGAGTGACTAAGCCCCATAAACTATGGAGCAGAATGTTTGTATAAATCAACAATATTGCTAATCAAATATGAAGAAGTACCCCAAACATAATGAGTTGTTTAAAAAGAAGTGTTTGCATCACATATTCAACTTTTCTCTGAACCTATGAGGAATAAAAATTTACTTTCCTTTCAATATAAAAGCTGTGATTCCAGAAGTAGAGACTTCAGTTGAAACAAAATATTGCAAGACTTGCAATAAAATCAAGAGAGTGGGCAGCTCTGGCTCAAGTCTGTGTTCTGTGAGCCAGGAAGAGTGGTTAGTATGACGGGGAGGAAGAATGGAGCCTGGGAGTAGCATGTTTTTCTTAAATCCACACAAATATCAAGAATCTGTCCATTAGTTAATACTTACTATGCTGAACTTCACCTCTACACCTGCAGCTCTCCACTCTCAGGAGCATTAAGAACAACATAAGGCCCATATTGGGTCAGAGCAGTGGTCCATCTAGTCCAGTATCCTGTCTTCCAGCAGTGCCCAGTGCCAAGTGCTTCACAGGGAATAAATAGAACAGTTACCAGTTATCATCAATTGATCAACTTCACCTCTTTGTCTTCAGGCCCCTGGGCAAGAAGTTCAAGTGCGCATGCTAACAGCTGGATGCACACTGAGAGACTCCTCATCAACACAGCTGAAGCAGATCAAGGCCCCCACTGCATCTCCAGAAAGACACAAACAGGCCATAGAGAAAGCTGGGTCCACCCTTGTACATTTGCTAATGATGAAAAGATACCCCCCTCTTATTTTAATTCAGATGCTGAGGGGTGTATTAATTGAATAAAAAGACAAAGAAAACCTCTCAAACGGCATCTCAATGGTAGTTTTCTTAGCTCATTCTACCTGAATAACGTCAGCTATTATGAACTCCTTTCTGGTCAATATCATCTTTTCCCTGTGGCTCGGGATAAGAACAGTGGAAAGGTTCTGAAAAATAAAATTTACAAGAGCTGAGTGCTGCACTCTTCATAAAGAATAAAAGTGAAGTTCTTTATGAGATTTTGTCTGCTCAGTATAAGCACTGTACAAGAGGCTTCAAATCCTATTTTCAGTCATGTGCTTCTAACTTCCTCCTCAAGCAGCCCACTCACATACACAGCACAAAGGAAGTTGAGCTTTGACTCTGGCTGTTACTTCTTTTAAATGTATCTTAAACTTATCCAAGAGTTAGCAGATAAGGGACAGCGATGACCAGGTTTCAACTAAACAAACAAGGAGTCCTGTGCTACTTTAAAAAAAGTAACAAATTTATTTATCCCTCATTTTCTACGTATCTGACAAAATGGGATTTTTCTTCCATGAAACCTCATGTGATAAAGACATTTGTTAGCCTTTAAAAGAGCCACAGGACTCCTTGTTTGTTTTTTGTTGAACTAGACTAATGTGACTACCACTTTGGAACTTGTCAATATGTTTCAACTGTAGCACAAAAAACGAGTGCACACATTGAAAAAGTATAGCATTGATATAAGAGAAATTGTTTGAAAAGTATTCATCATAATTCAGAATAACAAGTATTAATTGATTAACCATACTAAGAATCAGGTAATTATATACCTATTTTTCAGGTAGATGAACTGCTGAAAACCATTTAGCCTAAGTCACACAATAAATCCTTGGCAAAATTGGGAATAGCACCTTGGATCTCGATTATTCCCACTCTAACCATCCAGTCTACACTGTCCTCCACAACAATAGGGCAGAATATAGTCTTTCTAGCACTCATGCTAATTGCATTGACATAGGCTGTGATTAAAAAAAAATACTGCAACATAACAACAAATTTTCAGGTGGATAGGAAACATGTTGCTTTTTTCCCCCTCTTAAGCAAAGAGAAAACAAAATATGGCTGTACACGCCATTAAGCATTCATTGTGTGCACATAATCAGTGCTGTTATCAACCAGAAAAGCCTGTTAAACTAGAAAATGAATACTGAAAGGTTCCCTAATTAAACACTCTCTCCTCTTACTTGATGTTGAAAGAATGAAGTGGAATATGATGCTTCTGATATTGCAGTAGTAATTGTATCTTTCATATCATGATGCTGTAATCAGCATTTGTGAGTGTATGTGAATAAACCAAGTGCTTGAGCTGCATTGTGGTTCTTAATTGGAAATGTCATTGGATGATATGTATTTTATGAGTGTCTCTTTTTTCCTGTGATATATTTAATGCTATGTGACTGATGACAGAGCTGTTATTAAGCATAGTAGGATGGAGTAATTTAGAACTAGAGACCTGATCCCACAGGCTGCTATGGGGTACCAGTCCTGACAAAAATATTAGTTCACAGTAGTAGAACCTTGCCTAATTTACAGACAAGCCTTTCCCTACCTCCCAATATCATCTCTTTTTACCTCGCAGTAGAACTTTATTGAGCAGATGTGGTTTACTGCTCTATTTAAAAAATGTTATTTTTAAAAGAGTTTATGATGTTTCTGTTATTGAAGTGCACATATCATGAATAAAGCAGTATTTTCACCAAAGCTGTCACTGGAATCACAGATTTCACATTTCTTTCTGTATGTGTGTGTGGTGGTGGAGTGTTAAATATAGCCATGACTCTTGACACTCTTGAGATTTCTATATGTAAGTAGGTGGCTGTGATGGTAACAGTCAAAAGTAATATCACTGAGAACCTTGAGAGCTGCTGAGATTAAATCAGGTGCCCATGTGAGGTTAAGAGGGGCCTGTTCCCCGCACAAATGAAAGCTAGTGGATTGTCGTGTATTCAAAGGAGAGTCTGGAGAGTAAGTGTATTCTCTGCAGCAGCTATGAGGCTGAAGTAGGGTTGCAGTTTAAAACAACTACTGGAATTTTATCAAATGCATTTATATAGGTTATTGTAAAAGAAAAAATGTTTTGATTCAAGTAAATTACTTCTGTCATCTTTATACTATTCAGTGGTGGCATTTCACTTTTCCACCATGCCTAGGCTCATAAGATTTGCCATCCTGCTCATAGGATTTACCGCGACAAAACAATAACGCAAATCCTAAATAACCAAAACTAAACTGCAGTTGTCATTACTTTGCATTTGACAATTGCATTTGCATTTCATGAGGTACTGTCTTTGCGCTTTTATTGTGTATATTAAACAAAACTGCCCCAACTTTAGCACCATGGAGCTTTCCCTGCCATAGGAATATTGGAACATGGGGATTATCATCCGACCCATGGTTCATCTCATTTGTTATTCTGCATGTAGCAGTGGCCAATACCAGCTGCACCAGAAAAAGAAAGAATTCAGCTCCACACAGGACACCTTGAGGGCTGGGACAGGCTCTGGGGAGACCAGGAGAGGTGTTAGGAAAGGGCTAGAAGATTCTTTGCTATGCAGATTATCAAATACCTAATCTTCTGGTCATAAAAGGTCTTTGAAGAGTACTCAGAGTGACATGAGATTCACTTTATGGGCATTTGGGGAATTACACCTCCCTTCTCTTCCCAACTATTTGCCCAGTACCCATAAGTTCCAGAAGTAGGGGGCATTTTCAGCTTCTGCCACATGCACTGCTGTGAAGTGGTTTCCATTATATACAGGGTTTATAGTTTGATTCAATGACTTACAAACCCTACTATAAAAATTATTCCAGCACCTCCTAAGTGGCAGAGGATTTGAGTTTATTCTATAATTCAAAAAAAAAAATCAATTTACAATGAGTCCTAGTGCAAATTAATGAATTTCTAATTTATTTTCAGATATTGTCACAGGCCCTCTCAAACACTGAATCACTATGCTGCTTTACCACGTCTATTGCTAAGTAGGTAGGTTGTCCCATTGAAGGGGACAGAACTATTTACATGCTTAATGTTAGCACTTGTTTAAGTCCTTTCCTGAATCAAGACCTTGGCCAAAAAGATCTAATCCAAGCTTATCAATCTCATTTGCTATGGTTTGCCAGATTTGACTTAAATGTATGTCACATGGGCCGTACATACCACAAATTGAAATACTGCGGCACTCTCGTGGCATCGCGGAGTGCTGTGTATCCAAAACTGCACTCTGCAATACCAATCTGTCTGGGTAGGTCTACACTGGAGGCTCTGTTAAGTCCACTTAACAAGGTTGACTTAACAGTCACTTCAACTTAACAAGGTCAACTTGAAGTGTATGTCTACATTTGAGACTCTGTTAAGTCACTTAACAAAGCCTCCAGTGCAGACACAGCGAGCTACACTGGCTTACGTTGACTTTATGAAGTGGTGTTATTAAGCTGACTTATGGAAGCCCTTAAGTCAACTTAATAAAAGGCCAGTGTGGACAGGGAGTGGCTTAGGTTGACTTAGCAAGGGCTAAGTTGACCTAAGGCTCCAATGTAGACATATCCTCTGTTAAGGAGAGAGTGCAGTCTCGTGTAATGCAATCTAATTTACCCAGTGCTCCATGATGGTGTAAGACCTGACATTCTCCTTGCCTTGCAGAGCGCTGAGTACGTGAGACCTCTCTCTCCCTCTCTGTGTCTCTCTTTCTCTTCCTCTATCTCCATTAGGGAAAGAGTGTGGTTATGGGGGGCAACATGTTTGACATCCCTGATCTAAAACCTAGAAGTTGAAGCTAGACAAATTCAGATTAGAAGTAAGGCACAGATTTTAAGAGTGAGCATAATTAATAATTGAAACAACTTGCAAATGATTGTCTTGCATTCTCCATTACTGGCCATTTTTAAATCAAGATTGACATTTTTTCCTACCATTATTTCAGGCAAGATTTAATTCAGGGAAATCCTGTGCCCTGTGTAATACAGGAGATCAGACTAGATGATTACAATCATTTCTTCTAGACTTATCTCTGAACATTTGAACTTGACACTTACAGAGACAGCCAAGCTTTTACCCTTTTTATACGTCTTTCCAGTTTATCTTAGAAAGAGACAAGACCATGATAGGCACTGGAGTTTAAAATGCATATAGTCTTTTGCCTACTCATTGGCTAATAGAGATCGACAGATCCATCCATAAAGTATTAGTTCTCTTAAATATAAAATGCTCTTGACAGATTCCTTTAAATACGATATAACTGAAGATTCTTAAATTATGGCAATTATAATATAGCTACAAATGTATAATATTCTTACTTAGATGACATTAGATGAAAAAGTTATGGGTTCCTAAAATATCTGACAAGGGTGGTTTGATTAAAAATTATATATAAGATAAATTAGAAATCTATTATATGTAGTCAACACAGATAATTTTTAAAGGATCAGAAACTTCACAATGGAGATTCCCTGCAGTTAAACAGCTGGCCCAGCTGTAATGTGTGATAATCAGCTATTCTTCTTTGCAAACTCACAAGTGATGTCATGTATTAAGGAGGAAAACTCTGAGGTTCTTCCAATTTTTTCTGTAGGAAAAGATGCTCTGTCTTCAATCCCTGGGGAGTGGCAAAATTCTGAATATCATCGCTTCTTCACTTCTCCCTCAACCAGTGGCCACTTCCCCACATGCAATTACAGCAAGCATTAGTAGGTGCTTCTTTTCACATCTCACCACCCCCCAATGAAGTTTTAAGGAAATTGGTGAGGCAATTTTTGAATTTTGGATACTTAAAGAAGAGCCCTTTTGCACCTTTATGAGTATTGGAGATGATACAGTGGCAACTGAGTCTAGGGAATGTCAGACATTATTTGTATTGTCTGGCTGTTCCCCTAGCAAATGGTGGCTACAAATTTCAGCTAAGATTCTGTTAGGATGCCTCTTGGGACAGACTGTCTAGGGATTATTTAAATTGGTGTATCCCCTCAGCACCCAGCCTGTATTGCCTTTTCCAGCCATTTTTGGGCTACTTGTGTTGGATTGACCACTTTGCCTTTCTTCAATAGTTCCATAACATGCATCTTGTCATGTCGTACCAGTTGCCTGACAAACAAATAGCCTTTGCTAGCCAAACAGTTTTTGAGAACGGCATCATCTATGTTTCATATACTTTAGAAATTTGATTTCTTACCACTGGCATTAGCATACATCAGGTCAGCATATTGACCTCTGGGAACAGGTTGGGAATTGAAATTTATGTAGATTTTTCTGAGTGGTCCAGAATTTTAGATTTAAACAGGAGAATTGTAAGGAAAGCAAAACTGAACTTGATGCAATTTAAAATATCACTTTTGGAAGCTGTCTCATTCCTTTGGGTGATGAGTTAAAGGATAACAGCATGAGTTAGAAATATAACAACCAAAATATTATTTTATCTATAGAGACCCAAATTCTAGGTAGGTAGATTGGACAGATATTGAGGAATGTGATTAGATTTACGTGTTTTGTTTTGTTTTGAAAGCCGGAGCAATGCTGGCCCAGGAAAAGACCCAGGGCCCTGGCCCAATCGGTCTTGGGGCCCCAGGCAGGGCCCAGGTCGGGCTCCTGCCAACATCAGCCCGGCTCCGGGTCCCCAGCCAGGGCCGTGGGAGACAGCCACCACCACAGATGCCCTTCATCCAGACTCCCGGCACTCAGGGCACTGGTGCTGGGACTTGGGCAGGGAAGAGATGGAATCATAGTTTATATGCCTCCTCCTTGGGCTAGTAGAGCTGGCAGGATATACAAAGAGGGAATATGCTGCAAGCTCTGAAGCAGTATAACAGAATGCACAAACTCTGCATATGGTTGGGAGCTTTTGTGTCTTTAAAGAAAACCCCCTCCCAGTGACCTTACTTAACAGTGTGATGCTGAACCATTCCTAGCATGAGTCACTAGCTGAAGCCTCACAACAGGGGTAGGCAACTCCCGGCACATGTATGGACAGTGGAACGACAGACCACTCAGAGTGGCATGCAGCACCCTTTGCAATGCCAGAGAGACTGTGGCTCCTGCCATTGAAAGCCACATCGGGGAGCTCTTTTCAGGGGCAGCTGGGGTGTGGAAGGTCTCCACCATGCCCATGTTCCAGGCATGGCATGAAAAGAGGATGCCTGGAACAGCTTCTCCCCATGGTGTGCAGCCACCAAAGAGCCACTCAGGGTAGCTTCTTTTCTTGACATGCCTGTGGACCCCCAAGAGGAACTGCTCCAGGCAGCTTTTTCCATGGCATCCCTGGAGAACCCTGTCCCTGGGCACGCTGCCAATAGGAGCCACTGAAGGCAGCTTCTTTCTGTGAGTGGCTCTTTTGAGCGGCATGCCAGGAAAGCGCATCCCAGCCTGCTACCCCAATCTCCAGCCATGGCTGCCACCAAATTTTCAGGCAGCCACCTCTTTTTTTTTCTGTGGAGGCAGCCGTTGGCACTGGCTGACAGTTGAGGAGGAGGGACTGGTACAGGGGTCAGCAAAGGTTGCTGACCCCTGCCTTACAAGTTTAGCTCCATGTTTAGTGCAAATAAAGAGAACTGTGTGTATGATAAGTGTGCACAGAGCAAATTAGTTGTTCTTACTGAGGCAGTTGTTAGAACCCTGGCCTAACTCTGCACATCTTCTTCTTCCGGGGGTTTTGGGGCTTTAGTTTATCTGTCTGCTTGCTTGCTTGTGCAGTTGGTTTTTTGTTTGGTGTTTTTCTTTTTTAAACTTTGTCAAAGGAAGACATCTCCACACCCAAGGATAAATTAAAGCTTGGGGTCAGAGTTTACTAGCCAGGTCATTTGTATGCCCACAGCATTGCTGGGTTTCTAATTACAAGTCATTTCTCATATAGCTCAAAGTTTAATTTGAAAGCTCACAAGACTGATAAAAACAGGTTTAACTGTTCAGCATCAGATCCACCCACCCATTTAAAAATCCCAGACTGTCAAGTCATTAGAGGGACGTTGTCAATTTAAAAATCACTTGTCTGTCAGAATATGCTTTCTTGTCTGATGTTATAAGTAATATCTAAAGCTGTAAACGGAAAGAGATTAGAGAAAAAATTGTTTGAAAGCATTTTGTATATACTCTCTGTTTCTCCTGTTAATTCAGTTAGGACCTAATCCAGCAACGAAATTTACTCATTAAGTATTATTCTAGCACAGAATCCCATTGATTTCAGTGAAACTCTGCCTGGCCCCAGAGGCAACCAGTACAGATAACATGGCAGAGATGGGGTCCAGGCTGGTTGTATCTATTTATTTCATGGCAGTCTCCTAGACAGCAATGGGGAAGGATTTAGTTCCTACTGATTCATTTCCCACTGCAGTGAAATGAGTTTGTGAAAGCATAAGAATTGGCAGTAAGATTCTGGAGCAAAGGAAGGAATGTTTTATTTTGTATTAATTTTACCATTTTCTTAAGTAACTAGCTTTCAAGCTGATGTCTTTTTTTGGAAAACAAATGAAAACTAGAGAATCATTGGTTCCTAATGCATCAATGCGTCTGTTTAATATCATAAAGTGAAAAAGGAATTTTTAAAATATATGAAAAGAAAAAAAAGACCACCACACTTTTGCATCCATGCTATAAAGTTATACATACCTATTATGGGTTGAAGTTTTGACTCTGTGTTTTTAGTTTCCCTGAGGTCAATGCTACAATTTTTCTGAGGAATATCAGGTATTTCAGGAATGGCCCTATAATGTTGCAGAGACAAATTCTGTAGACTTGTAACAACATTTAAAAGAGCAATTGAAGAGGTGTTGTGGTAGCACAAGAGATGACTGAATATATGCACATGATAATTCAGGAAAGGGGATTACAGAAGCTGGCAAGATGAACAGGTAGATGTTGTAGTGGCTAACACCTCTGCTTAACATGCAGAAGGTCCTGGGTTCAATTCCCAGGGGGTTGGACTCAATGATCTCATGAGGTCCCTTCCAGCCCTATGATTTGATTTGCTGAAGTGATCTGACCTAAACAGAGGGTGACTGAGTGCAGGAGCAAGAAAATGGGGACTGGATAGATGTTGAAAGAATGGGGGAGCTGAATGGCACTGAGGGTGAGCTGGTGATGAGAGATATAAAATGCAGAGAGGCCCCATCTATCTGATACATTTGGACAGGTCTTGTGGAAAATAATGTATCCAATGAAGACTGTATATAATGTAGATGCAAAAGGGGGTCAAATTCCAGTGGTATGAGCAACCTTAATTCTAGCATTTCCTCCCTTTTCAGCCCTTTTAACATTCTTTTCGTATAGAGTCTCTTATGTAATATCTATATATGCTGGGTTGGTTAATTTTCTTTATGAAATAATGTATGATTCTGATTGAATCAGCACTTAGTTTTATTATCTTTAAACAACAGTTCATAGTTTAGATTGGGAGAAATAAATAAAGTTATAGTTTTAAGCAATATGAGATCAAGTGAGTTTCCTGTTCCTTGACTGCAAGGGCACAGAAAACTTTGGTGATGGTAAAAACTTAGCTCTTGATGGGCAGATTTCTGAAATCCTGGGTTTTTTTTCTTTCTTTCCTTTCTTTTGCCACAAAGTCTTTAAAGTAACATCATTGAGACTGTCAGTTTCTCTGACAGAATAACTTGAAAGCAGAACTGTGTGAACCACAGGCTGCTTGAATTCACCTCAGGCTTGGTGAGTGGTACGAAAGGCTTCTTAGTTTGCCGTGCTTCCAAGCGTATCACAGAGAAAAGCAAAGAAAGTCCTTTAGCAACAGCTTGAGAATCCACAAGAGCATCTCCATTTTAGCTCATTCAAAGGCTCATATTCCTGTGATGCAGATTGCCCCACACTAAAGAGCAGTGAAGCCATTCAGAGTTTTGCCATTGACTTGAAAGGTTAGAGAATTTGTTTCTCTAACTTTTGGCTCCTCCTCCTTACATGCACTGTGAATTATCTTGCCTGACGTATGTAAAATTTTGGAATTTTGCATATAATCAGAGCATTTTTTTAAAGTTGTATGACTGCAACCAAATATAGGAAGATGTACATTATGATCATGTTCTTGTTTTAGCATTTTAGGGGAGAGATACTAGAGGACAGGAAAAAGTAGCATTGGATATTTCTTCTTCCTTTACCACCAGTGCAGCACTTTCTGCGTTATCACTGGATATTTATAAGTATTGTAAATTATCAAAATGCAGCTTCTTTTTCTTCCACTTGCTAATTTTAATTAAATAAGAAATCAGTCACCTGTAGTTGACAGATGGAGATATTTGGCACTTAACTGTATTTAAACTGTGAACATTTATTACACACACACACACACACACACACACACTTACTCAACCCCTCTGTTCAATCCCTACATTGTCACTTGTTTTATGAAGTCCCAATCCTGAAAACACTTATATATGTGAGTTAATTTATACATGAAAATAGTTCCATTGAACTCATTGAGGTTAATTAAATGCATAAAGTCACTGTTATCTGTAAGTGTCTGCAGGATTATTGTCTTAAATTACAATATCCTTTGAACACAGATTAGATGTCAGTATAGATGTTCACACGATGGGACCGCAGTAGTGACTGAGGCCTCCCTGTAGTATTGTAATATTAATAATTTATATACTATTCCTATAAAATATGTTAACAGTCAATTTAAGAGTACTGTTTGAAGTGCTGTTGAAGCTGGATTGGGCCCAGTATCTTTGATTAGCTTTTAACTGACCAACTTCTGTTGGTGAAAGAGACAAGCTTTTGAGCTTACACTGAGCTCTTCTTCTTCCTTTCCTAGACCCAAAATAAAATTGTGTAAAACTGGAAGTTTGTCTTTTTTTACCAACTGAGATTGGTCCAATAAAAGCTATTATGTCTCCCACCTTGTCTTTCTAATCTAAAAATATAACCAATGTGAGAAAATAGGTGCTTAACTTCCAAGTGTGATGATGTTAGTGTTTACTGTGGTGAAAGTGGCAAAGAACATTATTAGTAAGAGAAAGTGTGTACTATAAGGTGATAGTTGCTTTAGAGCCTGATTTAAGTCCTTTGCAGCCACTTGGACTTCAGTAAGCCTTGGACCAGGCTGTTACAGAGCTAACATCCACTGGAAAACATATTTGATCAACGAAGCAATTGCTAAACATGTTAGATCAAATTCTTCCCTTAGGAACATTTAGGCAACAAAAATGAAATCAAAGGGAAGAGGACAACATTTGGTCCATTGTCTCTGAAACGAATGACCATGAAATATAATAGATCTTTAATGGCAAAGTCAAAGTGCAGTTATGGTCAGAAAAAAAATGACAGAAAAAGTAACACTGTCTTGCTTAACAGATCAGAGCCTTGAGGGTATTGTATTCAGATCAATTTACTTCAGTCACTTGTACGTGGAGCGTATCTGACTGGAGTCTTTGAGAGACACTAAACATAGAATTTCACAATGGCATTTTTACTGAGTAACTTTTCAGAAGGATTATATCAGGGATTTTCTGCCACAAAAGTTTGCACAATAAATAAATCTATTAGTCTTTAAAAGTGCCACAGGACTCCTTGCTTGTTTTGAAGAAATTAAAGGAGACAGTGATGAGAATGCTAATGCAGCATTTTTTTATGAGTCGGTTACATTCTGCAGTGCAAAAGGACTTAAGGCCCAGTGACTGTACTGACCCAGCAATGAATCTCTTTCACCAGACATCTCACATCTCCCAAGAACTCATGGTGAAGTAGAAGAAATGAACAGCATTCTCAGAGAACAGAGTTTTGAACTGTTACTAATTAAAGAACACAGAGAAACATTTCCTGAGCTAGACTATTAATAAGGAACACTTATCATGGTCCAAAGAGATTTGGGAAAAATTTGTACTCCTTTTGCTGTTCCATTTTTGTTCAAAGCCTAGCTGCCAGAATTGTATGTTTGTTAATTAAAGTAGATTGGCCTAATTTTAAAATCATCTCCCTCTTGTGTTTTATGTTACTTAATTTATCAATGTAAAAACTAAACTAGTTCCAAAGGTTTTCTTAAGAGCAATTGGAATATATTGTAATTTTCCTGATCATCAAAACTATGGGTTGAATTACTAATTGATTGCTAATTGTTGGCATGCTTAATCAGTTGCTGAATTAGTTAGAATTTATTGAAAATATTATTTACATCTTCCTCCTCCCTCACCTCAACATTCAAGGATAGGCATGATAGGATGTCATGACTATTTCCTTAGAGCCTGAACCTGAACCATTAATTGGAAAGAATGATTGGAAATAACCCTGTTAAATGAAACCTTTGCGCTTATGGGCACTGAATGTTAATATTTCCCCCCCATCCTCCTTCCTTGCATTGTGTTCCATATAATAAAAAGTATGACCAAAATGTTAACAAAATGAAATGTTCCTGTGCCTGCTGTTATCGTTTTGTTGCTCACAAAAGAAATAATAAGTGTCCATAGCACTCAGTGCCAGAGCCATACTATGAAACTTCAAACCACACACATCTCTGTCAGCTTTGAAAGGTTATAAAGGAAATTCAAGAAAATAATGAACTATAACAAGAATATAGGGTTTGGAGACTGAGAGAAGTTTTGAGGGATGAGGCTTTTGTTTGTGGCCACGTTATTGATGTTTTGGGGATTTGCTTTAGGATGTGTTGTGGGAGGTTGTTGTGTGTGTCATTTTTTCTTTTTTCTTTTTTTTAACTTTTAACAAAGCCAGAAAACAAAAAACATGTAATGAATCTGAAGAATCTGTAGAAGGACGTGTGGAGGGGGGTAATCATGTGATAGTGCCAGAAGGTTCTAAGACAGCAATTTCAACAATGAAAAGCCCAGCAAACAGTACAGCTCAGTGTTGTCTAAACCTCAATGAAATGGTCTTTGAGTTGCCTCATTATCCATAAGATCAGGTCTACCCCATTGTGCTTTGAAATCATTTGAAGCAGCACCCTTAGTGTTTTCTCTTACTCTACAAGATGTGGAAAATTCTTGGAATCTTGTAATCAGATGCAGAAAGTTAGAAGTTTAATTCATAGTCCCTGTTACCCACACGAGATGAAAAGGGCAGATCTCTGAACTCTTCTTTACTCAGTATTGATAGAATCCTCTGAGTTAGGAAAAGGAAAGGAAAGAGCAAGCATAAATGGCAAATTTTAAAGCATGTCACAATTATTATGTACTGGTTCAAGTCTTGTTTTCTTGACAATGCATTTAAAAAAACTTTTTATTTATTTGTGCTAAAATTCATCGGTGGGACAAATTTTTAAAATCACCTAAATTCCTATTTATTAGCATGAAGCCACCATTTGTAAAAGTAGCAGTGAGAGAATTAACTGATCCAACAGGCTAGCTGATTTGTTACTTAAAGGGAAAATGTATTACATATTTTCAAGTACTTTAGAATGGTAGATCTTTCAAGTATTTGGAATATTGGAATAATGCATGAAAAATAATACATTACTCTAACAAAAATACTAGCCCATTCCCACTCAAGTCATCAGAAGACTGTGAAGACTGTGGTAATTTCTGTGTGGGGAGATAGCAAGAAATACCAGCACAGTGATGAGCAGAAGGTAACAATGTTCATGGAACCCTTATTCTGTCCTCCTCTGAGGAATGGAGCTATGGAGCAGGAATGTCAGAGAGATCATATTACCTAGGAGAATAGAAAGCTGCTCTCAATGTATAGAAAAAAATATTTTGGTCAGGAATTGTCCTTTTTCAAAATAAAAACATTTTCACTGAAGATTTTTGTTATTTCAGATTTCTTTTTGTTTGCAAAATCCAAAAAAGGAAAAAAAATTGGATTGGAAGTGGTTTATTCTTTCCTTTTTTTTTTCTACTTTCTCCATCTCCCACCCATCTTTTCTTTACAAAATAAGATAAAGGGGACAAGAAGTGGAACAGTATGAAAAATTTCAAATATGTGAAGAATCACTTCTTTGTGATAGGACAAACATGGAAATTTCTTGTAACATCTTTGGGCAATTTTATTGAATGAATTTTAAGTATCTTTGGTATCCATTTGTATTAAATGCAAATGTATATATCTTTTGTGCGCTAGGATTGCATGTAACCTTTCTAGGGAGGAGATGTGATGTGAGGCTGGGAGTTAAAAGAACTACACATAAACTGTGCCAGACAGAAATGGACTCTTGCAACAGTAAGTGTGAAGTGGATTTCCTGAGAAATACCCAGGGAGAGGTTAATGTGAATTCCCTCCCTCTGCTATTGAAAAACCCAATTTTTTGAAGCTAAATCATGGGGTGTAAGTTATTGTCTGCTGATTACTTGTTTCCAGAGACTAGAGATGAAATGTCCAAGCTTATAAAGAACTGTCTAACCATTGTTCTGGTTCTGAGAAAGTTTTAAATTTACAATCATAGACTCATGAGTGATAAGTTCAGAAGGAACCGTTATGAGCTTCTAGTCTGATCTCCTACACAACATATGACACAGCATTTCACCCACCATTCCTGTGATAGACTCCTAAGCTAAGACTGAGTTACTGAACTCTTCAAATAATGACTTGAAGACTTCAAGGGCATGTCTACACGGCTCTTTTATTTTGAAATAACACCCGTTATTTCGAAATAAAAAAATTTGGTCTACATGACGTTTCCTTATTTTGAAAGGACGGACCTTGTCCTCTCGAAATAAGGATCGTCCTTCCGAAAAAGTAAAACCTGCCCCCCCCTCGAAACGGCCGTTATTTCGAAATGGATATTTCAAAATAACGCCTTTAGACCTGTTGTTTCGAAACAACTGTTCGAAACAGTGGTCCAATTGGTGTTATTTTGAAATATCCGTTTCAAAATAATGGCCATTGCGATCGTGTGGTTTTCCCTATTTCGAAAGGAGCCCTTTCGAAATAAAACTATGCATGTAGATGTGCCCCAATGTGCAGAGAATCTGCCAGACAGTGACCCAGGCCCCATTCTGCAGAGGATTTTGTTGGTTTTCAAAGACTAACACCCATCAGAACTCATGGCTGGAGTTGTGGGTGACCTCGAGTAGGCTGTGTAGCATCTTTTATTGTATTTAATATGTTTTATCTATAATTCTATCATTTTAAGAATAAATATGCATGCTAAGAAAGAGTGAGGTGGTAATTTATGATAGCGGGTAATATACTGGCAATACCCTCTGGAGAGAAAGCAAAATGCAGACACTTGCCTTTTAGGTAGTCTGGCTTACGGGGGACATCACAGTGCAGACAAGGAACTGTGCAGTCTAAAGAACTCCCATTCTGGAGAGAATGAGTTGTAGTATCAGTCCAAGAGAGGTAATTGCTGATAGCTGGAGACCTTTAATTTAATGCCCTTAGTGGAATATACAGAGGGGGATAGTGGTAGAAGTACTCTGAAACCATGACATATGTAATAGCAGCATGTGTGGGACCTATGAGATTTTGAACTGCCACAAGGGCCAACAGCAGTGAAAGCAAGAATTGTAAAAGGGACAAACATAAAGAAACATCTTGTAGGTTTTTCCAGGAAAGAAATATCAAAAATGGAGATAGGGGAAACAGTTATGAACAGCTGGGCAAAAGTAAACTAGCTGATGCAAAGAAAGGCAGCTCAATACTGAGGAGGAGATAAAAGGCAACTAATTGACTTGCTGTATTGTGACAACCAGAAGAGAAATGATAGTCCAGGTACAAAGGGAACATCAATCAGATGGGGAAATCCAGGGAGCCTAAAATAAGTGCCCTGGTTGAAGCATGGAGGGCTGAGATATGTACACTCATCTGTAAATTGACATTCAAAACCCACACAATTAAAGTGGTTTTGAAATTACCAGTTCAGGGAGAAGGACTTATGAGAGCTGGAGGACTGAATGAGTTCAAATTCCAATCCCTTCCATGCCACTGTAGACTGTCCCTAAGAATGTGACAGTAACTGCACAATTTAAACTTTGGAGAGTTTTAGATTCACTTCCCATGGGATTTGCCAGAGGACAGGGTAATGTAACACATACAGTTCAACCCTGCAGTGCCATTAGGCCTGATTTTTTTTCCATGAAAATGTATTATTTCATCAATTGAGGGTGGGGGGAACACCTTTATTCAAGGTATCAACAGTGTGCAATTGCTTTGCAACAGAGGCAAGTCTTATAGAAAGGTGACCACTGTTATTACTTATTTTTTAGAAATTGCAATGATGTTTATAGAAAGATGGACTGAAGCATTTTGCCTATAATTATTGTAGTGTATTTTAGCTAAATATCTCATTATATATTGTTATTACATTCATTTTTTTATCTTTCAATGGCAGAGATATGCTAATAACAAAATATCTGCATGTCCAAAATATGTTAACATAATCAGGGGCAGAGCAAAACAAGTCATTTTAAATGAGTAATTTAACTGATTAATTTAAACTTAGTCTCTTCTTTACCTATGATACACCTCGAAGCAGATCAGGATTTACATGAATTTATTCATTTTTCTGATTTATTTGACATACTTTTGCTTTTCTTGAATGTTTTCAGTCTATTGTTGGACCTTGAGCTTTTCATTGTGAATACTTAATACAGGTGTGGCCAAACTGTGGCTCAGGAGCCGCATGTGGCTCTTGAATGAAAAAGTGTGGCTTGTGGAAGAATGTCAGCAAACCAATTTAGTAGGTAAAAATATATGGCTATGTGCCTCAGTGCTGCTCTTGCAGGTTTAATAATCAACTTGTGTGGCTCTTGAGTGCCATAAGTTTGGCCACCCCTGGCTTAATACTTGGTATTTGATAGGAGATAGGTTGCAGGGTTTAGGGCTTTCTTTTCCTACTGTGACAACTGACATCTGTTATAATCTTGGCCAACTCATTTAGTCAGTCTGTTCCTCATTCCCACATCTTGCACTTTGAAGTATTGCATGCCAATATCAGGTTGCCCAAGACTCTCATGTTCTAAACGTTGAAGAGGATGGTCCCAGAGACAGGAATTTTCAGTGACCCTCTGTCATCTGATATGACCATAGGAGCATTTTAGGAAGGAGTGTATAAAAAGTTTTCTTGAAATGATCAAGAAGGTTCTGATGCTGGTCTGAAGGCAGCCTTCAAGAGGTATATTGAAGACATTCTTCCCTCAGCTTTTTCATCTTAATCATAAAGCCATGACAGATAGAGCTTGTATCTCTGATGTGTTCCTAACTCAAATACTTGAGGTAGCTGGAGGGCTGCTAACAAGAAGATCTTTCATGCTGTCTACACAATAGTTGAACTAAGGAACTATGTCATAAGTTTTCACAGTACTGGGCAGGGTTTGGAGGACCACTGGTGTAGAGAAAAAAAATCTCAAAAGGAGTGTTAAATGAAAATAAATACAATTATAAAAAAAATAAAAAAGAGAGAAGTCAAAAGATTTGTGGGTACCACTGGCTAGAATGTGCAGTCATTCACAAGGAACACCACTGCTGTGAGCATCAGCAATGAATAAGAAGAAGGAACTAAAGAAGAGGTATGATGACTCTACCCTTTATATCTATACTTGGATCATGAGCAGTTCATCAATGGAGGTCAGCTGCCATTATGTATGCTGCTAGGGGAAGCTCTCTGGGTTACATGCACAAGGTACACACACGCACCTACCTTGCAATGGACACGTTCAAGAACTCAGAGAAGCACTTTTTCATTGATCTATGTCTATAAATTCTTCTACACTTGCTAGTTGCTGAATAAACGCTTACTTTTCCAAATAACAACTATTCCACTAGATGTTGCATGCAACATAAATTTAGCTTATTATTACACAAAATTATATTCATGTGAATAAGGGTAATTTTCAAATGCACATTTTGGGAGCACAATACACATTCTTCTCATTTGTTGGCTGATGAAGCTGTTTATCACCACTTGTATAAACTATTTGCAAGGTATCCAGTCATATTACAGATGCTACTCCCATGGTCCAGAATGACATGAATATCACTAACCTATTAAGTAAAATTTGCTTAATGGGTTTTTTCATGATTTGCTTAATGTTAATGCATGACTTGTGCAATGATAACGCACTATAAATAGCTTCTTTGAGCTCATATGCTCTAAATTTCACTCTAGAACCCTGAGCATATAAGGTAACATTCACAGGGTTGTATTAAAAGGGAATGGTCTATAACCTCATTGACTTTAATTTATTAATTTATTATTGCTAAATAATTATAATTAAGAGTTAATTTCAGCAAAACAAAGGACTGTCACGAGGTAATGGTCTTCTGCTGATTGGTGAATGTTAAGATATGTATTAAAAATAAATATGAAATTTGGGTGAAATGCATCCTACAATATCATAATGGGCTCTTACAGTGTTTGTGAGCAAATATTATGCTAAGTGCTAAAAAACACAACCAAAAATATAGTAAATAGAAATGTAATTTTTCTTCATACCAGGGCCAGATTAAGACATTATCAGCACCTAAGCTATTTCAAGATTTAGAGGCCCCAGACTGTAACAAAAAATAAATAAAATAAAGAGAAAAAAGTGCATTACATTCAAACAGAAAAGACAATGAAAAATAAATAAAATCTTTATATTTTCATATATGCATAGGTGAAGATGCAATGAACAACTAATAATCTAAATGAAACTTGCACCTTGCAAAAACCCTTATTTACACTATTAAATACCTCATTATTTCTTAATTAGCATATATGAAAATGAAGACTTACTGCATAGCAACACAAGAGGAATTACAGAGCTGAACACTTTGTAAATGGAAGTAGAAATACAATTTGCAATAAAAATTAATATAAACTTATCATATATGAAATTGAAGACAACATAAAGCAACACAAAAACATTACAAAGATCAGTACTTAATAAATGGAAGCAGTAATGAAAACTGACCATCTTTTCTGTTTATACATCACATAAAATTTAAAACATTTTCTTTTGTGATTTCCGAAGAGCAAAGTCACGGATGATGTCTTCAAATGATAAGCTACAAAGATAAGCATTTTGTATACACAAAAAGCTTAGTGCAGACAGATTTCTTGCAGCATTGATTTCCATGCCACTCCCGACCTTTAGAGTCCCCCATAATATGAAGCCCTAAACAGTAGCTTACTTAGCTTGTGCCTAAATCCAGCACTGTCCATATGACCTCTTTGCTTTCTGGCATTGCAAAGTTATTAAGTATTAAGAACCAAATTCTGATGTACTTCTCAACAGGAGTAAGGCTTTTACTCTGCAAGTTCAGATGAAGTCATGTGATACTCTTTTGTGAAGTAAACTGCCATTTGTCATGAGTAAAGATACCTGAATGTGGTCTTTGGTGAAAATTGTGCAAAACTGCTTCATTTTTAGTATATTTATATATTTCATGCTATGGCAATTGTTGATAACATTTTGATGTATTGTATAAATTTTATTCATTTATGTAAAACAGAATAGTTTTAGCTGCAGTTTTTTAATCACTTAGTGCTAAAAACTCTCAGTGCTCTTCATCAGGGGCCAAATACTGTGTTGATTTACAATCTGATTTACATTCTATCCTATTGACTTCAGTGCATTTAAATGTACAGTAAATCAGCATAGATTTAACTCCCTGGGATTTCTAAGTAGCATAATTAAGCATGGAGAAAAATCTGCTCTCAGTTAAAGCCCTGTAAAGGTCAATACAAACAGTAAGAACAGGTTTGGCCCATAACCTCTTGTTTAAAGATCATAAATGGTTTCATGGGAGTCTTCCATCTGAAAAACTGCATTCTGTCCTCCTTTACACTAATCCTGCTGTGTTTTATTCCAGATCCACACCATTTCTATGCTGAGCAGAGTATAAATTAGGTTTTGGCACAAAGGGGGCATTGTTAACACATTGTAATACATTACTGAATCAGAGCCCAGCCATTTGGCATTGATTTAAATGGAAGTGAGTTCAAGTAAAATAAAACAATTCTTGCCTTCAGGTGAATTAACTGTTGTATAACAGCCTTCCAAGATTTGAACATTACGCTGAGTAATAGACATATATGTCTGCTACTGTAAAAGGTCTCAGTGCAAATACTAGTGTTCAAAAACATATGGGATACTAGTTGGAGGATAACTCTAAAATAAGCAAACCAAAAGTACAAGAGGTTGTAATTCTCAACAGTGTTTGTTGCAGAACGATTGCCGACAAATGGTAGTATCTCCTGATTCGATCCACCATATCATATTGTAGAAAGTAGGAATTTCAGGCTAGGATTTGACACATTTTAATCTCTTTTGGTGATTAAGCAGTGTTCACCCAAAGCATTCAGGACCTATTGCTAATCAAAATCTTCATGTTGACTGCTACAATGTGTGCTACAATGTGTCAGAATAAGAAAAGATACTAAACTAGGATGCTCTTGAAGCATATGAAGAACATAGCATATAGATAGATTCATAGCTTGGGAGAACTACATCAGAGTTCCCTGGGCTTTCCTCAGCAAATGTCAGAGCTATTTCTTCATGCTATAAGTTCCAAAGGGGCAGCCGTGTTTTCTTTTTCAAACGTTACACAACCTGACTGCAATGGTACTATACATGGAAGTTATTACATAATACATGGAGTAGACCTAACCAATATCATCACTCAATAGCTTTAATATGCTAATAGTATGCTAGAATATACATCATTTTCCACATAAGATATGCAATGTATTGCTGGGTTTACTTTGTTTCTTGAATATGCAAGACATGTACAGCAACATGTCCTACCCATCCAAAATAATGTGGAAAGCCCTTTCAACAGTAGCGGTAACTCACAAACTTTGTGTAATATGCCACAGAGTCTGTAACTGGAGAGACGGGATTGTTACATTATGGAAATAGTACAAGACCTAGTAAATATTTGGGGCAGCATACTCTATGATGCATATGAAAAAGCAACTAGAGAGCAAACATCAAGCATGAAATAACAATCAAATTCTAGTCTCAAGAATGCAGAGCATTGGACTTCTCATCCCACGGTGACAACAAGCAACTTTTATAACAAGTCACCCAAAAGCCAATGTCTTAACTGTAGTTCAGAACAAGCTGTTCAAATAAATTGACAATTTGTGTGCATTCACTAAATTAAAATGCCACTTTGGGGTTTGGAAATTCATTCCAACTAGTTTGACAATACAAACCTTATGCATCACTCAAAATAAAGATGAAATATGTCTTAAGTAGCACAGATACCTTGTGCGGGCTCCTGCATGAGGTGAATTTCAGCCTTAAACAACAAGATATGTTTTATTTTCTGGTAGATAGGAGGCTCATCATTTGTTTGAGCAGCTTGGAAACTCCATCCATAGGCAGGCCCACAAATGCAAGACTCCCATTGCAAGAAGAGAAAGGGTTAAGTTTGATTTCCTACACCGGCCCATATTGGGGGACAGACGATGATAGACAACTAGGGCTATGTCTACACTGGAAAGTTAGTCCAGGTTAAGGAGGCTTAATCCAATTTCTTAGTTTGAACTAAGGAACACTTAGTTCAAACTAGTTAGTACCAGCACTTAGTTTGAACTAAGTGCAATGTGGCCTTGAACTAACCCCTAGGTCAAACTTAATAAGTTTGAACTAAGGCAGTTAGTTCAAACTAAATATGTGTTCTAGTTTGAACTAAGCATTTGTTCAAACTAGAACATGTTGTTAATTCGAACTTATAAGCACAAGGTTAGTTCAAACTGACCCAAGGTTAGTTCAAACTAACCTCAAACTTCTAAGTTCAAACTATAAAGTTCGAATTAGCTTTGACTACTGGAGACATAGCCTAGATGCCCAGCCCACATACTCCATGACGTTGGGTCCCATTCTCCAAGGAGCTTAATACTGGCTTCAAAGGGAATTCAGAGAATCCACCAACTTGGAAAGTATGCTCAGTATGTCACAGGGTTTCTAGGTTTTTTAGACACCAGTCTTTAGTCATTGTTTCAGTGTGTACAAAAGAGATATATTTATACAGGCAAGATCTTCCTTTACCTAGCATTTGATAAATGAAATAAACTAGTTCTGCCAGTGGTAGGTAACACTGCAAATTTCAAGTTTCCCACTCTAGTTCTTGGCAAGTTTATCTACTAGTTGTGTACGATATGCACATGCATGCCAAATTAGTTTTAATTAATATTGTCATTGTAATCAATAACAAAACAATTGCCTCTTCTGCTGAAGTGTTGCCATTTAGGGTGGAATTCACTGTGTAAATATTTTTGAAATTTTAGTAAATTTAAATTATTCTTATTGTATTTTTCAACTTTAAAAAAGTTACTGAGAAACAAGTTATTAGAACACTCTAAACTCATTAATATAAAAGAGATGGGAAAGTGTAGCAATATATATTGAAATATACTATCTGTTTAATTAACAATCAGCTCTGTATCAAACAGATAATAGGGAAATAAAAAAAAACAGTTCTGCCATAAACCTTCTGTCCCCCATCAAATGTGCTAAAGCTGTTGCTATGTCACTTTAAATGGGAGGAGATTTTTTATTCTGAAATCTATTTCTTCCTCCCATCTTGCTGTGAAACATGTCAAATCTGTTATCAAAGTTCATTTATTTCTTCCCTCACTAAATCATTGGTAATTGAAAGCACAAATGCTGTTCAGTTAAGCTTCCTTCTGTCTTCTCTGTTCAAGTTATTTACAGAAGAGGAGCATGTATTCTCCAGAAGCATACATTTCTTCTTTTCAGATACTTCCTTCATGTATTGGTCATTTTGAGTCCCCTCCTCTCTCAGAGAAATTTATTCAAATAATTTCCACTGACTACAGCAGTAAGCAGGGCCAGCCCAAGGTACTTTGGTACCCTAGGTGCCTGAAATTCTGGCTCCTTCCTGCCTCGTGGCCTGACCCAGGCTGGGCCGGATGGTGGCCCCAGCTCCCCAAGCCTGGCCAGGTGGCGGGCAGGCACCTCGCGGCCTGCTGGGCCAAATCATGTTGGCAGCACCCCTCTCCCAGCCAGGACCTGCTCCCTGCTCACAGCCCAATGCTGCCTGTGGTGCTGCTCCCCGGCCATGGCCGAACAGCAGCAGTGGCACTCCTCCGTGGTCAGGGCCTAGCTCCTGCTACTGTGGAGCAGGGCTAGATGTGCTTGCTGGCTTCACCCCAGCCCTGTGTTGCTCCCTAGATTTTGGCACCCTAGGCAACTGCCTGGGTTGCCTCTATGGATGGACCAGCCCTGGAAGTAAGTGGCTAATTTATATCACTAAATGTTTCTGTGTGTCTCACTCCCAGGTAAGAGGACTAATTATGCATTGGGGATTCCCTTACTCTCTCCACATTTGTAAGAAGGAAGCAGCATAGAATCCAGAACTGTAGTCCAGCAACGTCTCAGTTCACTCTTGGACAGCCTGGAAACAAAGCTAGTTTGCTTAATGGAAATTAGATTGTGGGTTGCTCTGAAGAAAAAAGATTGCTAACTCATGGACTGACTGTTGAATTCAACAACATTGTTTCACTTCAAGAATGAACTGTTTAATATTAACCTAGCACAAAATTTGTCTTTGGATAAATAAGGAGGGCTTCAGTAAAAGTCAGTGTGAGCTGTGTCTACTGTAACTGGTGACTGTATTTGACTCTTAAAGCACAATATTCATATTCATCATTTCACGTGTATACACAAAAGAGGCAATTTGGATTTTAGACTGACAACTGTCTATATTGAACAAGCAATAAATGAGCAACATGATCACTTTTCAGTGTGACATTAAGTAATTGAAAGAGAAACAAAAATGATGTAATTTTAAGGGATAACATTTTGCATGCCACAAATTGTGTTAATTTAATAGTTATTGTAAAGCATCACTTCAGTTCTGTGTCCAAGAAGCACTAAAGCAGAAGTTGTTTTTACAGAAGACAGAAAACTGGTTCATTTGAATGCTGAACATTTTCCAATTTCAGTGTTTCTAAACTGTTGAATATATAATAATGGCTTGTTTTGTATTTTAAGTAAACATCCCAATGAATGGATTTTGGGTGAACTTTGGTTATGAACTACATATTGATTTTTATTCTGTCTCTTGCAACTATCAGCTCCACTGGTCTCTGTTCATTTTTTGAAAAGTCCAACTCAAAACATTTTTGTCCTACTTTAAATTTGTTTCTTTTTGCTTTCCCCCAATACACTACTGTGTTGTTGAAAATAAGATTTAAATGTAATAGTATATTGCACATAATTCCCTTCCATACTTCTCATTTCAAGATTTTCAAGCTATTGGAAAGAAATTAAATTTGCATTTTCTTATTAATACTGATAAGAAATGAAACATTATAGCTATTGAAAACACAAGCCAATTTGGTCTGTCCTTCACACAACGTACTCTTGTGTTAGGAGATTTGGCAGCTCTCTGTTAAAAGATTGATAGGTCTGGATGCTGAATTCTCTGTAACAGAAAGGTTACCAACAGAGACCATTTATATTAGAGCTGAGACAGAATCTTATGCTACCTGAAGGGAAAAATGTATTGGATATATGCGTGTGTTTTAATTTTAAATGTTTCTGAAAAAAAATAATAATAATAATTCAGAATTTAGCCAATGTACTCAATGTGCAGATGAGGTTTGAAGTGACAACTCAAAGGAACTGTTATTAAAGAGTTATAAAAACAGAATAATAATAAAAAACAACCCACAAAATCACAAAGAGCAACAACCAAAATCCAGTTAGGGAAAATGGATTTTATGCAACACATGATATATTTTTGTAGCCAAGGTCACATAATTTTCTAAAAAATCAGGCTGATGCCAGATAAAATAATCCTCTGCTCTCTTCTAAAAAATGAATGTACTGAAGAGTTAAAGACAAAGCTGACACTATTTCTGTTGTAAAGAGATTGTATATTTTATTTGGCAAATAATGACAGACAAAAAAAGGAATTTTTTAGATGAAATCCCTTCCCATTCCATATCATCTAACATATTTTCTTGATTTAAGAAGAACATTCACTTATGATTACCAGTGTGAAATTATTTTTTTAACTGCAAAAAGAAGCATTTTTGTTTTATTATTCTGTCAAGTAGAGTAGGACAAACAGGAAACTATCTAGAACAAACTGGAAGTTTTCTACTCCTAAATCATCTCCTTTTCTTTCTATGGTTAGCAGTATTTCTAGGGCAAACTTGGATCTTTAAGGTATTGAATTTGAGTGTATCAGGAAGAGATTCTCTTGCTTGAATAACTTCAAAATAAATTCCTTTTTTTCCTTATTAAAATAAACCCCTTCTTGGCCTCTTCCCACCCTCTCTTTGAACACAAACATATATTATAAATTCTTTTCTGAAGATATAACTGGGAGAATAAAAAACACTGGTCAAGCATCTGATGAAGTGGGATTTTCTCCCATGAAAGCTCATGTGAAAAATAAATCTGTTAGTCTTTAAGTGCCACACGACTTCTTGTTGTTTTTTTTTTTTTTGCTTAACTGTTCTCCCAGTGATGTCAGTTATTGTGTCCATTAAGTCAATTATTGTCTTTCATATAAAACACCCTTTTTTTTAATCAACTGATTTGCATTTCTTGAAAGAAATATGCCTGAGTTCCTTCTTCTCCTCCATGAGTTTCTACCCCAGGTACGACTCAGGCATGACTGAGAAGCTAGTGGCTCATAGACTATGCTTGTGGATAAGATTTATGTGCAGGCCACTGGTCACAATATATTCTGAGGTCATGGGTGGATTTTGAAGTTTCCCCTGGGGAAGGCAGCCCCATGACTGACCCAGACTGGTTGAAGGGTGAGGGTTTATACCACATGCCGAATGCTCATTGGCCTGCTGGGTGTGCCATTATCTTGACCACATCCACATCCCCACCCCTGGGCTGGAGGCTTTATGGGCTGCTTGTCTCTTTCCCCTGCACCCCACTCCCCATCTCCTTGTATCTCCTCAGCTCCCATCCCTCTGCTGGGATTGGGTTTCTTTTTACATCCTGCTGCAACTGGCGGCTGCGGAGCAGAGGAGAAAGAATCGGGACACGGCAAAGAGGTGACCCGGCAGGCCGGTGAGTCCTGCATTGGGGCTGGGCCTCCCATAGCTGTTGAACTGGGCCCTGGGTCTGGCAGCTCCTAGCAAAACCCCCCTCCCCATGGGGCCACTGAAAGTCCCCCTACTGCAGGCCCTTCATTGGCAGGGTGAGATTTCCTACTGGAGAAATGGATCAGTCCACTCCCTGCTCCTGTGAACAATGGCTCAGTCCACTCAGTTGCGGCCAGAGTCAGGAGCTGGGCTTTGGCGGTATAGAGGACGAGAACTCAGACTCGCAAAAGAGGTTTTGAAAGAAAATGATTCATGCATACCACACCACAGGAAAAGCAGTAGGGGCAGGCAAAGAAACACAGAAATAGAATCAAACCACAACCTTCAGAGTGCAAGCAAAGTGAAAAGTGGTCAGTCTGTAGCAGGCAACACAGTCAAGCAAGCAGTCAGGCACAGATGACACAGGCAGCAGTGAGCCTAAAATGAAAGGGAAAGTTTGCTAAGCGGGAAGTCTACTCACTGCCTGGTGAGCAGCCAGTTAGGGAAGGCAAAGCCTCCCTGTGCCTCTGATAAACTCCGCCCCACCGTCGCCAGTGGTTCATGAGCATTTGTGACAGTTCCCCATCTATAACAGACAGAAAATTTTTATCAGATTAATACATATGTAGAATTACAAAGGAATAAAAAGAGATTTCTCTCTCTTTCATTTAACAGAACATTGAATTTAAGTTTGAAGAGATGATGTATGTCTCTTTAGGGCTTGAAAATCATGTGGCTTATACTTGGCTTATGCAAATAGCTATACTATCTGCTTTTGTTAAGCTATACCTTACTTCAAGGACAATGCAGCAAAGGCGGCAACCGAGTGGTTTGGTACTCAAATAAGCAGAACATCTTGGTTTGTTGTTTTTGGTTTTCTACTTAGTATACTTGCTGGTTTCTTTTTTCTCAGCTTGACCCTGAAATTCACCTCATTGGGAATGAAATCTATCTGCATAAATAAAGCTGTCTCATTTGAAAAAAAAAATACAATTTTACAGCTCAACAGTCAAGGAGACCTTTACACCTTGATGACCCAATTCCTGAATACCAGCTCCTTCATACGGCACAATGGAACATTTCTTGATGGTTATAGAAGACAGTTCAAGGAGTATGTTGGCATCTCTTTCTAATCAGTCTCCCAGTATACCACCAGTGATGAATAAAAGCATTGCATTATATATCTAATATGAAACATTTGAATTAATTTTGTTCTGCTTTCTTACATATGCACGAGTTTGTTTTTTTTCATATGACAGTAATGAGGTTTATGCCACACATGAATGGAGAAAAGATACTAATATCTTGGCAACATCTACCCTGGCTGACCCTACTTTTACTGTGCCTTATGTGAAGTAAGATGTACAGTTCCCATTCAGCTTTCTCAAGATCTATCACCTGCTTCCCCCTCTCCATGTAATCAGAGCTTCTCCAGCCACTTTCTGTATATTTATGACCATTCTTTCTGAAGCAGCAATGATACCACTCTCTCCATCATGCTTAGGAAACTGCATGTCTAAAGTTACTTCCCCAAGAAGATAGGATGTAGAACAGAACTCTAATTTGGGAGATGCAGGAGGGCAATCAAAGTATTCAGTCTATGTTTTAGTTCATGGAGAACTGTCAGCTATATAGGGAATAGACCATAGGCTGGCTAGGATTGGATGAGGGATATAGATAACATAGGACAAACAAACAAGGAGTCCAGTGGCACTTAAGGACTGAATTTGTTAGTCTTTAAGTGCCACAGGACTCCTTGTTTGTTTGTTTTACTGAACTAGACTAACACAGCTACTCCTTTGGATCTAGATAACATAGGCTTAGGCTTAGGCTAATAACTTACAGCAAGTAGCCCATAATCAAACATGACTATGCTTCATATTCGTTTTCTTGGCTTTTTGAGAGTGAAAACGTAGGGAGCTCCCATCCCTGTTGTTACCTCACCACATGACATTCCTTAACCAGGATTTGTTTTACTGATTGTCTCTTGACCTTTCTGTTTTCTCCTGAACCGTTGTTAAACAGACAGTATGATGTTGCTTCTCTCATTAAAGACCCTGGAAGTTTTACCAATGCCATCAACTTCAATGGGAGCCAGAGCAGGCTGACAATCAGAAATGTTCTATTTTACTGCTGTAATATATTCATGTTTGCATGTTCATTTTGGGTTTAGCTCAGCTTAATTAGATTCACATTTTAAAAAACAAAGTAAGTGTGTTGGTCAAGTGGATTTTCCCAGGTTCTGGAAAAAGATACCATTTGGCTTTTTGGTATTGCTTTGTGTTTTAATGACAAAGCCTTCAGTACAAACCCTCTATTCTATAAAAATCTGCATTCAATCACCTCTATATTAAAGTTCAACCATTCACTGATAGAATTTTTTTTCAATATCAATCAGAAGCATAAGACATAATAGGTAACTAAAAGTAGGAGTCAAGCTTTTGATTGACAGTGAATAGCAAATAATACTTCCAGCTCGATAAATGTCAGAGTGGTTTTGATAAGCAAGATAAACTATAATAATCTCTAGAGAAGAACATGGTACAAGAACAGTATTAAAAAAAAAAACCTTCAAAATGTAATTTAGGTGAAAGAAGAAAACCCAGCTATTTGAAATGTGGTGATTACTTCTGCAAAATATGATGCACATTTTGAGCTTAATATTCAGAGATGAATTTTGAGGCAGAAAATGTTGAGAATACATTTTTGTTAATACCCTAGATACCATGAATTGACATGAAATGAATGCAGAAGGAGGAAAGGGGCAAGTAGATTTTAATTAAAAAAATGGTTTTAGTTTTGTTACTGGGGGGAAAAAAACAATTTGAACCACCATAAAGGTAAAGTCTAAACATAGCCTATTATGAAAACTATAGTGAAAATGTTTAAACATAATTTTTAAAAGCTGTACAAGTAAAAAGTAAAATTAAAATAAAAAACCTGCAAAACAAATCCAAATTACATGAAAACACTCTTTCTCCTTGCGGTTTCTGTTAGTGCTGGTGGACCATCATTTAAGGACAGATACATTTTCCACAGCTGTTAACATCTATTTTAAGTATTAAATATTGGCTCAGTACTGCTTTCAGCAGATGATTTCTCTTTCTTTCTTTCTTTCTTTCTTTCTTTCTTTCTTTCTTTCTTTCTTTCTTTCACATACAACATTGATTTTTAATGCTTAGAAGGCACCATGTCATCTTTTAATTTATCAGGGCTATGCCCAATCTTAGATACTTGTCAATTTTGCAGTCAATTCTTATATTTTCTGTCTCTAGAGATCTTCTCAGGGAGCACACCAAATCAGCAGTCAATATTTGGACTTAGGCATAGTTTGATTAATGAAGATGGCTTGGCGCCTTCTCAAACTTGCCATGCAATGCTACCAGTTTGCTAAATAAAGCAGCAGAATAACAAATCATGTTTTTTTAAGGTGAGTCTACTACTTTAACGTTCAGAATGTTTCCCAAAGTAAACTGGTTAACGCTTGCTTTAAGTAGTGGGTTCATACTTATTCCAAATCAAACAACAGTACTTCTTTTTCTCCAATATGCCATAACAGATTGCAACTAGGGAGGACTGAAAATTCTGTGTATGTATGTGGGTGAGAGGGCTGGGAGGGAAGGGTTGCTTGACTGACAGCCAGTGTTGGATGACTGGCATAATAACTTGTAGAAATGATTCTGTAATAGAAGTACATTATTTATTTCCAGGTGGTATACAGCATGCTTGCACTGTGCAAATAATGATTTGATTTGTCTATAATGTCAAAGTTCAGCAACTATAAGAAAATCTATAGTGAAACAATATTAATTAGGTTTATAACAACATGTTAAACAAACAAGGAGTCCTGTGGCACTTAAAGACTAACAAATTTATTTATTGCATGAGATTTCATGGGAGAAAATCCCACTTAGTCAGATGCTTTGTAGATAGGGGAATTTACAGAAAAAACTGTTCTGGTTTGCTGTTACAGTGTGATGTGATCCCATGACTTACACTTTCCTGAATTTATTTGTTCCCATTCTGTAAGTTCCCCCATCAGAACTCATTTATTTTGCTGAACTAGACTAAAACTGCTGCCCCTTTGGAACTTGGTAACATGTTAGTAACTCTGTAGGTTGAGAATGGCAAGCCTAGACCTGGATATAGTTTAAGTAATTTTTTTGTTAAATATTTATTCCCAGCAAAATTATATATGAAACACCCAACAGTGAAGGAAACTCATGTATCTCACCTAATCAATGCTATTACAGGGGTGGTATGATAAAAATCAAGGACATAATTCATTTTCTCTGGAAATTTCAGACATATTTACAAGTCCTGATAACAATGGCTAGCACCCATATAGCAGACTTCAACTTCAAAGTGCTTTAAAAACATTAGGTTGCATTATTGACCCCATTCTGGCTGTTATTTACTGTTCTGAAGATATAAAACAGCTGGAAAATTGACTGATTTGGACCCTGGGATCCCCTAGAATAGAGTCCCTGCATGGACCCTTGTGGCCAAGGGCTGCTTTAGGTGATGCCAGGAACCAAATTAGCTCCAGAATTAGACAAAGACAAATTTGACTCAGGACAATCATTTTTCCCCTTTCATCCATAATAAAGGTACCTTGCCACAGGTGAGGCCCCAGTCTGTCTGTTTATATAGTCTTAGCAACATCCCAATGACATAAGAAAGTATTATTGTCTGCTTTCTATAAATGGGAAAAATTAGGCAGAAAATTTAATGCCAGAATTTTAAAGAGTGGCACCTCTCAGCATGGTGGATCAATTTTTGCATGCCTACAGTGAGAGACCAAGAATCAGATTTTCAGAGGTGCAGCGCTCCTACAACCATCATTGACTGCAGGTAGAGTTGCAAGTGCTCAGTTACTCAGACAACACCCAACACTAGTAGCCACTTTTGACCATTTGAGTTTAAATTTCTTTCCCAGGGCCAGCAAGGGAGGATTGCTAAAGCTAGGAATAGAACACAGGTACTTCTAGCTCTCAGTCCTTTACTGAGACTGGTAAAAGTGCCAGTCTCTCATCGTTTTATCTATTCACTGCTATTGTACGCCTGAACTTTTAGGACAGATGCAAACAAATAATGGATGAAGCTGAAGTAGTTGAGGGTTAAGTTCTGCTGTAGCTTACAATGCACGGGAATTTTCTGTGCCCCGTTGAACTTCAAGACCCATCTGCAGTTTCTTCTGCATCAGAAACTTGCTAAAGTATCCATACAGAACTTGGAGGAAATTCAACTATGAGCTGACTATATGGCATTGATTAGTTTCCATGCAAAGGGTGATGTGAACCATAACAAAGTGCTTACTTTTCCAGCCAGGCCCAGCATCATGATAAGATCTTGCCCCTGCCTAACAACAGTGAAATAGAAGGGAAAGAAAGATTCACAGATTCCAAGGCCAGCAG
Organism: Podocnemis expansa; assembly: GCA_007922195.1. NCBI lineage: Eukaryota > Metazoa > Chordata > Testudines > Podocnemididae > Podocnemis > Podocnemis expansa. The sequence goes on along the minus strand of ML681984.1, from coordinate 22,183,212 downwards.
GGAACTTTATGATCATCTAGTCTGACCTCCTTTGGAAGACAGGCCATAAAAGTCCCCCAGAAAATTTCTGAGAGCATATCTAGGGACACACTGCAACTTTATTTGGTTCCCTGGTGTTTCAGATGAGTGCCATAAACTCTTTGCTTCTCTACTGCAAAGTGAGATCATACTATGTTTATCTAACTACCAAATCAGCTATTTTTTCCCACTCTGCTTCCTCCAGCTTGTACATCATGGCTTGATGTACAATAGGAAGCCATCAGAAAACAGGGAAAGAAATAGCAAGTTTTGTAATCTCCCAAGGGAGAAAATAATGTTGTGAGTAACTTTACCTCAGAAAATCAAGAGTTTTACTACTGTTCTAGCCCAAACATGGACCTCTCTAATTCTCACCCTCCTTTCCCCCAGTCCACTCAGCATTAGAACTAGTGCTGCCTGATTGTGGGCCATTCCAGTAAACACACACACAGGATGCAATAAATTCCTATTAATAATCTGATTTTAAGACATCATTTTAACCAATTGCATAACAGTGGTTCATTGGAGCTATTGTGGGAAGTCTTTTGCCCTCCATGGAGAAGGTGTTCTCTGATCAGCACCCGAGTGAGGCTAGGAAGCCCTCCAGCTTCTCTTTGAGCAGAACAATCAGGGATTAAAGCTGCAGCAGAATTAGTCTCCTGGCAACTCAACAACCACAGCTGGCCTGACAGAGGCTACCTGATTGACTACAGCACCTGGTTAGTCAGGAAAGTTAACTGGCTGGCATTCAGCCCAGCAACAGCAGGCTCCTTGTTTGAGGCATTCACACCTGTACATCTTTACTATGATTTCATTCTAACTGCTTCCCAGGTTTGTTCTGGCTCAGTTCTTGCTCTCTCAGTTTGGGTTTGGTCCTGGATTTCTCATACTCTTCCTGGATGTTGACTTTGGCTTTGATCCTTGTTATGGAGATTGATCTTTTTTTCTTTTTCTAAGCCTGGTTCTGACCCTTGTCTAGGTTACTGATTTGTAATTCCAGCTCTGGCCATGGTTTGGCTATTAGTTTTTTGTCCTGATTCTAGCACCTGTTGTGGCTACTGACTCCTGATTCTTCCACTGGATCTGCTTTAAACCTTGGGCATGATTCCTGTGCAAAGCTTATGCCTGCCTGCCATGACCCAGCAACTAAAAAGAATCCATGTTCACCTGTTTTGATCTATGAAATGCAGTAGAAAGCTGTTCGGAAGGGGCCAGTACAAGATGTTGCTACTGGTGAAAAAGGAGGACAGCAGCCTTTATAGGGTAAAGGTAGGAAAGAAAAGTGTTCAGTGCATTGTGTATAATGGGGTAGAAGACTCTTGGGCTTGAGGTCTGGTATGTGCTCCTTAGCTTCATCTGCTGTGCAAATTGGTGTGGGTTTGGGGTTATGACACAGACTAAGTTATATACTTGCATACTTCCCTTAAGCATGCTAACTTACTCCTAAATATGTGCTTCTGAGGTTTAGGCATGAGCAATAAGAGCCAGGCAATGTGTTAGGAGCAATTATACATGTCTTACCCAAGTCACAGGGCAAAAATTCTTAGGCCTCTAAACCCCTATTAATGTCTATGAGGCTGATATTGCACTTTTATTTAGTTAACACACTTAAATAAACCAGAGAGATTAGTTTTTAAATATAACACTTCCCAAATATAGGGCTCCCATAGCTATATCTGTCCCTCAAATGTATCAGATTAAGTAGCCCTCAAACTGACCTATTTTCCTTCATGACTGTTCTTGATCTGGTTTAGACTAGGATCTGTCAGCAGAGACCTAGTCTTCTCTAGTTTAACTTCTCTGAATAACCAAGGTTTGCTCTGCTCTTCTCAGGACAGATTCAGTAGGGACTGATTTATTGTGTCTGGAATATGCTTTTCCCATAATTTGCCTGACTCTGGTCTGGTTGGCCTCACTGAGGGCACATTAGCCTTATTCTGTTTTTTGCCGGGTAATTACCGTCTGGTTCAGCTTCCCCTTTTGGTAGCAATTGCCCTGGCAATGTGTTAGGAAAGCCATTGGGATTAGTCATTCTTATGAAATCTGACCTGTGATGGATATAGCAATTTCCTGCAATGTTCTGGACAAACCTTATTAACTAGGCTTAACCTTACTGAATTAAATTTAGGTATTGTAAGAGTTCATTGTATTAAAATGCAGTTGTTTGTGAATCTCTGTGGGGGAGAGATCTCATTAATGTAAACCCTGGGAAGTGTTATGAGCTTCAAAGGTCTATTTGAAACAAGGTGTATGTGAATATAATTCCTCAGGTTATGCAAAAACCCAGCCTTCTGAAGTGTTCGTGAGAAGAAACTTATTGTTCATGAATTACCTATTCTCAGATCAGAGTCAGATTATACAAAGGAAGGATTAGATTTTTCATGGCTGTACTTGTTCTGAACCAAGTCAGTCATGGACTATGAACCAGAAAAAAACCCTTAATGGGGTTTGAAAGACTGCTGATCATTGGCCAGAGCCCTGACAACCAGTCAGTTGGGACGATCTATTATTAGAATGGGTTTATAGTCTTCAGTTGTTTTTTAATATAATGTACTTGCTCAGAAAAAGCTGATTGGTAATATACCTATAGACAACTGCACTTTTTATAGCCTCTGAGAAGAGGGCAAAGCAGGCTGGCTAAGGCAGTGTGATGTGATGGGGAATTTCCACTGTAGGTTAGGAGCTCTGCAAACTGGAAAAAAATCTGTTCAGGAGGGAGTCACATGTAAATCTCTGCCCAAGAGAGGTGATGGCTATAGAGATGGAAGTGAGAGCCCTTGTTGGAGGGGAATATACGTGCAATTGCCTTGAATGGTGATGCTTCCTATGGAGTAATTTCAAGAGGGCCATTATCCAAGGCCTGATGACAATCACAGGAGTTTTTAGTATGGATTTTATTGGGTAATAGATCAGGTTACAAATACCTGAATTATAAAGACTGTAGTACACTTGTATATGAGACTCTACTCACTGGAAGATTTCCTAGCAAATAATTGCTATAGAACTACAACCTATTTCTATTACTTTTCAAAAAGTTCCTTATAGTGGATACCTGGCTGGTTCTAATACTTGCCTGTTGTCAGAGTGCGCTATGTTTGGATGCTCAGATAACTATAATTACATACTTTGCTCAACATTATGAAAACCAGTTTATGAAAAAGAACTGAGATCTACTCTGTGGCCTGAGGAGGAAAATGAGCTGCAAGCAATGAAAAGAGGGTATGGCTGGTAGAAACATAATCATGGGTTATTGAAAAACCCACCTGTGGGTTCATGAAAACAGAAGCAATCATAGAAGTCTGCAAAACTAACAATGAGCAACACTAACAGATACAGGGGAAATTATGACAATCTTTCTGAAGAAAATAGCAAGGTTAGTTGCAATGACCGTAAGAAAACAAAATCCTGTGTTTTGTCACTGAAGTGAATAAGGTACTGTTTTTATGCCAACATCCTGACTGTATTTTGTTTTCAAAGCTACATAAATGACTTGTACATTTTTTTTACATTTTGTAATGCATTATAAAACCATGCCTACACTGCAGTGGGATTTTAATTTGATTTTTCACCTGCCAAGTTAGAAAAATTGTAGGAGTATGATCACATCACACTCCTTGTGGTATATTCTTGCATCCCCACTACTCGCTTTGCTTTGCACTTTAATGCAGTGTGCTGTGGGTAGCCATCCCATTGTTCAAGTGGCCAGTGCAGTTGGTGGGAAGCCTGTTTGTTGTCCTGTGGTGTAGCATCCTCCCTCCACTTCCCTGTTTATAACAAACAGGAATGCTTTTTTACATGCCTTTTTTGGTGCTGCACCCAGGGATGCATGGAGCCTCCTCAGCTCTGAACTGTCATGACCACTGCAAGTACCTCAGGCTTATCCTGTAGTGTTCTTGAACAGCAAAACAGGAGCTGCAGTTCAGGACAGTATGGTGTTACTGAAACAGCTGTGGTGCAAGTGATAGGGTGAAACAATACCTGCTTGTTGCAGGCTGTTACGCATAATCTTTGGTGTGGGAGAATGCTGGTTCTGGCACCAGGAAACAAGCACAGACTGGTCAGACTGCATTGTGATGCCTGTGTGGGATGATCAGCAGTCACTACACAACTTCTTACGTGGAAGTGCACTTTTCTTGAACATAGAGCTGTCCCCAGGATTGAAGCATGCAACTACTCGCTTGAGACTAGCTCTGCCAATGGAGAAATCAGTGGCTATCACTCTATGGCATTTAGCAACTTCAGAATGTGACCAGTCAATTGCAAATTAATTTTGAGTGAGGAAATCAACTATGGAAGCTGCTATCATGCAGGTGCGCAGGGCTGCTAGACTTCTCCAGTGAAGGGTAATGACTTTGGGAAACGTGCAGGACATAGTGGGTGGGTTCACTGAACTCCGGTTCCCAAACTGAGGAAGATGCATATGTAGGCCATATTCCAAAAAGAGCTATTTTTTTTTTAAGGGATCTCTTGAGGCTGGGTTGTGTTGCTGGGCAGAGTTGGCTGCCCAGGTTCAGAAGCTTCTGGAAATTAAATGGGTGGTTGCATTGAGCATGCTCCATAAGGTTTTCTGCTGCTGCTATGGTCAGAGGCCCTGAGAGCAGCAGCCACAAAGAGTTGTAATGAGAGGAGTGCATGTGTTCAGTGTGTGACTGGGCGAAGCTGAGCCAGAAGTGGATAGCAAGATGTTCTTTCCTTGCTGTGGAGCATTTTGTAGGAGAGTTTTCTCATATGCATACGTGCAATATTGCTGCTTAATTGGTAAGCTGACTGCATGGTGCTGGCTCTAGAAGAGGCAGAAAAGCCTGGATGGATTTCTACCTAATATCTCTGCAACCCAAGGCTATGTTCACACAGGGCAGGCTTGTTTCGAAACAACACATTTCGAAACAAGCTGTTTCGAAATGTTATTTCGAAACAACTTATTTCGCTGGACAAAAACCATGTCTGCGAAATAAGGGAGTGAAATAGCAGGTCCACAGTGTGGACCTGCTATTTCACTTGGGGAGGGAACTGCAGGCACCCACAGGGTGCAGTGCAGAGGGGCACTGCACCCCATGGGTGCCTGCAGAGGGCTGCAGGCACCGGCAGAGTCAGGCGCAGGGCTGCGCCTCACTCCGCCAGTACCTGCAAGGGACTGCAGGCACCGTGCCTCACCTGGCGTGTGCATGCAGCCCCCTGCAAGCACCCGCCAGGAGCGGGCAGCGGGGCACCTCACCCCAGGGGCTTTAAAGCCCCTGCTGCCCCCCAACCTGGAGGCGCGGCCCCGGCGCGCGGAGTAAGCGCGGGCAGGAATCCCCGGCCTGACACGCCCCCTGCTGGTGCGTCAGGCCGGGGATTCCCGAGGGCGTGTCAGGGAATGCCCTGACACGCCCCCTGCCGGCACGTCAGGCTGGGGATTCCCGAGGGCGTGTCAGGGAATGCCCCGACACGCCCCCTGCCGGCACGTCAGGCTGGGGATTCCGGCCCGCGCTTACTCCAGCCCTGGCAGCGGCGGGCTGCAGCCGCGCGCCGGGGCCGCGCCTCCAGGTTGGGGGGCAGCAGGGGCTTTAAAGCCCCTGGGGTGA
>ML681984.1:22044869-22177530 GCA_007922195.1 Podocnemis expansa | reverse complement strand
CCCCCCCCTCCCCGCGGACACCCCTCAGCACCTTGGCCAGGGTGCTGAGGGGGGGCTGCCCTTCCTCCCAGGGTGCTAAGCACCCTGGGAGGAAGGTGACATGTTGTTTCGGAACGCTTTGTTCGACAGCCAACGAGGTTTAGGTTGTTTCGAAAGCAGCACGGCCATTTCGAAAGAAGCGGTTTGCTTCTTTCGAAATGGCCATGCGTTGTGTGGCCATGCCACTTCTTATTTCGAAACAACCTCTGTTGTTTCGAAATAAGAACCCTGTGTAGACATACCCCAAGAGAAGGATTGCTGCTTCTTGCAACTCAAGCCTGGGGACTTGAATAGAGTCTGAAATCTGTGTGAGCTCCACTTAAACTTTGGGACTTTGGGGTTTCTTTCCCAACAGCGTTTATGGGGAGACTGTTCTGTTTAATGTTTTTTTAGATAGGTACAGTTTAAAGTTCATTATTCTTTAGTATTTTAATAGGAGAGAGTAACTGAACAGTCTTTGCTATGAGTTCCTTAGGCTGAATCCTGGGTCTCTAGAAGTTAGTTTAACCTTTTTGAGGCTCTGGAGAAGGCTGTTACATGAATTCTAGCCTCCTGGAAAGCTACAGATAGAGCATGTCTGTCTCTCTTTTTTTTATGGCTCTGGCACCTTGGCACAGAGTGCATAAATCTCTAAGTGGCTTTGCAGGTCCTTGCAGTTCACAAGGGCTGATTGACAGATTAGTGTGAGATGGTTTGGAAAGGTACATGATGTACATCTGTAAGAACACTGGTCGAATAGAAAAATGCATGCAGGCACTTTCTTCCCAATCCACAAAGTAAACAGTGGGGATGGTGAAATGCTCATAGTGGTACTGGGGGATCCTACCTAAGGAAGCCCAACGCTGCAGGGACAGCAATAATGAGAGGCTCAGCGAGTGCCAAATGGTGGTGGAGTGTTCACTTGGCCATTTATAAAAGAGATGAAGGAGTTTATGCAATAGACTTGACCTTTGGGGGCAGGGGGAAGTATACCAACAGGTAGCAATGCTTGTTGTGTGCTCCATGATATGTATGAGACAATGGTAAAAGCTTCCTCAAGCCTGGGCCATGGAGGCTGATGGTCTGACTGCAAATTCTGAGCAGCCAGATGCTGTTTATACTCTTAAGCACACTGTGCTACAGTGTACTTTGGATCTGCCGTGAGTGTTTGGGGCTGGGAGTTGGTCGCAGGATTTGCTGTGCATTTTGGAGGAGTCACCGGAGGATTCTGTCCAGGCAATGATCTTCCTGGAGCTCCACCATGGGCTGCAGAACACTAGATTGGTCACTCATAATAAGCAATATCTCCTCTTGTGTTGCACAGTCCTGATTGTGAGCCACTCTTTTGCCTCTACATCTGTTAAGATTTTTTTTCAAATGAGGAGAGTTGCCATGCTCTGAGCTCTAGGGTGGCTGGCACCACTGCATTCATGAGCTCTGTGACCATATCATGCTTGTGTGAAGTTTTCCCCTCTGCGCTTTTCTTGATTTGGAAAAGGCACTCTGGGAATTGTTTGGCCCTAGGTTGAAGATTTCACTAGAAGGCAAACAGTTCCCATTGTTGGATGAGGCAATGTAATCCAAAATGTGAAACACTATTGCAGGAACTCCCTTGACTATTCAGAAAACAGGGAAGAAGACACCATTGTTCAGTGACTGTAACGTTGTGCTATCTTTTGGTGACCATCTGTGATGATACTCACCTGAGGGCAATGCTGATGAGTAGGGAACAGTTGCTGCAAGCAGCAGGGTATTGCCCTGGCCCTCATGCTCTATTCTGCAATGGTGTCTGCTCCTTTTATAGCAGAGGGGCGTAGTAAAGTCTCCTATGGTGGTGGAAGAAGGATTAAGCTGCCTGTCCCGAAACCTTTTGGTGCAGATTCAAGAGTTCCTTAATGAAGGCTTCATGGAGATATCCATGGAGAATTGTTGCAGTATTCCTTTGCACATTGAGTCTGCTCCTGCAGTGACCCTGTGCATAAGTTGACCTAGAGCCAGCAACGCTATACCATCCCAATAAAATTTCCTTTCAAAGAAAATCAGACGTCTGCTGGGGATATAAACCACAGCAATTAGATTAGGCAAATACTCACCCGATGTGCCTTCCCCAGCATCTCAATTACTGATGCCATCCTGTGTCTGGCTAGCCTGCTCCAATGTGATGAGCAGGTCCAGACTGCTTGGGAGAATGGAAACCCTCTTTCCTGATGCCCTCCTCATCATCATCCACAGTCGTCATTCATCCTGGACTGGGATTCCTCAGAAGTATTGATGCTGTGTGGTGGCACAGTGGTAGGCTCGGCACTGAGAACCACGTACAACTCGTAAGAGCAGGACGTTTTCATTAGTCCACTGGCACGCTTATCTCAGCTCTTTGATTTTTAATGTGGCCCTGCTGTCTCTTTGTGGCCTTTTTTCCACCATACCCCACTGTTTTTATAGCTATTGCAATTTCTTGTCCTGGCTTGGAGTTGAATGAGTACAGACTCCTTGTCCTAGAGGCTGATGAGATCCAAGACCTCGGGCCGACTCTATGTCGGGGTGCATGTCGTGATCACCAGCTGCTCAACTACAAAGCAGGACATGAAAATTCAGAATAGCCTGGGGCTGCAGAAAGGGGAGGAGCTATGTGCTGCTTACATGGCCAGTGTACAATAGAGAACAACATTCACAGCAGCAGAAATGGAGAATTATGGGATAGCTCTTGGATGCTAATTACATAACTTTGTGCTCTGGCTACACTGACTTAAACTTGAACTACAGAATTCAATCTTGATGCTATGGTACTTGTAGCACTGGTGGTGGCAGTCTGAATTTCAGCATGACATTTTACTGGCATATTAAAACACCTTTTTTTGTCTACCAGTAACAAAATGAACCAGTCAGGATATGGGGTTTATTGGACCATGGCATACAGGCATTATGAGAAGAATGAAGCTGAAACAGGGACAATGTGAGAGTTCAAGGAGCAGAAGCAGCCAGTTGGGGCTAAGGAGCAACTTAGTGATATACTAAGGGCGGGCAAGAGGCACTCCAGTGCTTCCGTATCTTTTTCTCTTGTGGAACTTGCTTTTATTCATACTATTGCTGTTCCCTGCCAGTAACCCCAATTAGTCTGTCAGGCAAAGAAGATGAGGAGAGTTAGTTTTAGACCTTTTAGCTTTTGTTCAGTGGGTTGCATAGCTTTATTATAGGAAACGAAGTCACTCACTGTTTTCAAAAAGTATGGATTTGAAATTACTGAGAATTGTCCAACTGAAACAATGTAGTATGTAAATTAACTAGAAAATTCAACCCCTTTCTTGAATGGTAGAAATTTTAAAATGATCAGTGAGGTGTTTCCTGATAATTTAAGAGGGTCAAATACTACATTAAGTACAAAACTACATAAAACCAAAGAGTCATAGGCACATCTCCATAATCAGCTTATGCATAACTGGTGGCAGACTATATCTCTAGGAAAGATGCCAAGACAGTACTATACTTACATCAGAAAGCTTAGTTTGGACTTCCTTAGTCCAAACTAAGCAATTCCTGGTTAATTTGAACTAAATGTGGCTTTTTAGTTCAAACTAGCTGTGCTTACTAGGTTGAGTGAGCCATTAGTCTGTGTCTACGTCATGCTAATTCAGACTTAAAAGTTTGAATTAAGCACTTAAGTTTGTTCTAAGCAATTGAGCTGCTTAGTTCAGACTAAGAAATTTCTTAGTTTCAACTAGGCAAAGGTGTAGTGTAGACACAGATTAGTCTGGACTGATTAAGTTTGCTTAGTCTAGACTAATTGGCTAGTGTAGACATAGCCTATAATACTTATGCTACTCACTGAATATAGTGTCTTTAAAAGGCTGAAACCCTTGTGGTTCAGATGTGAACTCTAACCCAACACTACTTTTGGTTTTTGTTTTTTTCTGACTGCTTCAAAGAGATTGTTCAAAAATCTACAATGTGTGGCAAACCTCAATTTAAAAATTTTGTTTAAGAAAAAAGGGATAATCTAGCACTGAAGTTAATAAATATGGGGAAAAAAAGAGATCTGGTATGATTTCATTTTGTCATGAAAAAGTCTAATCCAGAGAACAATTGCTCCTAGAAATAAATAATTGGAATGAAAGTAAGGAAAAACTAAATATCAAATAACCTTTGCTGACACCAGTGCCATTCCCACACTCTGCATGCTGCAGGGGCAAGGCCAGTGGGGAAGCAGCCACGGTTCCCTGTGCTGCTGGCAGTAAACGTGTGCTTGCAGTTGCCAAAATCTGTGTTAAACATTTTGTTTAGAATGCCACAGAACTATGTCAATTTACCAAGAGACACCAAGCACAATTCAGTCTCCTGTCAGCCCATTAAATAATACAAATTTTCTGCAATTTTGTATGCTTTGTAAATCAAGCTATGACCTCTCTCTCTCTCTCTTTTTCCTTTACTATAAGCTGTTAGCTTGTTGGGGGGGGGCAGGAATTAATGAGCAATACTTATGGGAGGGGCTTGGTTGACTGATAGCACTAGAAACTGCGTACCTCATTTTACTGTAGAGGTGAGTTGCATACCGACCAATGGTAATGAAAGCTCCCCTCAAATCTCCTTTATCAAGATCTCTAAACACTGATGTGGGCTCGTCTCTATACAGATAAGGTAATTAAACTATTTTCTTGCAGTTTTTGCCCTCTCAGTTGAGACTGTAAACAAAGGCAATTAATGCCATTGGTATATGTGGTGTAGGCACATGTCTCCTAGGGAATGGAATGAGATGATCAGATAGTTTGAAACTGTCATCACATGGTATTAATGACTGTCAATAGTAACCTCATTTATATTCAGACCAATGACTCAATGTTACACAATGAGCTAAATATAGACATCTCACTAGATTACACGCATTATAATCAAAATAACAGGCTAAAAGTCTTTTAGGCTGTGGATACTCCATCTTGTACCTCCACGCCAGCTCTCTTGCCAAGCTGTAGCTCTCCACTGCAGTTAGGTACCTGTGGCTGGCCTTTGCTAGGTGACTTGGTCTTGTGGGGCTCAGGCTAATGGGATGTTCATGGTGTCAATATACCTGGGTAGTTAACCAGGAAGATTTCTTTTGTTTAAAAGTACAGTACACACAAAGTAGAACCATAGCAAGATGTAATACAAGAAATGACCTGAAAAGGACCTGGGGGTCATGGTGGATGGGAAGCTGGATATGAGTCAGCAGTGTGCTCTTGCTGCCAAAAAGGCCAATGGCATACTGGGCTGCATCAAAAGAAAGTATTACTAGCAGATCAAGGGATGTGATCATTCCCCTCTATTCTGCACTGGTGAGGCCACATCTAGAATACTGTGCTCAGTTTTGGGCTCCCCACTACAAAAAGGACAGGGACATGCTAGAGAGAGTTCAGAGCAGGGCAACCAAAATGAGTAAAGGGCTAGAGTACAAGCCCTAAGAAGAAAGACTGAGAGCATTAGGCTTATTTAGTCTGCAGAAGAGAAAATTGAGGGGGGATTTGATAGCAACCTTCAACTACTTGAAGGGATGCTCTAAGGAGGATGGAGCTCGACTGTTCTCGGTAATAATAGAGGACAGAACGAGGAGCGATGGTCTCAAGTTGCAGTTAGGGAGGTCGAGGCCGGATATTAGAAAAAACTTTTTTACTAGGCGAGTGGTGAAGCCTTGGAATGAGCTGCCAAGGGAGGTGGTGGAGTCTCCATCTTTGGAGGTGTTTAAGGCCCAGCTGGACAAAACCATGACTGGGATGGTTTAGTGGGAGTGGTCCTGCCTCTGGCAGGGGGTTGGACTAGATGACCTATGAGGTCCTTTCCAACCCTAGGATTCTATGAAATGCTTTCTTCCAAACTGCTCTTGGACAGTGAATGCCCCCCCTAAATTGATCTGTAAAGTATACAACCAAAGCTTTTTATGATCACTTTTCAAGCCTGACATCTGTTGTTGCACCTTCAAGAAATCTGCTAACATATGTTTGGGATTGGGAAAGAGAAGATGTAAAAGAATCTATGTCTGTACACTAAAATGTATATTACCCCTGTGGTCTGAAGCTCTACAGAATCAATACCTCTCTGTTCTCGTCTGTTAATGAACATGCTGGAGAAGACTTACTGAGTAATTTTTGTTTGCCAGACCTCAATACTTTGGAAGTCGCTATAACTATACTCAAACTCAGAATTGGTAGGATAACAAAAACTGAACTTAAAAAAAAGGGGGGGGGAGATCTTGCTTTGTGGTAGTGTTACAGCCATTGTGGCAAGGATACTATAAGATACTCTTTCCGTGTTGGCTGTCTTCTGTTGGCAGAGCTCTGATGGGACATGACACCAATAAACTCTGAGGGTGTGATGCTGTCTGGGTCTAGGGAACTTTGATTTTCATATTAATATTTCATATTTGCAGTAATTCATAGGTGATGCACCATGTCTGATACCAATAGAAAGGTTGTAATCTGCTTGAAATGATTATATGGTTTATATGTAGGTATCATATCTGTATTAGAAATTAAGATTGTACTTGTTTTGTGTTCCAAGTTGCTTGATTCTAAGACAATCCCAGACTGGTGGTCTGCAAAATCGTTGTCCTTGATGGCCTACCTAAGGAACTCCCAAACACAGTGGACCTAGGAAGAAACTTGTTTGACCAGTCGCTTAGACTGACCATGTGACTCAACTACATTTTGATTTGGCAAGGACTCTGAGAGCACAGGAAAGCCAAAGGTGAGAAAAGGCAGTGGATCTCATCTCCATTTTGTCTTCAGCCTTCAGTTTGTCTCCAGTCAACATCTACTTTCCTCTTGAACTTTTCTTCTGGGACTGAACAAAGCACTGAGATCCACCCAGGTGCTGGGTGCATACTAGAGGAGTTGGACCAAACTGCAAACAGCATATTCTTCAAGGAATTGCTTTCTATGGACTCTAAATCACTTGTATGTATGTGATTCACTCTAACTCTTTAACAGCTCTCATATTTTGTTTGTCTTATGTTAAACCTTTAGTTGTAGGTTCTAAAGGATTGGCTGGCAGTGTGGTATTTTGGGTAAGATCCAAGCCTATATTTTTCTGGGTGATGTGACTGGCCCTTTTCAGTCACGAGAACCTATTTCTTTAAGAGACCCAGTGTGTAGGTGGGGACTGGAGAAGCTGATGTGCAATAGAAGGAGCTGTTTCTATTTTGTTATGCTTGGTGATGACCCAGAGTGGGGAATCAGAAGCATGTTTTGTTACTGACTGGAAGACTGGTTTAAGTACCACCTGTCAGTGGCTTGGGGGTTTGGGTCCTAGTTTTGCAGTTTGCCCTGATTTTGGCACTTTCAGAAGGCTATCCCAGGAGGGTCAGAGGGTTATCCTATGTAGCCATTAATTAAACTTATAGCTGGATCTAGGTTATTTGGTACAGCCTCAGAATAGGGTGAGAGTGTGCACACATTTCTAATATTATGCTGCCTACTGATACCAAACTGAGAGTGGGGTTTATTGGATGGGGAAGGGATAAGTAACATGGTAAAGAGACATTTCCTATTAGACATTCACACTGGCAAATGGTGAACCCAATCAATAGGTTATTGCTGAAGTTACCATGAGACTTAGATATTGTTTGTGTTCCCTTTCCTTTGGGAATCACCTGGAAAAGGCTAGCCACTGGAGTCTAATTGCTGTATAGACATACGCTTGTCAGTGGTGTAAGGACTCAAGATGGAGTACCTTACAACTAAATGACACATGGTTTTCTTCTTGTGGAGATGTCATTTTTATTTTTTGTGATCATTCTCCTTCCTCAAACAGTTTCCTTTGTTTTGTACTTGGATTCACTGTGTGAGAGTGGGGAAGACCAAGGTAGAACACTTTACCATGCTCTGGACTACAGTCATGGGGAGGGGAGCACTGGTCTCCCATCTTCGTGGCGGCAGGAAGGAGTTTACACTAATGTTGTAGATCTGCGGGAGCTGTGGTTCCTAGTCAGCAGTTCCCTTCTGCAGCCAGCAGCGGGGGACCTGCAGGCCAATTTGAAATACCTTGTGGGTCATTTATGGCCCCCACACAAGGTTGGGAAACACTGTATTAGACAACATGCAAACTGTTACTAATACAAGAGACAGAAACTAATAATCGGCTATTAATTTCCAGTCACTGAACCAAACTGGGGTGTAACTGAATATGACTATTTTGCAAGTTCCTTTAACTCTTTGTTCATAAGAATGTCTGATACTGTCCTTTAGTTGCACCTTGGACTGCATTAGGAAGCCAGGTTGTGTGCCTTTCTTCTACAATCCAGCCAGGTATTTCTGTGCTGGAGGCATAGAATTATTAAATGATTAAAAGAACTTTTAAAATCCCTTCATTGTCTTGAGGTTCTCCTGTTTTTCATTTTTTTGTTCTGTGAAGAAACATTTAGTTTGTAATTTTCTTTGTTTTCACTATGGTGGATCCAGAACAATAAAAGGTAGCTTCTGAATTGACATTTTTAATCAGACTTCAGAGGACTGTGGATAGGATTTTGATTTTGGAATATTTTCTGCTGTTTGAGAAACATTTTGGTACCTCCCTTTATAAAGATGTCATAAAATTTAGCTATCCCGTGAAGAGTATCACATATTTTATTTATCCTGTACTAAGAAATTGTTGCAGATGATACGGGAGGGGGTGTTATTGTTTGTAAACAAATGTATTCCTTAAATGACTTTGTATGATTTTTAGGAAAGAATGTACCACACTACATGTTGTGACAATTGGTTGATTATTCCTGATTCTTTTTTCCTTTGAAAGGCTTGCTTTCATATGCATATTAATATGTGAATTCTGTATGCTTTGCAACACAAATGATACCAAAAACTACAAAGCCCTTCATTGAGCTAATTATTTACAATTTCTAGCAAAAGTATGTAAATCCATTCTTATTTGCTCTAAATTAGGGGAAGTATAGCTACAATTTCTGATACATTAAAAAAAAATTAAAAATCACAATAAATGCCCACGTACCTACATAAAAGATTTTATTAGCTTTTAGGTGTGCTTTAACATTTAATGCTTTCTTACTCTGTAGGTTCTCTCTATACTCACTTATGTTCATTTTTACACATTAGGAAGGCAGGAATTCCTGAATGAGGTTCCTCGGTCTGTTATGCAGGAGCACACAATAGTTGATAATTATCAGTTCTGGCCTTAAAATTTTGTGAATCTGTAAATGACTGAATCATGCAGTTACATGTGAGTAACATTGCTTGTGATGATTCCATTGACAGTAAATGTTGGCAGGATAAAGGCTATAGATTGTGTTCCAAAAGGAATTTACTAAGTATATATATCAATACCTATCATCTCCAAAAATCACCCAATTCAATAATCTGTTAATCCTCTGATCATATTTTTTTCTATCGCTAGTACATTTTTAAGAGATTACAAACATAAGAATGGCCATAATGGGTCCATCTTGCACAATATGACAGATGCCTCAAGCGAATGTATAGAGCAGGTAATCATAATCCATAATTCATGTCTTCCCTTCCCAGTCTCTGGAAAACAGCAGTCTCTGCTTATCCTGGCCAATAGCCATTGATGGACCTATCCATCATTAACTTTTTTTTTTTTTTTGGAGCCCTTTTTATAATCTTGGTCTTCACAGCATCCACTGGAAAGGAATTCTGGAGGTTGATTGTGAATCATGTGAAGAAATACATCCTGATGTTTGTTTTAAACTTAATGCCTGTTAACTTCATTTGGTGACTCCTTAGTTTTTTGTATTGTAAGGAGTATTTCCTTATTTATAGAATCACAGAAAAAGGATGGAACCATGAGAGGTCATTGACTCCAGTCCCCTTGTTACAGGACGCTGGCTATAACTAAAGCTTAGGTTTTAAGGTTTGATGGGTTTGGCACATGCGACACCAGGAGATAAGGTGTGTAGTGTGTAAAAGGAAAGCACCAATGCTTGTGCTCCTTTGGCAGATGGGACCCCCAGTTAAATGACTGCAGATGCTGAGCATGGGGAGTAATGCCTCATGGCAGCAAACATGATAGTTGCTCCAGTGATAAAGTTCCAAACACTGAAAATTGTCAGTCTTTATGTGTTTAGCTGTGGGGGGGGGGGCGCGGGGGGAGAATGGATGGAAAAAGCAGGGGCTTGTACTGTCTAATTGCTACTTGCTTGTGTATAATTTTTTTTTTTTTTTTTGGGGTATGCTTAAAAGGATACATGTTGGCTAGGTCTGATTTAACTGCGTACATACACTGTTAAATGGTCAGGGCTAACTGATGGCGACACCATCTACTAACTATGCTTATTGCATAACAAATGCCTCCTTTGGGCCCTACACCTTATTTAAAGAATCATAAAAAAAGGAAGGACCCATGAGGTCATTGAGTCCAGTCCCCTGCACTCACAGTGGGGCCAAGTACCATCTTAAACAGTCCTTGACAGGTGCTTGTCTAACCTGCTCGTAAATATTTCCAATGATAGAGATTCCACAACCTGCCTAGGCAATCTATTCCAATGGTTAATCACCCTGACAGTTAAGAATTTTTTCCTAAAGTCTAGCCTAAACCTCCCTTCCCCTAATTTAAGCCCATAGCTGCTTGTCCTAACGTCAGCAGTTAAGGACGACAATTTTTCTACCTCCTTCCCATAACAACCTTTTAGGTACTTGAAAACTGTTATCATGACCCCTCCTAGTCTCCTCTCTTCCTTACTAAACATAGCTCTTTCAATCTTCCCTCAAGTCATAGGTCTCCCCACAAGTTATGATTCTATAGACTATCATATAGCCCTTTATCGTCATTTTCCAGGCTTTAAAATTCTTAATCTTTCCACATGTGGAAGCTTTTCCATACATCTAATCATTTAGTTGCCCTTTTCTGAACCTTTTCCAACTCCAGTATATCTCTTTAGAGATGTGGCAACCACACCTGCATGCAATAGTCAAGATGTAAGTGTAACCTTTTGGGTGGGCTAGAATTTAATGGCCCTTCCCCAGTGCCTTGAAAGAAATAAACCTGAACTCCTATAGAGAAGCAGTGGGAGATGCACAATTCAGTCTTTTTCCTGTAAATCCCTTAGACTATTCAGTTACCCTTCCCTGTTCAAATACTACTAAGAACAAAAATAATGAACTTTTTTAAACTACTAGCTTGAGAAATCTTATAAGAAAACATAACTACTGTATATAACAAGCTGTGGTTATTCAGTAAGTCCATGTTCACCACTCCACAGCTTTCTCCTAGACAACACACAGAAAGAACACAATGAAGTTAAACAGAAGTGTCTAAGTCCACCAAGCAACAGCAACCCACTCCGAGACCCTTTAAAGAGAAACTTACTTAGGCACATAAGTTAAACATAGGACTACCATGGATGTATAAAGAGGCAACACAGTATTTTATATCTTATCTGCTAGCTGTACCCCCTCAAAAATGACAAGAGAAAATCATAGTTTCTTTCTCAAATGTGTACCACATGCAATTGTCTAAAGAGTCTGCATGAAATATTGAAAACAGCTGAAGGCTCTGGGTGGGGGGCAAGCACAGCAGATGGGGGCAGAGAAGGGGTGGGTGGTAGCAGGAGGAGGGGTGCAACCACTTTGAGTAGTACCATATGCATTGCAGGGATAAGGGAGGATGGAGTAGAGCATGGCAGAAGTGAAGGTGTGGGGTGGGGATTTGGGGGGAAGGATGAGGGCACAGGATGTGGAAGGAGAGATGAGGAACAAGGGCAGGAGCTGGGTGTGTTATGGAGTGGGAGGATAGGGGGAAGATCATGGCATGGGATGTGGATGGGGGATGAGGAACAATGGAGCAGAGGCAGTAGGTAGGGGTGTTAGGGCAATGAGGGGGAAGGCTGGAGTAGTGGGCTATGGGCAGCAGATGGGGCAGAAAAGGGGTGCGTGGTGGCAGGAGGTGGGGTGGTGAAGGGAGACAGGCAGGAGATGGGTGCAGAGAAGTGGTGGGTGGTGAAGGGAGATGGGCAGGAGATGTCATTTAGACATGCAAAATTGTAGGGTCCCAATGCATATTTTTATTTTCATAACCTCACTGATCTTCCTGAGCATTTCACAGCTACTATCACAATCTTGGTCATGTTGTCAGTAGTATAACCCTATATTCTTGTTGTTCAGGCATGGGATTATTATACATAGAGATTCTATAGCACAGTTAGATTAAAGAATTTTATTTGATTGTGCTTTCTTTTCCATATAGAACTATTCCCCCACAAGTATGACCTGTTCTATCCTTCTGATATATTTTGTACCTTGGTATTACTGTGTTCTGTTCATTATCCTCCCTCTACCAAGTTTCTGTGATGTCTATTATATCAATATCCTCATTTAATATGAGACTCAAGTTCATCCATCTAAGTATTTAGACTTGTATGTAAGCACTTAAAAAAATCATTTTTAGCTGTCTGCCATTATGGAGCTAATTGAAAAGGACTCTTCTTCATTTGATTTTTCTCATCAGATCCTCCTCATATTTCAGTCTCCTCCTATCCCCCTTATTAGAATATAGAGGATTTCTATTAATAGAACATTGCCCAGGGGATGTCTCTGTCTGAATCATGTTCCTCTGTGCCTCTTGGCTTTTCCTCACTCTTTAATTTAAAAACTGCTCTACAGCCCATTTAATTTTCCATTACAGCAATCTGTTCCATTTTGGTTTATGTGGAGTCCCTCCTTCCTTTCCCTGACAGTTCCCATTTCCCTAAGAAATCCAAACCCTTCCTCTCTACACCATGGCCCCATCCATGCATTGGAACCCTACAATTTTGCATGTCTAAATGACCCAGCCTGTGGAACAGGAAGCACTTCAGAAATTGCTACCATGGAGGTCCAGGAGTTTCATCTCTTAGGCAATATCTGCACTTAAGTTAGCTCAAATTAAGTTAATTTGAATTAACATGGCCACACTAGGAAAACCAATTCAAACTAACATGCCTATGGACATTACTTGTTAGTCTGAATTAGGAGAAGGGCACCCTGGGATGTATGACAAGATGGTCTCAAGAAGGGCCATGCCTTTAGCTAATATGGAAAGAGGAAGGCACCCAAGAAGGTCCATGTCCCCACCCAATATATGGAAAGAGGAAGAAGGTCAAAAAGTGTTAATGGTTAGTTTGAATTAACATGGCTACATTGTGTTAATTTGAATTAATTAGTTCAAATTAACCGTTATTTCAAGGTTAAGGGAGATTTTGTAATTTTGAAGTAAGCTTTCATTAATATGAACTAAGTAATTCCTTGGTTCAAATTAATGAAAGCTAGTGTAGCCATGCATTATTTTAATTCAAATTAATCCTCATCAGTTCAAATTAAATTAAGTGCAGACATATCCTTATCTAGCAGCCTAAACTTGGTCTCAAAGACCTGTTTCCTGTCCTTCCATCTGTCACTGATGCCTACAAATAAGTCTGTCTAGGCGTCTTGAGGGATCTGCAACTGGTGCACCCAGTAGGCAAGTCACCAGACAGGTCTCCCAGTTATTGCAAACTTAGCTACCTATGTCTCTCATGACAGTCCCCCACTATTATTACCTATCTTTTTCTAATAACTGGAGTTCCCTCCTCTGTGGAGGTGTCCTCAGTGTGAAAGGATACCATGACATCATCTGGAAGGAAGACCTCAAGTGCAGAATCATTTCTGTCCACTCCAGTTTGATGTTTTCATTTCCTGAAACTTTTTCACTCTCCTGAACAGTACAGAGGCTGTTATACCAAGGTGGGCACATTCTACTGTGGCCCAGAAAGTTTCATTTGTGTACCACTCTCTCCCTTAGCTCTTCCTGTTCAGCCACCACCATCTCCAAAGTTTGTATGCAGTCTCTGAGGGCCATTTTCTTGCACCAACTGCACACATATACCACTTGCCCATAAGGCAGGTTTATTCTACATGTTGCATACAGTGCAATAAACTGGACAGTCTCCACTCTGGTGCTGGACTTCTCTTCATCATTTGCCCTCCCCCACCACCAGTTCTGCTTTTTTATTATTTGCTTTTCATCAAGGGTGCAGGGGAGGGTTGTTGTCTTTAGTTTGCAGAATGTTAATGAAGAGTATCTACCTGCTACAGTCCCATTTTTCCCATCTATACTCCCTCACAGAACTCCTGTTAGCTACCCTGATCGCTAGCTCCTCTTGTCACTTAGGAGTGTGCTTTTTAAATTCTGGATCTCCCTGAATAGTGCTGCCCTGTGGTTAGATTGATGGGTGTGAAAGGGCTCAGGGACTGTCACCCTGGCCAAGCAGAGCTTATATTTCATGATGGGATAAGATTACCAAAACAAGAGAGTCTTGTATTAATTTAATCAGAAAAGCACACAATACATTATCTACTTCAAACCAGACTCTGTGATTCTCTTTGAATATTTAAACCTAACAACACTGATTCACAGTGTTCCAGAAGAAAGATGGGTGAATTTTAGTCATCAGATGGGTGACTAGGTAAATTTTAGTCATGCTCATACTGAACACTTCTGTGTGATCTTTTCATATATACTTTGTTTCCCCCCCTCATAATTTCCCAAATACCTTTGAAAATCCAGTTGGATCCTGTCCAACTATAGTAAAAGCAAACCATCCAAATTTATTCAGCATTCTTCATAAACACTGAAAAAAATATAACTGAATTCTTTGGTATATAATATGTGGGATCAAATCCTCAAGTTCCTCATCAGGTTTTACTCAAGTCTATATGCAGGCAAACTCCGATTCAAACAATCAATTACTGAAGCAGTGAAGGCCATAGATACAGTCCATTGCCTCCTTCTTAGTCATAAACTTATCAAGTCCAATCTCTGCTTCCTTTTTTTTCTTAAGTAAGATGCTACATCTTCCCTTCTAAATATAGATTTGAAAAAGTAAAGTGATGACTATTGCTAAAAGTTTGCCACCAATTTTACCTAGAGTTTAGCTGTCGATCTTTGGAGTGTGTTAAAATAATAACAGATCGCTTGATGTTTTAGGAGGATCACAGATCAGTTTGCAGCTGTTTCCCAAATTGCCATTGATACACTAGGGTACCCACAAGCTCCATGTCTTCTAGCTACTTCCTCTACCTTTGGCCACAATAAAAAAAAAAAAAAAACAGGTCAATGGTTCACGAGGTTGTAATGTAGTGAAGCACATGGAAGATTGAGAAGAGGGACTCCTGCTTCCTGATCTCAGTGTCCTGGCACACGGCTCCTTTTGTGACCTTACGTTACTTCACTTCACCTACTAATTCCTCAATTTCTCCTTCTGGGAAATAGGAATAATACTTGCCACTTATGAAAAAGGATTTTAAGGCCAGATTGTGAACCCCTTACTCACAATGTTGAGGGCCAGAAGGAAGTCAATAAGGTGACCTGTGTAAGTAATCACTTAACATATCTAATGATTAATATTCTGGCCTTAAGCAATTGGTGTTTGTAAAGTGGTAGGTAAGTGCTAGAATTCATCAGAAACCACACAGAACTAGCCAGAGCCTGCAGTGCCTTCCAGTTTATTCAGACAGCTGTTGCATGAAAAATATTTCCAGCTACAAAAGTCCCAGCATGAGTTTTATGTGACTAGAGTCTGAGAGAACTTAAATTCCACCCCCTACAATAAATACTTCAGGAATCCAATCCTGTAAACCTATTCTACCAGATGGAATGCTACTGATTGAACTAAATTGGGCGATGCTTTGTAGTGAAGGTTTGCAGGACGATGCACGTTATCTAAAATGAGACAGTTGACTTTGAGGGTGTATTCCACAAATCATCTTATTAAACATCCCTCGTATCTTAACCTTATAACTCTGAGGTCAAGGTGGACAGTCGCCAATTATCTTTGGTGAAAGAAAAAGGAAAATATTGTTTTGCATTCTAATTCAAAAATGCTCTGTTTAGCCAGCCAGCTGTTCGTTCTTCCAGTGGAAGTTTGCCTACACCAGTGGTTTTCAACCATTCTAAACTACTGTACCCCTTTCCTGAGTCAACCTGTCTTGAGTTTCCCCAGCTTTCACCTCACTTAAAATCTACTTGCTTACAAAATCAGACCAAAAATGTCAAAGCATGTCATTACTGAAAAATTGTATTTTTTCCATATAGTTTCCAAATCAATTTGGAATATAAATATTGTGCTTTCATTTCAGTGTATTAGCATATAGAGCAAGATAAACAAGACCTTATCTGTATGAAATTTCAGTTTCTACTGATTTTTGATAGTTCTTTTTCTGTAGGCTGTTGTGAAACTAGGCAAATAGCTAGACAAATTGAGGTAGTCCCTGGAAGACCACTACATGTAGGTTGAATGAGCCTGGTTGAAAACCACCAGCCTAAACCTTAGGAGTAATCCTGTAAAGTCTAGTAGTGATAATTTTCACATTTGACCAATTACTGGGCTGCATGGTGCTATCTGTTTTTAAGCAGAACTCAAAGGGAGTGAATGAAGTATCTAATATAGATGCCAAATCAGAAGAGAGACAATTCTTCTAAGTTTTGTAAAAGATGCATCTTTTCCTTACCATTTTATTACTTTTCTATCCTTTTTCAAAATAGAGTAAAAATAATAATCCTTGTTTTTCCAGATTAGATTGCAACTCTTGATAGTAAGTGGAAGAATTCTTACTTTCTGATCCATGATATCACTTATTCTTATACAATTATTAATCAAGATTTGACATTGTGAGGCTGGGTAAGAAAAATTAAATATGAAATGGCAGCATTCAAAGCAATGAAAACTCTAATATTTCAAAAGTAAACTTAACTTTTGTTGATTAATCATTGTTCTCAGAGTTCTCTCCAAAGTCATAAAATTACAGCTTTGCATATTGTTTTCTTTTGACTTTGTTTGGTGTTTCATGGCAGGTAATCTCACTTCCAAATCTTTTAATTCAAAAGTATATGCAGTGTGTTTTCCTGGGGTATGCATATCAGTTTTTTGGTTTTAATTGTATCCAGCAAATAATTTAGGTCTTGAGTAGAGAATGACTTGTGTATATATGCACAATTTAATTCAATAATACTTTCTTTCAGGAAAGAGTCAGTGAGACGATATATTAAGTAAAGTATGCCTATATAACTTTACAGGGTTTGGGACTTGGACACAAATTTGGTGTCCTCTTATGTACTTCACAAGGATGAAGAAGGAGCATGCGTATAAAATATGGCCTCAGGCCAAAAAAAAAAAAAAGGAAGATGCTGATGGCTATCCTTGTTCACTATAGTAAAAGAGATAGGGATGTGAACAGGGAGTAAATTAGTGTTTTGTTATAAATAAAGGAAAGCATTTCAGAATTCAAAGTCTTTAACGTCATCTTGGACATAAATATGATCAATTTTTGTGAAAATGTCACTACATTTTCTATATTTTTATGAAAACACCAGTAGGCTCATTGGATCCAGTTACACTGGGTAGTTTCCAAGTAAAACTAAGTTGATGCCTATGAAAAAAGTGAAGCTTGCTTTTTAACAAGTGAAAATGTATCTTTTTGTAAGCTTTTAATGTGAGAAATGACTTTTTCACTGAAATTGTGACTAAAGAAAAATATGGATGGATGAAAATGGTAGTCTTATTCTACATTATGCATACTAACAACAACAAAAGGAAAAGAATCATGAATGAAATGGTCTCTGCTCTAAAGAGTTTGCAATGCTCTTAAAACAAAATGAAACAAAACAAAAAGTGAGAAGTTCCACAAATGTCTTTCATTCACCTCTAGTAGATAAAACTCTGGAAAGATGTTCCAGATTTGGTTGCAATTAAAAATGAATTTCTAGGTCTCTTTCAAGTTCCTGCTTATGTATAGCCCATAATTATTGCCAAGCCTAGGGCAAATGGGCTATTTCTGCTCAAGTCAGACTCAGGACTGGAGTATCAATTTTGAACAGCAAATTAAAAATTGCACTCTTCCTATCTCAAGGCAGTGCAGTTGCACAGTTTTGTGAGCTCTAAAAAATTTATTCAGATGTTTTAGAAAATAGAATGAAATAAAAAGATACATGAAAATAAATCCCTCCGGAAGGCAGATGTGGTGTCTAGATCTGGATAAATAAATTTTTTTCCATTTCAGTTGGCAAAGTGAAAAATCAGGGGAAATATTTGGCTATTTTGAAAATGTTTGGAACTTGTCAGCAAATTAGAAAACCCCATCTTAGAATCAAAGTTGTGTATGAGTGTCCATTTCCCCTTTGGTCCTGGGATTAAGGAAACTGGCTGGAATGCAAGACATACTATATTTGAATCCCCACTTGGGAACAAGGACTTGAACTCAGAGCTGACCCTGCCCAAGGTGGGCCACTCTCATTCTCCCTAACTAAAGCTGTTCTACTTTGCATAAATATTCAAGTATTCATTGAGTCACAGAAAGGGACTCCAGCTAGGAGAGAACTGCAAATTCAAATCCCTCCCTAATTTAGGCAAACCTTTTACCTATTTATCAGCACAATACCTACTCTCTCCACTTTACAGCGAGACAGGTCCAATTCACAAAAATAATCAGGCCTGACTCAAAATCTAGTGACTTGCCCAAAGTCACACAAGTGGTATTTCTTTCCTGGCTCATGAATAGTGCTTATACCCTTCTCCTTTGAAAACTTATGCAGGTATTTAACTTTACCTTGACTTCCACGGCATTAGTTGAATGCTTCAGACTAAACGTGGGTATTAGTATTTGCAGGCTCATGGCACCAATAATATTGTTTGTATCTATAGAATACAGCAGTTTGTTGAAATCCTCAGTCACAAAACTAGTCAACATATTAATAAAAATCTTACAATAACACTTGGAAGCCTATAATTCTGGTAAATTACTCTATTAAATAAACAGCCTTCTATAGCATACATATCTTAAAATAGAATCGAGGGAAAATGTCATTTCCACTCTTTGAGTCAACAGGATTTCACTGAAATAGCATATGAATTGATACTATTTTATTAGCATTTCTGACACATCAATCATATAAAGCGGAGTATTAAAGGAGGTCATTTCCTCATGCAGAAATGCATTGTATTCTTCAGTACTTATTTTGATCTTTAATTTATTTGCTTTTTTTAAAAAGATATCACTGACAGATTTGTTGATTCAGAGCTGCTGCAAGGATAGTTCTCCAAGGTTTATAAAAGACATTCATGTTTGAAAGATAAGAGGTTTCTTTAGAAAACAAAGAAAAAATTCAGAAGTCAGCTGCAATGTTGATGTATCTTTCTTTAAAACTGTATTTACAATTATCTCCAGAGCTTTAACAATAGCAAGGATGAAGCTTAAAATTTTCTGTAACATCTTCAAACAAAAAAATCTATAAGCCTATATTTATACATATGTAATTAAAATATGGTAGCCTTACTCCAGCAAATGCATGTTCAGTCCCTGGTACAGAATACTTGGTGTGTCCTACAACTAACATGAGTGGCAGCTACTCATGGCCTTGGAGATGGTTAAACACTAGGCCCTTTACTGAAAACTCTCTGAAGTCAAAGGAAATCTTTTCACTAAGGGCTACAGATCAGGATCAGTGAATAGGTCCTCATGAACTCTATTATTATGGCCCCTCAGAATTTGCAGAATTCATCTCTTGCCACACACTATTACTCCAGAACCTGATTTTATTTTTGAAAAACTATTTCCATCCTTCCTGGTTGTAAAGATATGTTTACCAGGGTGGATTACTGCATGAGCTTATGGGGCCCATGCCCAGGGCCCTCTGTCCTGCTGGCATTGAGTGAATAGGGATGCCCTGGGCTGGAGGCCAGGCTCCACACCGCCGCCTCTACCCTGGCTCTCCTTGCTCTACCACAGGATGGCCCTGTTCACTCTGTAGGTGGACTGGGGACAGCTGGTGTGCTATGCGTGGCCTCTGGTGTGGTTTTCCAGGGACTGTGGCCCTGGAGGGCCACACAGGAAGTTGTGCCACTCACTAGTCAACCCCACCACCCCACAAAAACTGCCTGGAGTAGGGGGGCACTGGTAGGGGCCTGTAACCCAGGTCCCTGTGTTAAGGAAAAATTTTCTCTCTCTCTGCCAGATGGCAGGTCAGAGGACTTCCTTACGACACAGGTAGGTCCCCAACACTTGAATTTCTGTCACTCCGGACACCCTATCCCAAAGTAAGAGCCAGAAAGCAATATTCACAACAATAATAGTTTATTAAGGGAACAAGGGGGAGGGGGTGTGTGTGATTCTAAAGGGGGTAAGGAGAACCTCCTGATGAAACTTATAGCAGCCTCTAATCAGTAATATAAACCAGCATTTGAACAGACTAACAAATGATTACAAACAAGACTCAATTAAGTGCAATGACCTTATGATGCCTGACTGGCACGGTATGCCTTCCCTGAGGAGACTCCTCCATTTCTCGCTCACACCCTCCCTTAGGGTGCCACAGTCACCCAGGTGAGTATTTCCCAGAGGCCCAACTCTTATACAGGCAGGTATTTCCACCAAACACCACAACTTGAGGGCTAGGACCGTATGCCTGGTATCCCTTCAAGGACCCTTCAGGCAAGTGCCCTTTTTCTGCTAAAGGCCATTTGAATCCCCCTTTCCCCACCTGCAAGCTGGTAAAGCCTCTCGCTCAGATGGTTTCTTGACACCCAGGCGCCATGCACAATAGTCTGGAAGAGGGTCGCACTCTGATCCAGGTTCCACGAATCCAAACTTCTTTGTCTACTTCAGGATATCTTCTGGCCAGGCCTGCAGCGAGAGTGCATTCACCCCCAATACAAATTCCTTGACAGACTTCCTCTGGAGTCTGTGTCCTGACTCAGGTCCCTGCTTCTTCAGGGACTTGTCTGTGGTGGTGGTCCGGCAGCATCCTCTTCTGGCCTACAAGGAGATTCTGGGGAGCGTGCCTGAGCCCCTGATTCCAGGAACCAGGTGCTCAGTTTGTAACAGGGTCCCAGACTCTGAGGCTTCCCTTTAGTCTGATGATGCAGTCTGAGCTGACTACAGGTCCTTCACAAATGCAGAGGCGGGTGCAGCGAAGCGCTTACTCCATCAGCAGCCACCGTTAAATATTCTGGGTGTCCGCCAATCGGGGAGTCCCATTTTCGTGCCACCAAGCACCCTAGGGTTCCATGTAGAAAGTTCCCAAAGGGGGTGCACACGGCATGCTGATGGCTCATGCGACCCTGGCTGTTACAAGGCAGACGCTGCCTGCTGGAAGGCTGCCAGCTGCTTCTGTCCATTGCTGCTATGCTGACTTCCACAGAGTCCCCATTCTTAACCAGGCTACTCCGGTCTCTTAACCTGACTGCGTCACTGCTTGTGAGGAGCAGTGTCAAATGTTAACAGCATATAAGAACAGGTCTTAATTAACATCAACATGTACATGTATTAACACCCTTTAGACTTTTAAACTTCCCCAGCACCTGAGTCCTTTTAATCTGCCTCTGATGTTTACAAATGAAAATTCATAATGCAATAGTGTCTTCATGAATTTGCAGACAGCCTGAAATGTGACTACCCCACTTACCTTAAATGGTCATTAACTCTGAAACTTAACAATGGCAATATGTAGCAAACTGGAACCTGGAAGTGTGAGGATAGCATAAATTGAATGTAATTCAAAATCTATATAAAAATAAATAACACAAAGACTACTACACTAATTGTATTGTTGATTTTTATAGGCAGGTAATTCAAACCTTCAATTTAAAAAAAAAAATTCCTGAAGCTGCATTTCTGTCTTTGGTCATGCTGCTGTTACTTATTAGGCCAAACAGCAGCAATTTTGCTAATGCAAATTCTATTACCCCCTTCACTAATGTATTCTTTCTACATGTTTACACAACTGTATGCTTTCTGTACTGAACAGGATCAATTCTCTGTTTTTCTGCATCCTACAACTTTGTGGGAAATTACTATTTTTTTAGTATTTGTGTGAGGGCTTTAGGTGGGAGGAGAGGAGAAGGAGGAAAAAAAGAGCAGCAGTTAGGAGGCTAACGGGTGAGAAGAAAATCAATTTAATATTTTTAGCACCCTATAATGAATATATTATCTCTTAAAGAGTGGTTTCGTGTCTTTGCTAGGATAGGGAATGACATATTCTCTTGACGATGGCAAGCCTGAGTTGTTTGAAAAGACTGGAGCAAAGGAGTTATGATGTGGAGAAAATCCTAGATAATGTTCCTTAGGTTCTGCTGAGAGGAGAAGCAGGAGAACAGATTGTGCCCCCAAAGTGAAGGAAAGGAAAAGACTTTTAGAGAATATTGGTGAGTGAGTGAAAAGACTTGTGTTCTTCTTCTTTTTGGCTACTTGAGTTGATCAGGGGTTAAAGTATAATTTGGGGGGCCCTGGAACATGCCTGCATGGGTGCCCCCCTGGACAGCTCCTGCCTCCCCCACATGATAGTGCCCCCCACCCCTAATGCTCCCCCCCAGTGTGAGCCAGACCACCCCTGCACTCACCGGGAGTGGTGCAGCTGGGGAGGTGGAGGCACTAGGTGCCTGGTGGGGGCAGCAGTACAGCTGGGGTGAAAGCTGCAGGTCCCAGGATGGGGTGGGGTGTGGAAGGGGAGGGGTCTGAGGTGAGGCTTGAGCCCCTCACCAACACCCATGGTTCCTGCTCCTGTCCCTGCCCCCCATAATGCTTGTCCAGAGCCTGCTATTTTTAGGGGCCCAGCATTTGGGCCCCTAAAATAGGATGTGGAACTGGAATGCTGCATTCCGGGGCCTGCTATTTTTCCATGGTGGGCCGAGGAATGCAGTGTTCTGGCTCCATGTTCTATTTTTAGGGGCCCTGGAATGCTAAGCCCCTAAAAATACTGGGGCCTGGAACAGCGTTCCATGGCGTTTTGCCTTACTTTAACCCCTGGCATTGATTGTGGCTTTCTAGAAAGGATCCTTTTTAACAGAATCAGCCTTTGTTTGTTTTGTTTTTTTTTTGTGGTGTTGCCCTGAAGGAATGAAATTTTCTGCCAGCGGGCCCCCCCCCCCCCCGCAATGATAGAACTGAAAACTAATGCAAATTGATGACTGAGATTGAATGGATATCGAGCTGGGGTCTTACTCATATAGCAAGAGGGACCTAAAGATCTCTCTGCCCTCTTGCTTTTCCTTCTTTCCTCTGTCAGACAAGATGGGTCTGTGATGTTTGTTCATTAAGGATTTCAAATCCTTAATCTGGCCCTCTGTAATGCAATGTGGTGGTCATCTTTATTAATTGTTTTTCCTTAGTGCCCCTATTATTGCTCTTGGCAACTCAAGTGCTGCTATAAGAGAAATTTCTGCGTTGCGTCCCATGTCTGTAAGTGATGTTAAATATCATATTTGCTGCTTTTCTTTACAGCTTCCATTTCTAGAACAATGTGAAAATGCTGCCTTTATAAAAACAAAAGTACACTTCTAGCCCTGAGATTTTTCAGATGAAAGATTAAAAAAAGAAAATAGTCTAAAAGTAGAAGCCCAGTAAAAAGAACCCCAAGAGTACTACTTTTTGAAGAAGACTGTTGTAAGCCCAGTTCATTATTTTGGATGCACGACTCATAAATGTTTTTTTTTTTTTAATCACTCGGTGGCAACTCTGCAACCAGTGCCACTTAATCTGCATGGAGGCACACTTCATAGACCGTAACCATATTCGAGAAGTATGAGTACAGGGAATAGGGCAGGGGTGTCTCACTTGTGGCCCAAGGGCTGCATGAGGCCCCCTAAAGTTATTTCATGTGGTCCACAATGACACTGTCACTATCCATATTTGCAGTATGGTTGTATGAAAAGGTTTCATTTGTGTGGCCCTCGGGATACCATACTAGTCTTCATGCATGGTGTGGCCCTTCAGCTAACATACTGGTCTTCAGGAGGCCTTCATGGTGATTTGAGTTTGAGACCCCTGGAATAGTGCCATGCTAATGCCGCACTGAGTAGAAGTCCAGAACCCACTGCAGCATATCATTCTTTGGCAGTGCCTGTCCACCTAATTTCATCTTGGTACATCTTGCTTCTCCCCACTGTCCCAACCCCCTCCTGAATTCCTAGGCTGGGGCTGCTTTCCTAAATTGATTTGCTGACATTCTTCCGGGAGCCACAGTTGTTCTTTCAAGAGCCACGTGTAGCTCTCAAGCCACATTTTGGCCATGCCTGGGATAGATGGTTTTTTTGGAGAGTGTTTTATTCAGGGAAATGTATGTCCCTGCCGCAACATAAAATTTTGAGGGAGCCCCTTTTTAAACTCAATAGCATTCTGCCAAAAATTTATCAAAGAGCTTGAGGGTAATCTTTTAAATCATTGCTCTGGAAGCTCACAGCTTCCAGTTTCATCTGTATGCCAATTCAGGAGAATAATTGTTTAGGAGAGTGAATGTCCTGTTTTAATATTTATATGACTTATAAACTCATCTATTCTACTTTGTCTTACCCATGGAGAAAATATTGTCCAAGGAAAATCCTAATGGGTGAGGAAGAAGGGATTCAGGCTGCAGCTGAGGTGTATGGCTGAGTTGAAAAGCCTAAATCAGAAGTTGCTATACACAAGCAGAGTTGGACTGAGACAGTACTTCAATAGGAGAATTCAGAGAGAGTCTGCTGTTGATACGGCAAAGAGTTGTGCTGGGGGTTTTTAAAGAGGAGCAATGCCCAGCAAGAAAACAAAAGCTGCAAGGCATTGAAGGTACCTTTTGAGCAAGAACCAGAATCCAGAGTGTTTCATGATCATTAAGTATCTCAAGGCAATTTTTATAAGACATGGGATTGACCTTTGTGTCCAGAATAAATTTAACCTTCAAAATATCTTCCACATTCAAGTTCCCCCTCTACTACCTCCCAACATCATGGAGGGAAGAATAGCATTCAAGTGAACTATGTAGCTTTCTTATGTGTTGATAAAGCTACTCCTATGTCTAATCCAGAGGTGACTGCATTTCAGTGAAGGATGAAGTGATCTTTGTTTAGGTTGTTGCACTCACGTACTTTCCACGATCCTTGGGATGATGTACAAATTTAAGCTATTTTGATATTATGGCCCCTTGATCCTTTTCTTCATTCTTCCTCTAGGAATGGATACTAACAGACTTCTGTCTTGAGCTAGTTTGGAAGATATATTCTGTGTATTATTATGATGACATCCTGCTTTTGCATATTTTCAAATACGTATGTAATAACAAAAAAAATAATGTTCTGCACAGTAGTTAGTTCAACTAACTACTGATCTGAAACAAAGTGTAGGATAGTAAGTATTCTTATGTCTATGAAAATTGAGGTGTGTAGTAGCACAGCAGATTACTGATCACTTAGGGCTTTTTTTTTTTTTTTTGAAGTCCATGAATGAAAATAAAGTATGTGTAAGCCTCTTCAGCATAACATAACTAGCACTGCCCCTTCACACTCTCTCTGGGAGCTTTATGCATTTTCACAGCCATTGCCACATCTGCCACCTTTATGATGATGGTGAATGCTTAGCCAGCAGTTCCTACTTGATTCTGGCCCCACTGACAGATGCAACAGTGCTCTTGAGGAAGTCTAGAATCTCATTCCTGTTATAAATTTCTTCTTACTTCGTCATGAGCAAAGGATGACATAAATGTAATGGTGACACTATTTTCAGCACTCCCTGAGCAAACATATAGCTGATTATGCTGCATTAATGAATTGTTCTCCATTTAAGTACCAATGTGTTATTTCTTTGGCTGAAACAACCTGATGTGCGCTTACAACTACAGTGTGACACTGAATTGTTGTTGCTAGAAGCTGATATGTCCAGGAATACTGGCAACTCTTTAAATCAAGGTATTGTCATTCAATAGTGAGGTCTATGTAGCTACAGTGTGAACTTTATTAATCACATCTGCATTGTGGAAGTATTCACATGGCATTAACAAACCACCCTGTGTATGCATTTGGGACAAGAGGAGAATTGTATCCTTGATCTGAGTCCAAAGGACACTGTCAATATGTGGGAGTCCCCTCAGTAGACCTGGGGGAGGGGGAGGTGGGGCTCAGCTGGCTTCACTGCGTGTTCCATTCAGTAAGCATTTCTCTGATTTCCCTGCGTCCACATAGAAGGATGAAGTGGGAACCTGCTGGCTTGAGAAAGGACTGGATGGCCTGGAAGCAGAGGCCAAGAGAACATTTATCCTCTTTCTGACTCCAGATGCTCAAGATCAGCTTAGCACTATCTCACCTCCTGTGGGGTACATCTACACTGGAGCCTTAGGTCAACTTAAGCTTTCTTAGTTTGCTCAGACATTGTGCTGAAACTAGGAAGCTTAAGTCAACCTACAGATCCCTGTGACCACACTGGGCTTTTATTAGGTTGATTAAGAGGTGACATTAAATCAACTTAAGGAAGTTCTTTTAAAGTCAACTTAAGTGTTAAGTCAACCTTATTAAGTTGGCTTAAGCCAATGTAGAAGGGGAATAGCCCTTAAGCTGACCTAATTGGCCTCCAGGGTCCCTTCCAGAGTTCCTGGCCACCAGAACAGGTTGACCTAGCACCTGCCAGTGTGGACACATGCTATTGACAGGAGTTTTCAGTGTGGGCGCTCTAAGTCGACTTAACAAGGTCGACTTTGAGTAAACTTAAAGTCGACCTTGTTAAGTCGATTTAACAGAGCCTCTAGTGTAGACATACCCATGGAACCTCCTTCCTTGTAGTGATCACACTGTGAACAGGATAAATAACTGTGGCAGTTGCTACCAGGAACTGGGGAAAAGGGCTGTTAGGAACCAGAGCCACTGCAGAGGTACAGAAACTCCATGGGGATGATCCTAGCTTCTCACTGAGCTTCTGAAGTTCGCAAGGTTTGAGGAGCAGGACCTGTGGCCAGTTCTAGGCAGACAAATATTGGTCTCAATGAAATACTCTGTGTAGACATCTTGCAGAGATTTCCTTCCTTTTAGACTCCTCATTAGCTTATGATGCAATCTCAAGAACAGATGATATTTTGTAGCCATTTTGTAGTCATTATGAAAGCTTTACTTCCTCTGCTTCCTATCAGGTGGCGCAACCATTCTCCATCTCTTCCAAGTGGCAGATGAAAGCATTTTTTGTTCCATAGTATCTACATCTTGAAATCACTGAAGAAACAAACATTTTCTTAGTAATTGTATTATTTATCTCTAGAAAAACTTTGATAGTGTCTATAAAAGAGGCTATATAATAACGTTAACTTGTAAAACAGGATTTCCTTTTGATGTAAATTTTAAAAATACTCCTTTTGTTTAGGGGAAAAAATAGTATAGTGACTCTGTCCTCATAATGGACAACTGTACAGTGACCTGCCTCCAGATAAAATGTTAATCATAACCCTAAACAGTTAGTAATTATTTTGCTTGGAACCATGAACACCTTTATAAAGTTATATCCTTCTGTAAATGACTAATCCTTTTTAGACTATCCTAAGATCTTGCAGTCCATGATGTCTAATGTCAATGAATTTCATAGGTTAATTATGGGAGGAAAGGGATCTTTTAAATATATTTTTTAAATTGATGTCCTGCATTTTCAAAATCCCTCTAATATATGAGAGTTTAAAAAGATCCTCCCAGTTAACCTTCTATGTATCACTCGTAGGTTTATATACCAGTATTCGTTTCATACATATCCCCTCTGTTCATTTTCCTACACACTCAATAGTGCTATTCATTTTAACCACTCCATATAAGAAAATTCTTCAAAGCATGCTCTTTTATCATGTTTGTTTCTGCTGCTTTTTCTATGTTCCTTCCATACTTACTATACCCTTTGAGATTATCTCAGAAACTCAAAACACTCATTTGTTAACATTGCCCTTCTTTAAACTGCTGAAGTAAAATCTGTGATTGGCTTGTCTAACGGTCTATTGATGTAAAATATACGGACCTAGCTCTCGAATCAAAAATTAACTCTCAGACCATGATATTCTTTGGGGGGAAAAAATCAAATATTTATTGAATTCAAGAACTGGAAATCATTTACAGTACCTCAGAAATCACTCCCTATCTGATATAGTGGGGCCCAGTACAAAATTGCAGTTATAGGGAACACAGCCCTACTGAGGCACACCACACCAACCTTGCTCTCAGATAAATACAATTCTAAGCCTCTAAAACAATTAAAAACACTTAACCACAAAAATCTTAACACTCAGCATTAATACCTATAGAAAACTTAATTATTTAATCATTCAGCAAGTATTGATCAGGTAATTGCTGAATGGGTGGAGTTTAGACTCACGCAGCAGGCACTCGATTTTATTTACAGGTAGACTTCAGGCATTCTTGTACTTATAAAAACATTTGATGATCCTTCTGGCTCATCAGAAAGGTTCTTCTGCTCTGTCCAAGCAAAGGATTGACTTTTGGTTAAAAGTGCAAGACGGACTCTGATAGCCTGATCACTTAAATCTGAAAGTGCACCTATGCTTTTAAATGTTTCTTACAGATGCTCTTTCTCTTTTCCTTGTCTTTTCCCTTTCTGGCTCCTGCTTTAATGCTTAGTCAAATCTGCTGGGTTTTGCTGCAATGTGGAGGTTGCTCCCTCACTTGATTCTCCTCAGATGCTCCACAATCTGTTACTGTCACCTCAGCTATTTATAGTCTGGTGAGGTGGGCAGTGGTAGCACATAGCATGTAGCGGCTGGTTGGTGGGGTGGGTGGAAGGACAGCTTTCTAAGGACAATGCAGGGAGACATTGGGAGGACAGGGGCAATGAGGGATGGCATTCTAAGGGCTGCATAAGGGACTTTAGGGGTTTGAGCGAGGAATGGCAGTTTCAGGGGAACAAAAGGGACACTTTATGTAGGGTAACATAAAGTTATGCAGGAGTGATGAGGGGCAAGATTGCTGATCAATTAGCAAATGCTGAATTTCATTATCACTTACCTTTTGTCCATGCCTTATCACTAATTACTTTATTTAAATAGCATAAAATGTTTTAGTACAGTCGTCATCCTATAGTTGATTAATGGCTTCACTGCTGCCTTTCAGGAATTTAAACTCCTTTGAGGCTATTCTGTCAATTTCTCCCAAAATTATACTGGACAGTCTTAAGCATTTGGGGACAAAAATCCCTGGCTACAACATAGCATAGCAAGAACTGAGCAGGGTATTCCAGTTGAATGTCTGTCTGATAATTTATCAATATCTTTAGTATATTTTCTCTGCCACACTTCACATACCCTAATATTTTGTTTGCTTTTTATTCTATGATTCTGGCTGGAGATGACGCCTACTGTAAACCTCAAATTTTGGGAAGAAAGATTAAAATAGATACATTTATTTTAACCAGAATCTTTAATGCTTTTGACAAGTACACTGTAGTTGAAAGACATAGTCATAGACACTCTTCTTGATTTGGTGTAATCATAGCATCTAAGCAGATAAGCATCCTGACTTCTAAAGACCTCAGGAGCAAGCTCCTGGCCTCATATTTATTGTGAAAACACCTGGAGCAATCTAGAGGCTAAAGTACTTTGCTCTCCATTGGTCCAATACTTCTTTCTAGGAGAACAGTAAGAAATCTGCTAATTTGGATGGATAGAAGTGCTGATGTAAGCTTTGTTCAAATCTCTCTTGGCCAGAAAATCCAGATTAACTATATTTAACTCCTTGAGACAATCTGCAAGACACATACTGGCAAGTCTCCTCTGAGCAAAAATTTAACTTAAAGTCAGTTTCTTTGGATAGATACTCTCCAGAAGAGCTACAAGAGCTTGGGGAAAGGAAAAGAGGGGGATAGTGTAATAAGACTGAGATTAAAGATAGTCCAATGCTTACAGTGCTGGCCCGCAACTTGGAACAATGAGTTGAAGTTTTGATCTGCCTTAGGCAAGTCACTGAGACTGTGTTGTTTCCCTTCTATGAAATGCCATGGTATAATAGCACTTGCCTACATCTCAGGCTGTTGTGAGGATAATTACATTGAGTGTGAGCCGCCCAGATATTGTGGTGTTGGAGAGCCATATAAGTACCTTTAGACAGATATACGTAATGCTCTGGGAATGGTTGGTCTCCACATCCTACTGAAGATGGGGCAAATGCCATAGGGTATGTCTACACTTAGAAGTTATTTTGAAATGAGACTTATTTTGAAATAACTTTTTCCTGTCCATGCATGTATTTTGTTATTTCGAATTAAGCATTTCTTTATTTCAAAATAATGAAGTGCTATTTCAAAATAATAAAACCTGCTTTTATTTTGAAATAGTGCTTAAATCGAAATTATTTCAAAATAATCCATTTTAGGCTTATTTTGAAATAATTGCCCTATTCTTTTGCCCACCTTCCCCTATTTTGAATTAGGGAGTCTAGTGAAGACTCTCTGCTTTGAAATAACTCCTACCTTATTTTGAATTAGAGCATCTTCCCTGGACTCCAGGTTCAAAATAATAAATTTGAAGTAGTACTAATTTGAAATAATTACTTTGAATTAAAATCAAAGTAGTTATTTTGAAATAACTATTTCAAATTAATTTTGTAAGTTTAGACATAGCCAATGTAAATGTTCTTCTGCTTAATTTTTGACTGTCGACTTACATAACTGTAAATACTGACCTTTCAGGAGAAGACTCTACTGACTCTAATTCTTTTTCGTGGAAGCTTCTCTTATGAGACTGCCTGCATGAAATAGCTGAGTACTTAGAAATGTGGAAAGGGCTCAACTTTTTAATGGGGTGACAGACTGAAGTGGACTGGTATAAACCACTGTGGCTAACTCTTACAATGTTATTGTAACTCTAGGAATTTGGGGATGTTAGGTTTTTTTGCTTCTGTCTCTCATGAGAACATGATAAAGGACAATCTACTTCCAAATTTTCCCACACTCAGAATGGCCACTGTCTTCTGTTGTTACCAGTGGGGCTGAAGCAAGCATGATGGTTATCATTCTCCTATGGTCTTCATTTGCATGTGGAAGTGAGGCGGCGCTTGATAAAGTTGGCTGCTACCCCGCATTGTGTTCATTTAGGCTAAAAGCATGCCCACAAGCAAATTGCCTGACATTCTGTGGCTCCAGGGGCTTGTTGGAAGTATTGATATATTTTGAAAATATTTAATTTGGGAAAGCAAAAAACACTGATTAGTAATAGATCCCTTTATTGAATCCAGGGACTTATATAATTGCTCTAAACATGGCTAAAAAGCCTAAATAATAGACAATTTACTACAGCCAAATAACAACAAAACATTTATAAGCAACTGATAAACATATTTACAAAGAGGTTAAACCCAGAAGTACTTAGATCCATATTGGTTGATTCCAGCATGGTCAGGCAGGTATTGGCAATGAACCCTTTTTCCTACCCATCAGCAAACAAGTGATGTCATTGCCAGGCACTGATTTCAGCTAAAAACCTATCTGAGACACTTCACCTGTATTTCCAGTCTCAATCCAGATAAGATTTACAACTTCCTTTCTTTCAAGGCCTTTAGTCCCCTTCTTCTTGCTGTCCAACCATTCTCTCACTGAACCTGAGTTCACATAGGCTTCAGCACTGGTGGGTGTGTGTTGGGCCATCCTGGCTCATTTTAAGACAGATTCTCTTTCTCTTATTTAATACATCTGCCTATTGTTCAGAGGCCTTCTTTTTAGAAACTTTTCTTTATCTTACCAGTTGTTCTTTGAACCAGATATTCTCTACTTCATTTCTTTTGGCCTTAATGACTTACCATTTTCAAGGCCTTCCTTCACAACATATATCTATTTCCTTAACCAAACTTAAATTAACTCTATTTATTTAATTTCCTATTAGTCCTACAAGGCTGGACATGAGACAGACTGTGAAGAGCAGAAGACACTGTGAAAAGTAAATGGGGAAAGTGATGGGAGCAAGCCATTTGGAGGAGCAGGAAGCAAATTTAGCGATTACAGGGGAATGAGGTGCAGGGAAGTGTGGAGGATAGGAAGGAGGCTGAAGTGTGTGCACTGGAAAGTGGTGGGATGGGAGATAGAGGGGACAGAAAAATGGAAGCTCTCACAGGTAAGAGGTAGTGGTGTATTAGGTGAATCCTTTGTAAGTGGGAAGACAATATTGTCAGCTCTCTTTTTGTGACTCCCATGAGTCACAGGATTTTGGTGCTCGCAGCAGGAACTGTTTGTTCCCATGGTTTTCAGGGCTCAGCATGTGGGCAGTGCTTGGTTGGTGCCCCTCAGAACTGAGGACATAGACCTGCCCTGCCACTGAACTTGGCCTTCACACACAGGCCTAGAGCAGAGAATTAGGAAAGCCACTTGTTCTGGTGCTCCCAGGATCATTCTTTTATTTCAAATAGATGTCCCAGAAATCTGAAAGGTGCTCAGTATGCACTGTCAGCTTTTCAGTTCTATTGGTTCAAGACCATCCTGGATGTTCCATTGTTTTGCACCCCACAAGTAGTGGCAGCCTTAAGAAAAAGGACTCTGGGGTAGTGGAAGTCAGGGAGGGAGTTGCTGAGGGAAGGGATGCTATTTGGAACCCTGGCAGAGGAGAAGCCCAGGGCAATGAGTGGCAGAGAAGAGTTGCTGCTAGTTCAAGACAAAAGTAAGGGACTGCCATCCATTTCCTGTCTTACGGGGAAGGAGAGAAGGCTCCATCTGAGCAGGCAGAGGGAGGCATGTACTTTTGTACGCATTAAAAGTTTACTTTTCAATCTGAAATTGTCACATACACAGGCAGAAGAATTGAGGGGAGTCAAAAAGTAATTGAAGGTAGTCTGCATCTCAGGCCTAACAACTTAGAAAGGGCCCTTTAATATAACATTTTTGAACATAACTATCATCTCTTGTATAATAAACTAATTATCCTGAAGTCAGCCCGGTAACCCCTTCTTCAGTGGAAAGTCTAATTCTTTTGGATGTCTTTAATTATTTCCTTGAGTTTCCCTCAGACTGATTTCTGAGTTTAAGGATAATTTTAAGGTTTGGTGATATGTTTTTAAAAAATGCATGTGGCTTTCAGAATCTGTGTGGCATAATGAATGAAATGTACAGTTGCCTATTTCACAATAAATAGGGGGAAATAGAATGCATTGGACAGTCAGTAATATAGAATCACTTCATAGTTGTGAATCGCATTTAGGAATACAATCACTTTTAAAACGGTAGTTCTCTACAAGGTGTGTTTGCATATGTATGAGAGAGAATCAAGGTATTTCACTGTTATGATGATGATAAAACTCTTGGAGAAATTTTCTATAAAGAATTCCAGTGCTTCCCTTTCAAATCCTGTGGATTTTATGGTAGATCAATGATGTTTACTTGAAGTGAATTTGATATAACTTCAAATGCCTGGTACAATTTTTATTAGGCTTGCTGGAGGACAGTCTTGATTTAGATGAGTCTGCTATAATCACTGCAAAGGAAAGAAAAGTAAAATGTACTGAAATCTCTCAGGACAGAGCAAAAAGAGAGATGATTATAGATTTAAAAAAAAATACTGTGCACCCATTTGCCAGGCCAAGATAGCAGAAGCAAAGGGCCAGGACCCTATATCTAGGGGCTCCAAACCATGTTACAAAACCGACTGGCTCAAGCCCCCACCCAGTCTCCTCGGAAATCATGCACTATTCCATTGGCACCCTAGAGGGCAATGTTTTCTTTCTGTCAAGCATAAGTCTGAATGTAGTACTTAAAATTTTTAACAATAACATAAGGAGAATATAGAGAGGCAATATCAAAACCAGCCCTGATTTGGAGAGACAGTGCAGGGCAGGATTCATACAAAAACCAATGTGCAAAACTCACCCCATCCCAGTGTACATAGAGCATGACTTTCACTTCTCCATTACCCCCATATCGACCATTGTAGTTTTAGTATCCACCTCTCAAGGTGGGACCCTCAGCCAGTCCCCTCCAGTTGTCTTCTGCCACCTCTGGATCTGCTCATCCCACCCACTGGCTACTCACCTCATCCGCTGATTCATCAACTCCTCTCATCTGTCTGCTTGTAAGATGCTCTCATGACCAGAGGCGCCAACTTCTACTGGGCCAGAGGCAGCTTTTTAGTGATTTCAGCTCTTAGAGAGGATGTCAACCCTCTGGTGATCTCAGCTCCAGACTTCTGCTTTTAGGACACCACAGACTGTTCTCTGATCAGCACCACAAAAGACTCTGCATGGAGTCATTTTTTCTTTTAACAATGAGGGAGAAATTGGGCACTGCCTAGGGCACAACACTTCAGCAGAGCTAATACTACACCTGTCTCCTTTGGCAAGGCTGAGAAACAGGGTTGTTTGCCCATTTGAGTTCTATGGTGCTGATGGTGACTCTTCCCATTAGTGTAGGCTAACACAGCTTATGCAATCAAAGGGCAGCATATCATGAAAAAAACATTCCATTTCCCCCTGCAGTTAAAACACAAGATTTGTAACCCAAACCGGCCACACACACTATTTCTCATCATGCGCAGCATGGGGGCAGATTCATTCATACATAGCATAGTTATGCTAAGTACTTAACTGTACACCTGTAACTCTAAAGGCCATGCAACTAAGGTACCCCCCTGTTAGTTGCTAAGCAAGAGAAGTGCCTAGCCTCTGAATCTCGCTTACACCTGTCTAATCCGTCAGCTTCTGAGAAGAAGCAGGAGAGCATGGTATCTTCATAAAGATCATTTACAAAGAGAATAAAAATATAATTCTAAAAGAGATGATACATTCTCTTAAGGGCCTTGTCACTTGAAAGATATGCATAACTCCAGTTAATAGTAAATGGAGCTGTGTGCATGCATCAATTAGAGATCAGACTTTCAAAAAAAAAAAAGGCCATTGTGTATGAGAAGCTAATTATTTTTATGTTAATGAGTACTGTCACTTCTCATTTCATAAAACCACAATTGGAATCTTTCAATTTCAGTTACAAAATACTTAGTTCCAACATCAGTAGCTTTCTAAAAAAGACAGTGTTTTGTTGTGGATGTTTTACTTCATTTTATTTCTCACCTTTATACAGTTCTATAGACAGAATTTTCCAGGTAGGGTCTAGTCATGAACTTTAGACTAGTCAATTTTCCATTCACAAGAAGGGAACATGGCGCTCTCCTTTCTAGGACCTTTGTTCCCCAGCAAGCAGGGAGGTATGCATGGCTTCCCAGGGGCAAGGATTAACCTGAGAATTTTAAAAGGATTTTTCCCTCTCAATTTGCCTTCCACCATTTTGTGTCCCTGTTAGTTTGCCATCTGCTGTTTTCACTCGTAGGTTTTAAATAATTATGTGACACAAATCTCTGGCTACACTCAGATGATAGAGGGACATATATGTACCTTCAACAGATGAGAGACTGTATTGACCGATCTTTATACTCTTTCTGGGGATTTTGCACAAACTTCTCACATTGTAACAGAGTTCCTTGGCAACTTTTACTCCTCCTGTGGGATTTTTCTAGAATAAAGGAAAAAATGGCTACAAGACAAAAAAGAGTAGAAGTGAGAGAGAGACAGAGAGACTATATTATTCATATCTTAGATGCAGGTTTTGTCTAACAACAATTGGTTAGTGGGATAAGGCAAATTTTATAGCATAGGAAGTCTTCATATGTAATTGAACACAGCTTTTTCACGAGTTCAAGATCCTATAGAACAGAATAAACCACATGCAATAAGAAAATCCTGTTGGAACAGGATAGAGTCCCTAGTATGTAAACATAGATTTATGGAGGGTTTCTTTTTTCTTTCTTTCTTTTTCCATATAGTTAAAGGGGAAATTTGCAGAAATAAAACTGAAGACTTTTAGATTTGAAATTTGAAATCTTAAAATGCAGTCACAGAGGCAAATCCAATAAATGAGGAACAGGACTCCAGGTCCTGAGAACAGCAGTGGAAAATAATTAGAGCTTTGGCAAATGAGCTTTTTTCCCCCCCCTTCTTCTCCATATTGCTGCTTTTACCAATAAACTCACTATTTCATCACCCTCTTGATCAGGAGCTAGTTTTACATCCAAGAAGTTACTAGCCCCATTAAATTAAAATAACCATATAGGGCCAAATTTTGGCATTTAGTATGCAGACCATAGTCAGAGCCTAATGTGAACTTTGGAGACAGCAACAGGAAAACTTCTCTGAAAATTTTCCATAGCAGAACACTGGAGATATGTTCTTGAGCATATTTTAAAAGTCTGAATGTCAGACACCACTCTTGCTTATATGATCCTTGACTCAACATTTCCCCTCCTTCCCACTTATTCCTTTTCCCAGACTGGAGCTTGAGCTCTGAAGCCCAGTGAGACAGATGGGTCTAGAACCCAAGCTTAGGCATCAGTGGGAACACTTTAAGTGCTATTTCTAGTGCAATCAGCCAAAGTCTGCAGAGCCAAGTTCTGATATTCACTGCCACGTAGTTTGGTTTTGCAGTTTAGCCATAAATTTAGTGGCCTACACAAATCACCTAGCAAGTTCATGACACGCTGGGTTAGGAAGTTGGGATTTCCTGGCTCATAGTCTCTTCTTTGGTCTACTATTAGACCATGCTGTCTCAGATTTAAAATATTGGCTCCCCTATGCAACCTTTCTGCTGGGTGCAGTTGACAGCAACAAAGGCCAGATTCAGTATATAGGGTTCATTGTCAACAATGCAACACAAAACTGAGCTCTCACTCAGTAACCTGGGACAATTACTCCTTGTGAATAATTGCCTTTTCTAGAGGTAATGTTTGCCCTCTCAGAAACATAGTCTGAGTGAGTGTAACAAAAGAACTTTTAATAAGAGGGGGAAGTAACCCCGTATTAACTTGGGAAAATGCCACAAGCAGGATTCATAAGCATAAAACCATGAGCAAAACACCCACCCCAAAATTAGTTGGGCATTGTCCTTTTGCCTCGGGTCTAGCAAAAAAAAATTTTTTTTAATCTGCACCTCCCTTTCCTTTTGTAAAAGGATAAATGGACACATAATGGATATCAAAAATGGCAACATCCATTAACCAATAGGAGAACACTTCAACCTCCATGGACACTCACTAGCAAAATTGAAAGTTGCCACACTTCAAAAACAGACTTCAGCGTGAAACTCCAGAGGTGGAACTAATCTGCAAGTCTGACAGAATCAGATTGGATCTGAACAGAGATTTAGAATGGTTAACACATTACAAAAAGTGATTTAATCTGTTCACACATTCTGTCCCTTTGATCAACTGGTATGAATGGGCCCCATCTGCTCTGAACTGACTTTGCTAACACTCGCTCTCCTCCACCCTTGTATGTGTATATATACCCCTCAACTGAAGTTTCCACTTCATGCATCAGAAGAAGTGGGTTGGAGCCCATGAAAGCTTATGCCCGAAAAAATCTGTTAGTCTGTAACATGCATGGCCAAACTGCGGCTTGGGAGCCACATGTGGCTTTTGAATGAAAAATTGTGGCTCCTGTAAGAATGTCAGCAAATCAATTTAGGAAAGCAGCCCCAGCCTAGGAGTTGAGGAGGGGGTTGGAATGGTGGGGAGAAGCGCGGCATGGTCACGGATTGCGGGGAGAAGTGCAGCATGGTCAGGATTTTAAAAAACTCGCTACTAGCCTGCAGCCTTTTACATCGAGCAACTGCTAAGTTTGTACTATATAGGCCTATTTTCATGGTAACCTTAAGTAATTATTAGAATCTGACATTAGTTGGATCAATATCTGTCCTTTTTATGATAAAATTAAAGTGTGCAATGAATTTTAAACTTAGTAATTTTGGAGTAGGTAGAAGCATATGGCTATATGCCTCAGTGCAGCTCTTAAAGGTTTAATAATCAACTTTTGTGGCTCTTGAGTTCCATAAGTTTGGCCACCCCTGGTCTATAAGGTGCCACAGGAGTGAGTGCAGTTCAGTTGCGGGTAAATCCCTGAATTAGGGGATGCAAAGCAAAGGTTTGCTGTCTTGGTTCACATTGCAAGGGTTACTTGAATACTCCTACCCCCAAAACCAAATGACCCATGATCCAACACCAGCCTAAAATGATCATTTGGGTAAAGCAGCCCCATGATGCTGAGCACTTAGACAGGCTGTTGTGCAAGCAAGTTCAGCTTCTCTTCCCCAGCTCATCTCTAGATGTCAGGGCAGAGCTCAGTCAGACTCTTCTTACATATAAACATCTAAACTTCTGAATTTCTTATTTAAAGTTTCTTGCAAACATGCAAGAACACTTTCAAAACAAACATTGTTAAACTACTTTTCAGCTATACCAAAGCTTCTATATGAGTTAAGTTAAGGTTAGTGTCAGTTCCTATTGTCTGGACCATTCTTTACTTTTACCTATTAAGATTTTGCTTTTGTCTTTTTCCAAATCAAGCACAAAAAAAATTTTAAATGTGTTATTGCAGATCAATTATCAATCCATACAGTTTTAACTGTTTCACATTTCTACCTCCTAATTTGAGTGCCGCTTGAGTTCTTCATGGTATGTGCCTGTCTTTCCAAGCAGCAGATACGCACATAGATCCCATCTCTATGTCCTTGCTTTTCTTCAGAATTAGTAATATTATAATTAATTTAAAAAAATAAATTGTTTTTACTGCCATGACATTGGATGAGAGAGAGAACTGTGTAACAGTGAACCACTTGTTTGTTTTGTTGTA
Organism: Podocnemis expansa; assembly: GCA_007922195.1. NCBI lineage: Eukaryota > Metazoa > Chordata > Testudines > Podocnemididae > Podocnemis > Podocnemis expansa. The sequence goes on along the minus strand of ML681984.1, from coordinate 22,139,141 downwards.
AGATACTACTATATCCTCCTTGATGAGCATGTTATGATTAACTCCCCCTTGATAAACTTGTCTGTCCTCATTTAAGAAAAAAATCATGGGCTTTAGGCAAAAGATATATTTTTCTTTTTTTCCTCTTGCTCAGAATCCCACATTTCTGTGATGAGTACTAGAAAAAAGCTATTGCAGTCCCTGCTATCCAATAGCTTTTCTTCTTTGTCTAATTGCCTTGCCAATTCCCAATATACTTAAATGTTTACTTTAAATATTGTGCTTCATGATCTCTAGCTTTCTAAGAAGCAGGGGCAGGATTTATTTTTTCCATGAAGCCATCCTTCTGATTTCAGAACATGATTTTAACATTTTATGATTATTTTCTAACAGCTGTTGTATTTTTCTTCTACTGGCAACTTTGCTTTAAAGGTCAATGATGATCAGAGCAAAAAAACATTCTTCCTGGTTTTCTGTTCTGCCTTTGCACTGAAGTCAAAACAGTTTGGGGGTTTAATGTTAAATTTTCTTGGTCCTCCTTAGAGACAGCTGACCTGTTTAAGAACCAAAGGTCACCTGATTTTTAGGGCAATTGCTGACTTTTGCAATTTTGGGAGAGTCTCTAAAGCTTCTATACACAGTAGTAGACAGCTGTCTTGCTTATGATCACACCTCTTTAGGAGAAGAGATTACCTGCTCATTTACAGGGTTTTTGGAGGAGTGGAAGAGCAGGGAAGATGGCAGGCAATAGAATGGCCTCCTTCCATGTCATAATGGCAACAGTCCTGCAGCAAGAGAGAGGATGCAACACAGAGAAGAGGGAAAGAGAATCCCAAGGAGCTAGTTCTTACAAAATATTCAATACTGTTTGTATGTGTGACTGGAATGGCTGGAATTTTGCCTGGGAAGCAGAACCTCTGTGTCCTGCCCTCTGTGATAGAATTGTTTTAAGAAAGTCATTCTTTGTTTGGTGTTGAGGTATATGCAGCAGATGATTCACGAACTGATGATGCAACTCTTATCCTGGGGCTTTAGCATAAACAGTGGTGCTTGTCAGTTACAAAAGTGCTTTTCCACACCTTTTAGGTGAAATACACTAAGATTCTGCTCAGCAAAGTAGAAAGTTTGTCAAACTTGCACCCCATTGTAGGCAAGAAAAAAGTTTTATGTATCAAAAAGAGAGACAAGTAATTTTAATTATGTAGAGTGAAATGCAATAGTAAACTCAAAGATGTGGTTGGTTGGTTTTTTTTTTTGGTGGTTATGATGTTATGCTGGATATGAAAAGGAACCATAAATAAATAATAAATCACTGATTGCTTTGAAAGTTTAGTTGAAACTTCTGTACTGTGTGCTGCTGATAGTGAACGTCCTGAATTGGCCTAAGACATGCAACTTAATGCTGAAGCAAACAGGAATATAACAAAATTATGGCATTTATATTCATCTGATAGCTGTGGAGTTTACTATGTATTTTCCAAAGTACTAAAATTATTCTCTCCATGAAAATAAAGCATATTGCACAATCCATTTTAAAAGCTTGTGGTTTGCACACCATTAAATAGATAACAGTATTAAATTGATAGAAATGAATAACCATATAGGATCAGTCAGTAAATACTGTCTGTATCTCAGTAAGCACACAAAAACAAGACTGAGCAGAGTCTACTGTTGACTTTGATTCCCATATGTTGAACTATGGTAACTTATGTAGGAGAGAGCTGTAAGATTTTAGCTAGTGCTTATTGTGTGGACCTTTCTTACTGATTCTACATTATATTTTATATGCTCTCTCTGTGAAGAAATCTTTTTTGAAAGAAGCCTGCATAGTGCATGTCAGAGAATAGGTTTGTTGGCCTGATTTCAAAATTACTCCTCTTCCTGATTTGTATTTTCTCCCATTGTAACAAAGAGTTTGTCCTCAATCAGTTATTTTCCTCTATTATTATGCCATCTTCAAATCTTTCCAGTGGGGATTCTGGCTCCAGAGCTGGCATTCCCAGGCTGCTGGCAGAATAATAAATCCTATCTCTACAGACAGGCAAGGTGAGCCTTATCTACTACAATTCAGGCCAGTTCAATTTATTTAGACAACAGTATATCTGCAATACAGTACCATTTGTGGACCAGTTATGTATTATAGAATGAGCTGATTTAACATACAGAAAAAGAACCTGATGGGAGCCTAATAACTGAGGTAGGTTTGCATTATATTACACTAAGTGCAGCTGTCCAAGTTGCTTTTGGAGTTAGGATCTGCCAGTCCCTATAAGGAACATTGCTTGTGTTCAAAGATGCCAAAAAAACCTTTGAGTAGGAGCACAGGAATTCTACATGACAATTGAACTTGCGCTCCCCCTACATCAGCCTGTGCTGGCCCCTCCTCCCCAACCCTCAGCTAGTGCTGGTAGGACCCCTCTGCCAAAAAAAGTGGCTACCACCAGAGGTGTCGCTGGTGCCAGGCTTACAGGACTTGAGCCCCGAGCCCCAGCGGCTGAGTCCCAGGTCCGCCTCTGGGCCACTCGTGGCAGTGGCACACTTATGAGGCTTGAGCCCCAAGCCGCAGCATGCTGAGCCCTGGGTCTTTATCCAGGCCAGCAGCACTTCTGGCTGCTGTCTGAAAATTCAGCAGTGGCCGTGGTTGGAGTGTGTGTGTGCAGGGGGTGTCCCCAGACCCCTAGCAGAAAGAAGCTGAGAAGCCACCCCAAGTGACTCCTCCTGGTGGTGTGCCTAGGGCCCCTCTCCCTAGTCACCAAGGAAGGGAGCTGCACTGGGCAGCTTCTTCAGCTGGAAGGAGCAGCTCAGCAGTGCCACAAAGAGTGTTGCATGCAATTACAAATGGATTCTTGTGCCAGAGCATTGCTCTACATGGTGCAGAAGGTAGTCAAAGCAAGTGGAAAGAATTTTTTGCATAGAAAACAAAAGCTACAACAGAGCAGTATCCCATCACTGTATCACTTCTACCCCTTTAGAAGCCATGCATCCATCAAACATGGCTATTCTGGATGAAAAGCAAACTACATTGAAGGGGAGTACTGCCTCCAGCAGTGAATTTTCTGGGTTTTTGCTCTGCTGCATTGCTCTTCCTGGGTAGTGGCCTGGTAATGGAGTGGAGCAGCCAGAAAACATGGCTGACCATTTTAACAGAAAGCCAAGTTCCATAGGAGCAACAGGGCCTGGTTCCATAGATCCTAGCAAGTCCATACCCCGCCTCGAATGACAATAACAATGATAGTCCCTAGTGTGCTAACACTGCTTGGCCCCATTACTGCTTGCATGGATGTTCATACTCCATCAATTGCTTGCAAAAGCCATAAAAGGAGGATTTATTGCTGTCTTCGGCAGCAGTAATTAAGATGCTTTTTACATCTGATATTCTGAGTGCAGAACTTGTACCTAGAGAAGCTGTTTCCTGGATCCTCTCCAATTTCCTTCAGCAAAATAATCCACCTAACTTTCCATTCACACTGGTTCACCTCTATGCTGCATATGCCTCAAAATTAGAAGCTACTAGAACTTGGGATGGATAAGTGGCCAGCAGAATTATGTGAAGCAATAGACAAGTTGCTGCTCCTGCATAGCGCCTGTAGGTAGGCAAGTGCAGACGTGTTAAAACGTACAAAGACTGGTTCTGGGTTCTATGGACTTTGATCTCCTGCCTGAATGGCTGTCTGAGCTTGTTGGGGTGCTCCAGTCATTCACTTGCGCTGCCACCCAGAGGAGACAATGTAGTAGCACTGTGGCCCCACAAATGGCAGATTACTAGTGATGTTACTGCTCCAAGTTTGCAATATGGCATGTTTGAAGATGAGTATGTACCCCTTTCAGAAAAGGAAATGAGGGAAACAGGACCTGGTAGATAAGGAAGGTGGTGCAGGATGCCATTTTATAGTCCTAGGAAGAAGGCATCTAATGTGGACCCTGTGGCTGCCAGGATTGTGTTTAAATAGATTTCATTGTCTACGCATCTTGCCTTTGAGCACTCTGACCAGATCCAGCAGTCACTGTGTGTACCTTGTTCACACTGCAGACAATGGGAGTTCAGAGAGTGAAATGTGATTACAGGATCCAGCCCTGCAATATGTAAAGGCAGGATAATGCCACTTGATTTATAGAGGAAGGAAGTCCCTGAATTATTCATAATTAGGTAAGAGAAATTGGCCTGTTGACTTCCATCTTCAGCCTATCTCACATATATTGCAAGCAAGCACAGATCATGCTATCATTTTTCAAATCAGAAGTTCAGGCTTTTAAATGAAAACTAGCAGGGTATAATGTTGTTTTTTTTTGTTTTTCCTTTACAGATATTTAATCCCTGATGGGGATCAGACATCCCTGTCCCCTTATAGGGTGTTTTTATTTTTAACATTACAAGGGGATCTGGCACATGGGGGTGTTAAAAATAGTTTTAGGGGGTTGTGTCCCCAAACATCAAAAGAGAGAAACAAAGGAATGAAGATTCTCTATGAAATCTTGTTAAAACCCTGTTTGAAGAAAGATTATAGAAAACATCTCTGTATTGTGTGTGTGTGTGGGGGGGGGAGGTAGGTTATTTGTTGTTTGCAACTTTCTTTCAACTACCAGTGTTAATCATAGGAATCTTCTCAGGAAAAATAAATATCTGGCCTTCAGATCAAACTTATTCAGAGGAAAGGAACATTTGGGCTGCTATGGAAGCCAAAAAGGGAGTTGGAAACAAACAGCTCTATTGCTGATCCTGTGATACTGACAGAGAGATGGAAAGCTGGTGATGTGAGATCCCTATTTTTAAACAGTGATTTGTTTAATCATTTCTTTTCCTTTGGGCCAAGACTAAAAAGTGTTATTCTCTAATATCATTTTGTCTGCAGGCAGGAGAAAATAATTTGCTCACAAAGGCTACATAAAAGGATGGTAGTAAATTTGAAAAAGAATCAAAATATTAAATAAAAGCTTTGAATGAGTTGGACATGGCAGCTAAGTGACCAGAGGTCGCAGCATTCCACAATGAAACCTGCTATCACATCAAATATTCTGTTAAAAATGTGTTTCTCTTTCCTGTGTCTGTTTTGCTACTTTGAAGGTAACACATGGGGGAGATTATCCGGTTGGTATCAAACAGATATGTTACTTCTGAAGGTTCATATGCTATTGTATGGGTGGCTTCTCTGTTTTCCTCTGATAGTCAGAGATATGGGGAATTACCTTGATGTTCTCCCCTGTTCCTCTTAATATTCTGTAGCATATTCTTTGTGCCATTGATTTTGTTTTTTTTTTAAAGACTGATGTTTTAATTACTGACCTTTACCATGCAGCATCTTTAGGTATGACTCATAAATAGGAGTGGATGTTGACTTGCAGAATCATCTCATCTAAATGCTTTCAGTACCTGGAAAGAGAGAGCAAATAATTAAGCAATAAATTTGCAAACCGCATGGAACATAAGAAGGTGTTGCAGATAGTCAGTATAGAATTGTCAAAAACAAATCATGTCAAATCATCCTCATAGATTTCTTTGACAAGGTAACAGGCCTTTTAGATGGGGGAGGGAAGTGGTAGATGTGATATATCTTGACTTTAGTAAAGCTGTTGATACTGTTTCTCATGATCTTTTCATAAATAAACGATGGAAATACAGCCTATATGAATCTGCTATAAGGTGGGTGCATAACTGGTTGGAAAATCATTCCCAAAGAGTAGTTATCACAATCAAACTAGAAGGGCATGTCAAGCAGAGTCTGAGGGATCAGTTTTGGATCCAGTTCTGTTCAATATCGTCATCAGTGATTTAGATAGTGAAATAGACAGTACACTTAAAAAGTTTGTAGATGCTACCAAGCTGGGAAGGGTTGTGAGTGCTTTGAAAGATAGGTTTAAAATTAAAAACTGGCAAATAATCTGAAGTAAATACAGTGAAATTCAATAAGGATAAATGCAAAGTATTCCACTTAGGAATGAACAACCAGCTGCACCCATCAAAGGGGAAAATTAAGGCCTCCAACAGCATGCTGCAGAAAGAGGTCTGAGGGTTACAGCAGATAGCAAACTATGAATCAACTTTGTAACATTGTTGCAAAAGATAACTAAATAAAAGGAAGTATAATTCTGGGATGTATTAACAGGAGTGGTGTAAGCAAGACATGAAAAGTAATTCTTACACAATATTCCATGCTGATTAGGTCTCAATTAAATTATTTGATCCAGTTCTGGGCACCACATTTCAGGAGGATGTGACCAAGCTGGAAAAAGTCCAAGGAAGAACAACAAAAATTATTAAATGTTTAGAAAACATAACCTATGAAGGAAGACTGAAAAAACTGGATTTCATAGTCTGGAAAAGAAAAGAAGCCAGAGGAGACATGATAACCATTTTTGTGTACATAAGTGTATTAGGAGGAAGGAGGGAGGTAAATTGTTCTCATTAACATTGAGGATAGGACAAGAAGCAATGAGTCAAATTGCAGCAAGGGGAAGTTAGATTGTACCTTAAGGAAAACTTCCTAATTGTCAGGGTAGTTAAACATTGGAATAAATTATCTAAGATGTTGTGGAATCTCCATCATTGGAGATTTAAAAAGTAGGTTAGATAAATACCTGTCAGTGATGATATAGACAATATTTATTCCTGCCATGAGTGCTGGGGACTGGACTGGATGACCTCTCAAAGTCCTTCCAGACTTACAATTTTATGATTCTGTGACAGGAGATACACATTGGACTATGTGAAGATGGCTCAGCAATAAGCAGTGATAATGATCACCTTCAAAATTCTTTGCTGCTATCAGGGGAAAACCCTATTATTTTATTAGGACCCACAAAACAAGAGCTTTATTTGAAATGGGTTCAATTATTAGATAGAATTAGTAATTATGCTGTAGTGAGATGTTAGGTGGGGCAGGGTGGAGATGCATAATGGGGATTTAATTCTTTGCCGGCATAACTCCTGTGAAATAAGTAGAATAATGTTAGCTGAGAACTTGACCCAATATGTAAAGCAAACATGTACACTGCAGACATATGGGCTATGTCCACACTTACAAAATTAATCTGAAGTAGTTAATTGGAAATAACTACGTCAATTTTAAATTGAAGTTATTTTGAATTAGTACTACTTCCAAGTTGTTGTTTTGAATTAGGAGTCCAGTGAAGACTTTCTAATTCAAAATGAAGTGTGTTTTATTAATTAAAAGTATAGAATCTTCACTAAACTCTCTAATTCGAAATAGAGAATGGCAGGCAAAAAAAAGGGAAATTAGTTCAAATTAAGCCTATTCTGCAGCTTAAAACTCAAACTAATAACTGTGCAGTAAACAATACTTTGAAGTAAAAGGAGGTTTTATTACATTGAATTAGTGGAACTGCTTAATTTAATATAATAAGATGCCTCCTTGGCCAGGGAATATATTATTTCAAATTAAGCCTCGTTAATTTGAAATAACTTGTAGGTGTAGACAGAGCCATGTAGTGAAATTTTGCTGTTGATTTAAATAGGGCCAAGATTTCATTCATGATCTCTAAGTACCTGATTAGTGGTTCCTCTATCTTTCACTCATCTCTCTATGACTATATTATACCAGCCAATGATTACTTTTAAGGTGTGGCTCATAAAAATACTTTGAAAAGCAGAGTTTTGTCTTTGGGATACACCATATCATAGCAAATATCTGAGAGTGACCAAATATTCTCCACAAAGGATGCCAGCAGTCATTCCATAAGCTCTATACGTCCCCATTTCCAATTATTCTAGCTACTTCCTCTGCTAGATCACTATCTGCGGTAGATACTTTCAAAAATAAAGTATACATCTTTCTACCAAAGTTGACTTGATACATTTGTTGGTTAAGTGGCTTTGCTTCCTTCCTTGCTCATGGTTTTGTGGAGGTATTTTTATTTACAGGCGAAAACAAATACATTCCTCAATGTCAGCTTGCCTCCTCTGCAAGCACAGCCCCCCTCAATATATGGTGTATGATAGTGTAAATGGGGAATATTTGAAGTAGCCCTTTATTAAAATATTGGCAGCAAATCTTTGCTCCAGTTTTGAGATGTCTGCAGTTGCTAAAAAATGATGATAGAATGAGAGTCCTGTGGCACCTTAAAGATGAACAAATTTCTTTAGGCATAAGCCAGTGGTTTCCAAAATTTTCTCTTGTGGCACACCTTGCTAGTTTTAATTAATTTGAGGTACACCACCATGCAGTTTCTAAATGAACTCATGAATATTCATGAGTCAGTGAGCTAATCCAGAGTTCTCTCAGTAGTTTTTCAAAAAAAATTGTGGCACACCTGCTCAGCCCTGATGGCACTCCTGTGTGCTGTGGCCCACTGGTTGGGAGACAATGGCATAAGCTTCTGTGGGCTCCAACCCACTTCATCAGATGCATGAACTAGAAACAAACTACAGTTAACAGGTGTATATATATGTGCCAGGATGAAGGAGGGCAAGTGTTAGCAAAGTCAGTTCAGTTTTGGCAGCTGAGCCCCATTCACACCAGTTGATTAAAAGATGAGAATGTATGAACAGGGCCAACTACTTTTTGTAATGTGCTATCCATTCCAAGTCCCTATTCAGACCCAATCTGATTGTGCCAAGACAATTCAGACTGAGTCTGATTGCGGCTACCCTAACTGAATTGACTTTGCTAACACTTGCCCTCCTTCATCCATGCATGTGTATGTACTGTAGAGATATGCTTGTAGAAGGTTGTGAGTTTAGAGACACTCCGGCATGGACCAGTGTTGTGTGAATTGGAAGATCTAACATGGCTGCTCCGAGATACACATGTGGGCACCTATATGTATGATTAAAGTTCTGTTCCTAACTCATTCAGTAGTATGGTTTTTAATGAATCCTCAAGATCATTACATATATACCTCTCAACTGTTGTTTCCTTTCATGCATCTGATGAAGTGAGCTGGGGCCCACGAAAGCTTATGCCTGAAGAAATCTGTTAGTTTTTAAGGTGCCGCAGGACTCTCCTTGTTTTTGTTATACGTAGACTAACGTGGCTACCTCTCAAAAAAAAAAAAAAAAAAAAAAAATGTGCGCGCGCGCACCCCCCTCCCCCGGCTTCTCAGAACTAAGGGCTGCACGATGCTTGTAGGGCAATAACTACTGCTGTAATTCTCCCAGCTGATTCTCTTTTGTGAGATAAAAGAGGAACAGGTTTTACCTTTGCCAATTTGCATCATAGTTTGGTATCCTATTTATTCATTTATTTTGCTTCTCATTTCTGGGGTGATTTTTCATAATTTTCTTACTTTTTGTTTCATTATTTTTATTTACTTGCATCTCTTTCTTGCTGTGCTGTTCTGAGGAATGCTATAAGCTGCAGGGACATGTGTAAAATAAAGTTTTGGCTGATGGAGGTGGTGTATGAAACTGGGCAGGTTTAGAGGGGCTTCTACAGGAGCAAAGAAAGATGAGAATCTTTTTCTAAGATGTATACTCTTTCGCCCTGCCATTCAATAATACATTTATAATGTGGAACTGGAGAGATTGTAGAGTTTTCCATACCACTGCTGCTCCCACTTCCACTAGGTTTTTGCCTCCTTAGGGGCACTTCCCCGAGGTTTGGGAATATGGTGCTAGACTAAACTTTAAAAGGTGTGTGTTTAACTCACAGATATACTCTACTGAACAACTTGCTTCTGTTTCTGCGGTGAAGGACAAACAATAGTTTTAGAGTAATGGGACTGGGGAGAAGGAGAAATCCCCCCGCTGTACTTCATATCACCTGCCAGTTCCACTCGAGCAGTAATCCAAGGGGGTAGCTGTGTCAGTCTAGTTCAGCAAAACAAACAAGGAGTCTGGTGACACTTTTAAAGACTAACAAATTTATTTATCACTTGTGTTTTCGTGGGAGAAAATCCCATTTTGTCAGACACTTGAAGAAAGTATCCGACAAAGTGGGATTTCCTCCCCCAAAATCTCATTCAATAAATAAATTTTAGTCTTTAAAAGTGTCACCAGACTCCTTTGCTTTCCAGCAATAATGTAGCTTGTGTACAGCGTGGCTGGCCAGAATGTTAGCAGTGGTAGGAAGTAGCTACGCTGTGTCATGTTCTCACAGCAAGCACCTGTGACTAGAGCTGGCTGGAAAGTATGCTGTTTCAGTCAATTGTATAAGTTTTTTGATGAAGTTTTCATCAGAGAGAGAGACACTTTTATACTCTGGGGCCTCATTGGTGAAGCACTGGCATGAGCCGTGAAAGATCTCAGTTCTAGTCCCAGCTGCTTAATTCAGAGCAATCTGTTACGGGAAACTAGCTAACTTTAAACTTAAACTTTTACTTTTAAAAAAAAAATAGTATGTGTGCGTGCTTATTGTTGTCAGATTTTTTTTTAGAGAAAATGTTCCAACTATGTCACCTAGAGTGACAAACTGGACAATATCTTTTAATGGACCAACATCTGTTAGGGACAGGGACAAGGTTTCCATCTTACCAAGAGCTCTACCATATCACTGCAAGTTATAAAATCTATGTGTGTTATCTATTTCTGAGAACTCAAGGCTCATATGTTTTAAACCTTCTGCCATTTAACAAGACAACCAAAAGTCATAAAAGAAAATGCTTATCTACTTAAATGACTAAGATAAGCAAGAGACATAACTAACTTACCCCTTCCTCCCTAAGATTTAACCCCCCTGAAATTTTAAAAAAAAAAAACTTATTCATATCAGTAACCAAAGCCACTGTAAATATTCTTTGCCATTATTCTAACATTTTTTAATTGTAATTCACAAGCATAATTCTTCCATGGTTGAAAGGTATTTCTTTCATTTGTGTAACTTCTTAAAGTAATAATTTTAGAAGTATCCGATAGGGGGCACTCAGGTACCACAAACAAATGCTATTATTTCCAGACTAGTCGGATTATGTTTAGATGGAATGGGACAGACCTTGGAACACATTTTCACATTACCTTTTATACAGAGAACAAAAGTGAGTAAAATATAAACTAAAACACTCTTTGTCATAGCCCTACTATTCCCCAAAGAAAGACAAAGCCATATTAAAAAGTGCATTTAAATGACATTCACAGCCTGATTATGCTAGAAGCATAAAAGCATGGTAGTGCAGACAGCTGAGCTTGTCTGCATTTTAAAATTCTAAACAAGATATCCAATACATTATGTTTCAGTAGTGGGTACAATTATTATTCTCCTGCTGAGTGTTAGGCCTGTTTTGAATGCTAAAAGGCAGTCATGTGCCTTGTTCTTGGTTTTAAATGAAATGACTATCTATTCGAATTTTCTTTTAAGGAAACTTGCAACTTAAGAAAAGAGTTTGCCCACTATGTAGTTATGGCTGGTTGCCACAACAGTAATTTATGCTGACCTCCTATAAGCTTTATAAGATGGATGAAAAACATATTCTAAATGCTCCTGTGTGCAAACTATTTTCTAATTAATGTAATATTGCACAAAACCAAAATGAAAATCCTGATATGGCATCATACGGTGACTTATTTTGAAGCAGGGGACAAAGGGTTCCTATAATCTTTGAAATGGTGTAGCGCAAATTTGTAAGTTCCTGTTTTATGTTCTGTACCCAGGTAACACAAACATGAATTTAAGAGTTTCCCACAGGATAGCATTCTAACAGTACTAAACATGTTGAATACTACTATTTCACTCTGAATGTAAAAGGAAGTTTGAATTCAAACCTATAAAGCTTTACACATGTTGATTCTTCTGGGCTATTATTAACCAAAGTACTATGAGTTTAAGGGCTCAATACAGTGCACTTCTACCATGGCTAAAATCCCAGGTTAGGCTAAGTGCACTGTATTTAGAGTAAAGTATGTGAATGAAGGAAAGAGCTAATGATCTAGTTCAATAAGTCAAGCACATACACCTGATGTACATCATGGGTGGAAGGTTTTAGTGGCTTTCTACTGATAATGAATTAAGCAGCACAGAGGTACGTTTGTGAGGATGGTTACCTTTCAGGGACAAAACACATAGTATTAAGAAAACTGTTAAAATGGAGCAAGACTTTTCTACAAACAGATGTATTCTTTGTAAGTGTAGGTAATATATAATGCTTATGATTAATAGGGTCAGTTATGGTAATTATGGTTCCCTATGTAAAGATGGGAATACAAGCTTGAGTTGATTTTTTTTTTTTTCAAAAACTGTCTTGCACTATTACTTCAGCAATACTTTTTTTTGTTGAAATCAGCTTTCTAATCCCAGACTGAGAGGTTTTTTTAAGCGCTAACTGATCCTGACTAGAGAAGCAAACCTGTATAAGATACTAGTAGATTCAACCACTAAATAGAATTGACTCCATAGTTTAAAAACAATTCATGTCAAAGCATGCTCAAATATCTGTTCAATTTAATTTCTAATTGTAAAGTCCATTATCTACAAAACATGAAGTATGGCTCCAGGAAGTGATCGCATTAATGGTTAGTGCAATATCTTCCTTTTTCCTAAGATTAGTGTAAGCATGTCTGTTTGCAAATATTCATACACATTCTCATGGATTTTTAGCCTGAGTGCCTCTAAATCTTCTGAATGGTCAGCAGTGAGGTAGCTTAGGCCATCCAGGTACCCTGATTGCAGGGTCTGTACTCATTAAAGGGATATAGAAAGGACTTTATATTCTGTAAAAGGAGCAGTTCTTTAGTTCCACCACTGTGGATATTATTTGACCCTTAGGGATGTTTCTTGTTTAAAACTATAATTACATTTATTTTACTTTAATAAAAAAAAAAAGTGGCTTTCGCTTAAGCTGCGTGAAAGCAGGATTAAATTATGACTGTGAATCCTTTTCCCATTATAACAAGTGATTTGACTTCACCTTCCTCTATGTGCTGTTTCCCAGTGTTTGAATCTTAACTGCTTTGATTTGCTGTTATGATATGACCTGACCCCATGACTTACACTCCCTGCGTTTATTTCCTCCCATTCTGTAAGTTCCCCCATCTTCAAAGTGTCTGACAAAGTGGGATTTTCTCCCACAAAAGCTCATGCAATAAATTTGTTAGTTTTTAAGTGCCACAGGAATTCAGGCTTCTCAGTTTCCCAAACTTGAGGAGGCATGATTGTTTGGTATATCATCAATCTTTGTGATTCGTTTCATGATATGAAATACGTGATTGATGTGTGTCATCATGGGATCCATTTGCAATGCTTCATAAATTACTCTTTCCTGATTTCATGCTGTCGCAAACTGAGATTTAAAACAAACAAACAAACAAAAAACCTGCTTTAAAAGACTTAACTTTGAGCCATCTTACGGGGGGGGGGGTGATGAGACAGTGGTGCACGTGCAACACCTATAAAATTTTGAGAACTGTCACAGGCGGCTCCTGTTGTGGAACTGGACAACAACACTTATTCCTGCTGAAGTCAATAATGAAACTCCGGCTGACTTTGGTGAGCAGGCCTGGTGAAGGCCTGTCTCCCAGTTCTGTACTTAAGGCTTTAATGGATAGAAAATGTATATGAAATGACATGCATTCTTATCACAAGCATTTACATGGGGAAACTGATACTTTTAAAAAAATTATTGAAGATGGTCCATGACAAACACTCCATACGGCAAATATGGTGACAACCAGCAAAAATTATTTAATACAAAAATGGGTGAATTGAGCCTTAAGTGAATTCCCTGTAGAACTGCAAGTATACCCCATGTGAGTATTAGAATCTATGAATATTCATTATTTTTGATAAAGTAAACAACTTTTTGGAATAAAATGAGTTTCTGCTTCTGGGTACTAATTCTAAACACAATCCTACAAGGAATTAAGACTCTATTCAGCAAGATGCTGAGAATTCTGGTCTTTTTTTTTTTTCCCCAGTAAAGTGCTTTGCAGATCAGTGCCAGAATACTTAGGATACAGTCAGTCCTCACTGTGGAGCACAGCATTTATACTGGTGGCCATTAAAGGCCATTTCATGATAAATTTACCATTAGATTGTAAAGTAGTTAGTTCTGGTCCATATGTAGTTCCATAGTCATGCAGTTAAATTTTACATGAGATCAAATTTTGGCAACAACTGCTGTACTGGATGCTTTAAGCAGCATTCTTTTGTTCAGGGTGTGAAATATTCCTGCTTGGCATGTACTTATACACACACATTTCCCCATGTGATAAATTTATCAGAGCAAAGACACTGCATTGATTATTGGATGTAATTTTGATTTCCGTTTCTGACTTTCTCATGGGCCAACTTCAGTGGGGTAATTATTCCTGATTCCCACTAGTACAAGATTATAAGCAGGCTCGCTTATGGTAAAATTATTTTTTATATTGATGATAAACTAACTTAAAAATACAGCATTCTTGAAAGATGCTTCATTATTAAAATCGTCTTTTGATAAAGTTAAAATAATGAAGATTCTTTTCTTCTTTACTTCCAAGAATGTGTTATGGAAATACTTTCAAAAAGAAATAAACACTTTAATCAATATCACAATTTTATTGCCCCCCCCCTTTGTTTTGTTTTGCTTTATTTTACAAATCTATAACCAGCTACCTGTTCCACTTACCTGTTATGAGATACTAGATCAGTTCCTCAGCTGGTTAGAATAGCTGTATTTTCTTCAGTAGAGCAATGTTAATTCATTCCAGCTGAGAACATGGCCCAGTGTTGTTTGTATCATTTTAAAAACAAGGATCAGGAAAGTGATGTCTTGTGTGAAAAGCTGTGCCAGTGTAATAAGAAATATCTCAAAATCACAAAATATGCCAGCTTTAGGACTTCATGTACTTTTAAATATATGTATTATGTTTTCCAGCTTTAGAAGCAAATCACCACAGTTGTATCTATTTATCATGAATCTTTTTTTAATACTTTACAATTCATGTATTAAAGCCATGCCAAATCGTCTTCAATGCCAGAGAGTGATTTCCATCCATGCCACTTGGTATGCAGATATACACATTACAGTTCAGTCATGAAGAACTTTTTCAGCAGCTGTTGAAGATGCACATTTAGGATGAGATAATGATAAACCATAGTGCTTTGAGTGGGAAATTCCTTAAGAGATGTTTTCTCCAAAAGATGTACTTGTCTCATGATGTAAGGTGTTGAATTTAGATAAATAATCTAATCTTTTATAATTTTTGGTCTCTTTCCCTTTTTCTCCTTATCCTGTGTCAGCTGCTGCCTGGCAACTTTTCTATATCTGGAGGACAGGGCAGGGCACCCGGCCGCCTCCAGAACTGCTGCCAATATCATTCCCTAGCAACCTGGTCTTTCAGGCCGACTCTTCCCTCTGAGAAGCTGCATACATCACCTCTGTGACACAGTCCAGAAACCCTGGTATGTACAACCACAAGTTTTCATCTTAACTTATGACCTGAGGTTTTAGTAGGTGAATTATTAATACTGGTAGTAACAGGCCACCTTGTCAAATAGTCTAGTAAGCATCCACTATGAAATATAGAAGTTTTTCTTTAAAAAAAAAAAAAAAAAAAAAAAAAATTCAATAGTGCAATCAAGATATTTACATAACTGCAAATGTTAGAATACCTCTGACTGGTAATTAATATTCTTATGTTGTTTTATACTAACAAGTAAAAATGATTGGTTCTATTTTGTTTAATTTATCTCAATAAGAGATTTCATAATATTCTATACCTTGATGAATTAATTTATTTAACTTGTCAGTATTAATAACCCCGATTAGTATGAAGAAGTTATAATGCACTGAAGGAACAAACAGATCTTGAACAGCAGTTTTGGCTTTAATTTCTCATTCACCATTACTTCATTCTCATTCCCCATTTAATTATAGTGTTTGTTGTGGTGAAAGAATATTCCTAGCCACTCAGAGTCATTCCCAAAATCCTGTTGGCTAAATGCTTTCTAGCACTTCTCATTTCAGTCACTCCCATGTAAAGGTTGAAACCTAAAAGTAGGATCACGCTTTCCTGATGCTTGAACTCTGTCTACAAGAAGTACCAAGTCCATTGATGGTGATAGAGAACCATACCAAAGTCCTTATGGATATACGTGTAAAAGATGAACTTTAAAAATGATGGCTGTGAGGGGAGAGGGAAGAAACCTAATAAGTGTCTCTAATTCTTTTTAATGAATACTGGTGTGGTCTCAGAAAAGTTAAGTAAAACGTATTACTAGGTGATCATTTATGTTGCCTTGTCCATCAAAGTACATATAAGCACCATCTTGATATTGAATTTTGCTGTATTTCAGGGATATTGTGTTACTTGTTCCTTGTATTTTCAGGTTTATTCTTATGATGTATAGTATACTTTTTAGACCCAAAAAATCCATGTAGAGGAGGTTTTAGATGCTGATTTATTGAAGGTGGAAAGAAGATATTAAAGTTAACATTATTCATATATATTTGCACTTCTGATCTATATTGTTAGAGTAGTTTAATTTCATCACATAGCTGTGACTTCATAGTGAATAATGTTTAATGGAAATGAAATTGAGAGGGAAAATGATTTATTAAAGGTCAACTTTTATTTGTTCAATGGCATATATTTTAAAACTGGGCTTCCATGATAATTACCATCTCTTTATAGCACTATTTTAAACCAAGATTCATTTATGGGTGGCTATTTGACAAATGATTACTTACAGGTAATTGCATTTTTATTTATAATTCTGGGTGCACACATTTTTATTTATAATTCTGGGTATATTGACAGCTTATTTCCTAGAAATAAAGAATAAATTTTTTAAAAAGTGGAATGCCTTTTTATTTTAATAAGTTTAGATGCATATATGATCAGTAATATTGCAAGTAAGATCAATGAATTCCTCAAATACTCTCATAAATGTTAACGTTTAAAACGGGTAGTAAATTTCACTTTATCATTAAAGCAAATTATTCAAGGAGAGTACTGAGAAGCTTTATTAGACAAGTGTGGGGTAAAAATAAAAATTAGTAGTAAGCCTCAAAGGGTTGGAAATACGTTTTCAGTATCAGTGATTTTTTGTAAGAATGATTAACTTGTAAAAGGACACCATGCCAATTAGCAGATGTTTGAGGAAAACTTATGACTGCCTTTAACAGTATGCATTTTGAGACCCATCCACTGTATGTAGTTTATAAATTTGAAAAGTAAAATGAACTGCTAATAGATGTTGAAAAAAAATCAATTATTATGCTCAATTTGTGAGGGGAGGAGAATTCAGTTAAAAATATGTGGGAGGATTATATCCTACCCAAAGTAAGGATTATAGCTTCGCCAACAGTGTGCTGAGAAAAAGTCACTTTATATGGCACATGCATTTCTCTGACATGCATGTAGCTTATTTTGCAGCCCTTCCATGTGGAGACAGTCATTGCCATCAGCAGGCGTTTCCATGGCTTGCCTGAGTTATTCTGCATTAATACCTTTTGTGAAACAGCAAGAAAAACATTCAGATTCAAGACACATTAAAAATGTAATAAGAAAAACTAACTATATAAGAGCTCTACAAATTCAGTATTGTGATTTATAGGAGAAAGTGACGTGACCCTCTGCAGATGGTGGAATATGGACTATGTCATAAATATGTACGTCCTCATTTTGCCTGGGAAGTGGGGGAAGAGCTGATTTCATAGGACCATAGAAGTTCAAGATAGAAAGGAAATATTTCATCATCTGATTTATGCACAAGTTGTCTTAGAGGATTGTTCCTATAGTTTACCAAGTCCAGTACTCAATTAAATAGATGTAAATATACTCTTAGTGATGTCAGTGGATTTACTCAGGAGTTGCAGTAGTGTAACCAAACACAGAATTTGGCCCAAAAGAATAGTCTCCCAGCTGGTGTGTAAGCTAACATTAAATTACTCAAATAGTAAGACTCTTGATAGTCTCTGAATTTTAGGGCTGATCTTGTTCTCATAAATCAGTGGCAATATAATTGATCCTTAATTTCTTACAGGGCTATTTCAAGGTACCCCTAACTGATTTGAATAATTTTACTATATGTGGTTAATATTCCATAATTCCCCCACCCAACTTGTGTATTATTCTTTTTTGCATTAGACTTCTCCTCCTCCACCTGCCTCCAAAAATCTTCTGGGCATGTGATTTCATATAAAATGTATTTTAGACTGTCTGAGGGAGTCTGCATGTAAAGTTAAAAGAACAAAGGTTTTGCCCTTGAAATGTAAAGGTCTTAGCTGACAATTTTAGCTTTTTGTCACATGCTGATAAAAATGAATATCTGAAAGTCCATATAAGTGGTTGATCATCTGCTCTTTGTTAAAAGTGGTGCAAGTTTTATAAAAAGGCAACCAAAGCTGGCTTACTGATTTTTCACCGTCTGATAGGTGTGAGCAAATCCCATCTTTTGGAAAGTAAAAGTATTAGCATGACTACACAAAGCAGGAAAAATTGCAAATTTATTTTTTAAAATGCAATTCTCATATCCGGTAGATCAGCTTTTTAAAAGAAGCACCAATCATTAACCAAAGAAGGCAAATCCCTCTTTGGATTTCAGTTCTTATTTACCATCTGTAATGTTTAAAGAGAGCAGTTTTCTAATGGCAGCTTCATTCCTTTAGCTAATGGGCAATGTCTTTTTTGTTTGCTGAGTCACTTGGTGTGATACCCAAGTCCTCCTGAGGTTTGTGTAGTTATTAAAAAAAAATATATATATATATCAGTTTTGCTCTCTTTAGCTGAAGCAACCATTTTCCTTTTCAGCAGCCCTGAGTTACTTTGAACACGCGTAACAGGGAGCAAGCAGACTGCTTCTATCAGAGACAAAACTAACATGTGCTACTTCTCCAAGATGATCTTGCCATTAGGACAAGAGCAGAGAGGCTGAGTTGCTGGATGCAATGCAGAAGCCTCCCTCCCTAAACAGCCAGATCCCAACAGACTCCTGAGAGTTTTTTCCCTTGCAGGGAGCCAGAAACAACCGCGATTTGTAGCGTTTGCCAGTGGGATTTTTCCCCGGTGTGTTAAATGCTCTTTCCGAGGAGGGAGCTGATTTGTGTGGCCACCGGGGCGCTGGCTGGTGGATTCTGCGATGAATCAGTGAATTCCCATCCTCTGGCATCACTCGCTGCCCCTCTTGCGTGCTGTGAGATCAGACGTCCCCTGCATTGAAAAGTCAAGGCACACAAGCCTCCCTGCACACACACACACACACACACACACACCTCGCAGGCTGCGCTTTGAGCGGGTTTCGCAGCCCAGATCCCCTGGACATTTGCAAATTGCGCAGCTCGCTTGCAGGCTCGCAGCTGATTTACGGGGCACGGCGGGCAGAGGAGGACGCTTCAACAATGTCCGAGTTTCTTTTAGCCTTGGTCACCATCTCGGGATTATTTCCTGTTGCCCAGCTGCTGGCGGTGGGAGCCGAGGGAGGTAAGGCGAGCACTTTCTTTTCCTGCAGCAGCTCCAGGGGCTGCAAGTTCCTGGGCTGCTGGGACAAAAGGGAGCAAGGCAAGTGCTTTGCTACTTCTGCAGAGGTGAGGAGCAGATTTGGCTGGTTGCAATGCAAGCTCTGGTTGCACCGGATCAACTTAGCAACTTGCTCACCTGCTGCAAAGCAGCAGCTTGCAAGGGCAGCTTGCCTCCAGCCGCGCCTTGGTGGTCCTCTGCTGGGCAAGGGGCTGTGCTCCCCGCCTGGGAGCAAATGCACAGGGCAGAAACTCCTCTCCGCATTGCACAGTCCGCTTTCATCACCTTGAGGGACCGGCAGGGATAGACCTTCCAGCCCAACTTCTTTTGCTTTCCCACGGCCTCGGTAGGGGATGGCATTCATGAGCTCCCTAAAACAGGCAGGAGCAAGAATGAACCCAGGGCAGGTGAACTCTAGCAACAGCCGAAGTTTTGCATCCCCTGCCGAGCAAAATACAGAGCCAGGGGCTGGCAGCTCAGTGACTGAGCCCATGGGCACTAAATGATGAAAGGGAACAGGGCATTATGGAAACTTGACTGGTTAGCTCATCTCAGAGTGACTGATAGCCCACAAAGCCGGGGCACTAGCTAGAAACAGATAGATAAACCTGATGCCAGTGTCCGCTGGGAGGGGATGGGCAGAGGATGGGGCACTGAAAGAGCTAATGCCTGTTTGTGTGAAGCCAGTTGTGTATTGACTTTAAATTATTGCCCGTTATATGGAGAAATCACAGGCATGCACTGTGCTGGTTCTGTGTGGTATGCTGGTAGAAACTAAAGTATGTAATGTGTGTGAGAGGTGTGTGAGTGATGTATTTTACATACACAAACACACATTGTATGGTAACACTAGCTGAGGGTTTTTTGGGAGTAGTTTTAGAAGGCTAGACAGCAGTATATTTTTGCAACGGCTGATTGGTTCTACCTTTCAGCTTCTAAAACAATTTCCAGAGGTCCTTTTATTCAATCCCGCTACTTTGCCATCCATTTGATTTCTGAACTGTTAGAAAGGTGTGAGGTTCAGGAGGGGCTAAATAAAACTGCACTAAGCAATAAAGAACTCAGAACCTTTTAGCCAAGGCATTAAAATTAAGAAATGGAAAGAGCTACTGTTTTCCTCTCTTAGGAAGTCTTTGATCAAAGATGAGAGCATCCCTTGGGTGGGAATTAAGTTGCACTGTTCCCTATTCTTACATTATTAGATTCTATTAGCAGACTGATTTTTGCCATATGATGCTTGAATTAAATTTTTTTTAAAGTGGGATTTAGGCCATCCTTGTATTTATTAACCACGAGAGTGTTCACATGTTGCTCTCACTCAAAATTGCATCTGTAGATCAAGAACTAATAAACAGTAAACTCCATTAGGTCAGATTGCTTGCTAGCTCCTTAGCGTCTAAACTACACAACTTAAGAAATGAGACTCCATTAAACATTGTCATAGCCAGTTTGCTCGGAATTAATTAGATTTCATTATAAATATAACACTAATGCATTGCATTTCCATTATGAAACTTTGTGTTCTCCACCATACTCATTGGCTTCTGAATTGTTTACTGGCTATTTAAAACTCATTTGAACAAGAACAAATGGCTTTAGATAGTCTATTTCTGGTATACATTTCTGCTGTAATTGAGCTACCAAACCTGTTAAGTCGATTTCCCAGCTGACCATCAAAAATTAAATGAGTGGTTCGCACCACAAGCAGAAAAAGGAACCTTTCTTGACTGCCTAGTAAAGGATCCCTGTGGCATCATGAACTTATATATTAAAACATGGTATCGTAAGATGCTAGGCTGTAGCACAAAAAACAGGTTGACATTCAGTATATTGCTACCTGAATAGCTTAATATTAAAGGTTCCAGGACAGTGATTCTCATCTGGAGTACCTGTACCTCTGGGTATGCAGAGGTCTTCTAGGCTGTACCCAAATCAACTAGATATTTGCCTAGTTGTGTGTTTCTCAGCCATTATGGGATGGGTTTAAGGGAGTTGCAAATGAAGGTTTGGCATTGTGAGCTGGCAAGCAGGGCCTTCTGCCATGGGGGACCCTGTGAAACTAAGTTACGGGTTTCAGCCCCAGGTGGCAGGTTCAGGCTTTGGGTATAATGAAATGGAAGTACAATGTTTATATTCCAATTTATTCATTTTATAATTATAGGACAAAAATGAAAAAGTAAGCCTATTTCCTGTAGTGATTTGCTGTAATACTTGTGTTTTCATGTTTGATTTGGTAAGCAAGTAGGTTTTAACTGAGATGAAACTTTAGGCGTGCAAGACAAATCAGACTCTGAAGGTCTGGAAAGATTGAGAATCACTGTTCTGGGAGATTCTGCTTGTTCTAGGACACTCTGCTAGGTGCATGAATGGTACATAGACTTTTCTAGGTACAGTACTGTATATAAAGAACTTTGATCACACTAATGCTTGTTTTTTGGAAGAACTTCAGGAACTTCCCAAGATTTGTACAAAATAGTCTGATTATATTTCAGTAACGATAGCTTGAAAACATCAGTAATGTTGTGAATAAAAACTTAGCTATGAACCATTTTGCAAAACTGTACTGAAACCTAACCTGGTGTACTCTGCCTACTGTTGGAGATTAGGAGATGCCACCTGATTAGAAGACTCTGATTTAAATTTTTGCTTTAATGGCCACTTTTGTTATATAGTTACTGTGTATTGATTTAGTGTGTACAAAAAATGTATTGTTGCCTTAAGTTAGAATCAATCCAGTTTTAAAAAGGCAACATCCTTCTAAATCATGCCAGCCAAAAGAGTGGGATAAATCAAATTCACTTAGAATCAACTAAGTCATCATGACATGCCTTATCAAAGCATAGTGTGGTACAAATTAAGACTTAAAAGGCATTGCATTTAAAAATGTCAAATGTTCTCAACATAAAAATGATTCAGAATATGCCACATCTGGAAATGGCATTACATTTTCATGTCAGGTAACATTCTGAGCACATTGCAAAAAGCACTGACTAAATGGGTTAGTTTTTGTATTAAATGTTTAAAGTTAGTCAAACATCATGAACTGCAATATATCCCAACTAAACCCAGATTTGAAATGCACTTATGATAGTCAAAGTATTGACTAGGGAAAAAATGTGGATTTTATCAGATCTGTTCTGCCACCAATGCCAGATTACTGCTATTCTGTTTTAATAATAAAAATAAACTGTTAGAGGAAGAGAGAGGACTGAAAACAGGTGGGGGATGGTAATAGAAAGAAATAAAAAAAAAAAAAAGAAAAAAATAAGTTCTATGGCAGAGAGGTTCATTTATTAATTTAGAAATGTCATTTGCTTGTGGCTTAGTTTTCAATGTAACCTTTTTAAGAAAGCTGATGGAATTAGTCTCTCGAGGTCCTCATATCCATAAAACTATATTTACTACAATACATGCTGGAAAAATGCCTACTAACAGTTCCCAAGTCTCAGTACAGTATATGCATTACTTGCTGTATCACACAGATAGGAAGAAGAGTTTCAGGAAAAAGTGGATAACTAGTAATTATGTTATACTATTAGAACAGTCAGATGGCACTGTAGTTTCAGAAGACAATAGCTGAGGAATTATACTGATGAAATCATTGAAGGGTGGTGAAGAGGATGTGTTGTCTTTGCCCCCCTCAAATGTTTATTGTCATCTTGATGTCTTCTCTAGCTCAGCTGAAGGATTCTTATCTAGACCCTTGCACCTAAACTTCCCCCCTCCTTTTTTTTTTTTTTTTTTTTTTGCACACAGTGCAAAATGAAAATAGGTTTTTACTGACTCAGACAGATGTCATAATGAAAAGATACTGGTTAACTGCAAATGTATAAGTCCAATCCACCACATATGTTTACCTCCCCAACCCATTTTGACTGTACAAATATTTATTTCATGGGGGGGGGGGGTTAAGTTGTGGATCTAATTTAAGGAGGAAGTATATGAACAAGAAGGGTGGGTTATCATGGAAGTTACTCCTAGGCTCAGAAACCTCAGCAGGAATCTCTTTCATCCATGTATAAGGGTATTTAATACTTTCTTTGTCCCCTAATATTCTGGACAACATTTAAAGGTTGGTAATACATGGAAAATATACTTTACCATGTAATTGCCAGGCTTAAGAGTCCGATGATTTTAGCTTAATATAAGATTACTAGCCCTGATGCTTGAAACACACAAAAAGACAAAACAAAACAAAATCCGTGGCTTTTTTATCATTATTCTTATTATTTATCACTGTCTGTAAGTCATCTTTTTTCTGCTCTGAAACTTTGTCTGCAAATGGTTATACTGAATGTATTTGAGTCCAATCTCATTATTAGTACTTTGATGTTTTAAGTAAGAACATGCAGAAAACAGCTATGCTCTGCCAAATGGAGCTGCTCTTTGTCAGTGCAGTGCAAGTATTCTCCAAGGTTTTAAGACTATTTCAAATAAAGCTGTTTCAGTACTTTAAGATAGAGGTACTTGTTCTCATACTTTAATCTCTAGATCTCCATTAATATAGAAATTGAGGAGTATTGTACTTAGAAAAGCAATGGTTACAAGGTCACGGTGACATTTACCATTTGTTGACTGTGGAAAAACAGTATTACAGAAAGATTGGTGTGCTCCTAAGAAATTATTTATTATTGGAGAGGCAAAGTTGCACAGAAGGGTGAAAATCAAGGCCACTTAGGACAACAGTTTAAAAAATAAATGTCTTAATGATTCATTTGCGAACGTAAATAAGCAAAGCCTTCCCTAAGAACACTTTTTTCATTCACTAGATGCAGTGTTTCTCAAACTTAATTGCACTGTGACCCCCTTTGGACAATAAAAATTGCTGGACAACCCCAGTAGGGGGGACCGGTGATCGAGCACAAGCGCCCTAGGCAAAGGAACAAGCTGAAACTTGAGAGCTTCAGTTTTGGGAAGGAAGGCTATAACTTGAGCCCTACCATCAGGGTTGAAGCCAAAGCCTGAGCCTGAACCCCAGCAAGTCTAATACCAGCCCTTCTGAACCCATTAAAATGTGATTGGGACCCACTCAGTGGTCCAAACATACAGTTGGAGAACTGCTGCACCAGAGCAACTGGCAGTAAGCAAAATGCATGCATGCTCCCAGTTGAGGATGCAATTGCATGTGAAAAATGTTGTCATTTTCAAAATAATCAGGGAAGTGTGTGTGCAGTCTTGTTCTTAAGCTAATTATCATGCATCTCATCTCTTAGCCATGTCCTCATTTGCGTTAAGCGAATGGGTTTTAATAGCTCTCTTTTCCTTCACTCAAACAATGTCAAAAAAATGGTAAAAGGCAAAAAAGCTTAACATCAGAATATGGTAGGGAAATGTTGTTTTTCCTCTAACCCCTTTTCTAACTCTATGAAGGTGTAAAAGCTATTTGTGCTTCAGATTAAGGTACTGATCCTGTTTAAAATTATATAGATGGCTTAAATTTACTCCCAGGAGTGAACCTACTGGAGGTATTGTAACTATTCATGTGTGTAAAGTTAATCATGTATATAAGTGTTTACGGAGGTGGAGTTATAATGCATCCTTTTTTCTTAATATGCTTTCAGTATGCAAGGTTTTTGGCATTCTCAGATGCAAATTTAAAGGAGTTTCATATTTACTGGGACTGTAATTATATTCTTTTTAATTTGGGACTCTAAGAATGAAGGAGTTATGATATGTCATATTAATGGTTATAAGCAGTAGTTATGTTAGCTATTGTATGTATATTATTCTGTTCTTTTTCCCCTTACACTGAGTGATTTCAGATATTAATCTGTATTATCATTCTTTCCCTAATGATGTAGAAGAATGAGTTAACAAACTTTTCAGAATCAAATTTCTCCTTACTTTGTTTTGTAAATAGGTGTCTAATTATGTTGGAAAATCCAGTACCATTTTAAAGTAGTGACAGTACACACCCTGGTCTGTCAGGTAACTGGTGCTTTTATTGAGCATAACTAGGCAATTGTTTCTTTGCTCTTACACATCAGCTGTTGAGAAAGATTAAAGTATGTTTCTGTGAAATTGTATTCCAGTTAGGGTTACAGTTTTCAACAATACAGATGAAAGTTACTTTGTCCTTTTGGGTATCCCATTTCTGAAACACAAAACCTTTTAAAAATATATTTAGCAAAGTGAGATAACTAGGGTTCCAATTCTGATTTCTTTTAAACCAGTTAAATGCCCATGTCTGTCCATTAACTTCAGTGGGTATAATCTTGGTTTACACTGATGGAAGACCCCAGTCCTATACTGGGGATTTGCTAGGAATGACCACTCTAACTGGATGCGGTATCAGTGCTAACTGGTTTTGATGTGGGATTGTGTACTAGATTCCGATTAAAGCCAATGGGACTATTTTCAATTTAAAGGGAATTGCACGGGCTGCTTGGTGATGCAAACAAAAAGATAAGAAGACTTAAAGCTTGCTGCCAGTGGTTTGCTTTTCACTATATTATCTGCCTGATTTAGATTGAGAGATGTTCACAGCAGGAAGTTTGCCTTCAGAGGTACTTGTACAACATCACTCAGTGCACTTTTTAAATTAGTTACCTATATGTAAATACAAAGATTAATTCCAGTTTTGTTTGTGACTGCTGTTGTGCAGAAGCACTTCTGTCAATTGATCATCTGACCTTTGCAGAAAATGCATCTCTGGTAACAGGATTTAAACAGCAACCAATATTTGTTTCTGTAGTCATTAGACCAATCAATCAGAGAGAGTGAGTTGCTTCTTTTGAACTATAGGATGATAGCAGTCTTTGAGTAAGGTGCTGTATGAGTTGTCATTATTTGGTTAAACTGCAGTAAAATTCTTTGGAGCAGGAGCAGAGGGAATAGATCGTACTATAACAAAAGTTTCAGCTACTATATATAATAGCTCATGAGGTATTCTTCTTATCAGTTGGATGTCTCTAAATACCTTTTTCACACATGGCTTCATCTTGAATGATTTGGTCTTCCAACAGAACTGTATAGTATTGAAATACAGTAGACATGCTTTAGAAATAAGAGCATACATATTTCTTCTGGTAAGATCAAGGTACAGTGGACTGTATTTTGTCTTATTCTTATTATCAATAGGATATGCCTTTCTAACTTTTGTAAATGACACTGAATTGAATGATTTACCATTTTAAGTATAACAGGACAGCTGCTATTGAAATAAAACTTAAACTTCAGAAATAAGAATATGTATAATTCCTTGAGGATTCCACCACCACTGAGTTTTTATGTAATGGCAGTTCATAAGATCGTCACTCTTCTTTCTTTTAATGAACAAAGAAAATTGAGAATGAGAAGCTAAAGCCTTGTTCCTTTAAATATTCCTGTGAAATACATGGGGGTGTGTGTGTGTGTGTGTGTGTGTGTGTGTGTAAATGTATACATATATTGTATATCATTTATAGGGGAAGAAATGAGACTATGCAAGATAAATGTGTATCTTATCAGCAAATGCATTGTTTTTCATATGAGAGCCTCTTTCAGGAAGGGGAGAATAGACTGTTGCCTAGAAGATAGTACATAGATACAAATATATTAAACTGGCAATAGAACGAAGTGCCTTTGGGGATGAGGAACCCATTCATTTATGTATATAATTTATTATTTCCCATATCAAGCTAAGGCATTAAATACAGGCTGAGGAATAATTTTAAATTGCTAACATTGTCATCCTTTCTTCCAAAAGAATGGAACTGCAAGGGGAAAGTGAATTGTTTGGAGAGCGCATGGCTAGCTAAACACACTACTATGCATGCAGATAATCCAAGTTATAAGACCAATGTTGGTATTTGTTTGGGGGGGGGGCAGTATTTAAATATGTAAACTATTGACATAAAAAAATTATTTCATCCACTATTGAAATTCTGGGTTAGGGTGAGTATTTAACAGTGAACTGCAATGTTAACTAATGTTACGATCCACTGATGTGAGGTGGGTGTTTCACTTTTGATCTCAATGTATGTAAAATCTGGTTCTACAAGTATTTGAATTATGGGCTATTTACTTGACATTTTATAGGAAATCTTAAATAAGTAGACTATGCGTTAGGATACCTTTTGATAAGTACATCATCCAAAAGAGAACAGGTGCAGTAGAAAAGTCAGTCTGATATTCAGGTGGTGGGTCAGTACTGCTTTAGATACTTCAAAAATATCCATTTTTCTTATATTTTTTCATTTTTAAATCAAGATTAAAATATTTCATTTACTAAAACATAATTATCCTAAAATCAGGGATTTTTGTTGATAATGTATTTGGTGTTCTGATCACACTGTAGATTAATAATTAAAATCACATATTTTGAGTTCTAAAAAATTTTTAGAAAATTGCCTTTAATGTAGTTTATTACATTTAGGATATGAAATATAATGGCAAGAAGGCTTCTAGTGTTTTAAACTAATGGCTGAGGGAAAGCCAACAGATACAAGAGGAGCATGAAGTTTGGACTAAGACATACTTTAGGAGAGATTTTACTAATGGAGATTCTCTATATCTTATTGGGGATATAAGATGATGAAATATAGGTAAGATATGGGGAGAAACAGTCAGATAAAAGAATCCTATCCAGTTAGATCACATAATAGCAGACAGCTAAAAAAAAGTGACATCTTTAACTGCTTATCCAAAAGTGCTAAAATTATGAATACTAAGATAAATTAACTTGTGTTTTGTATTAAATGAGGCTATTGATATAATAGGCATCACAGAAACTTGGTGGAATCAGGTTAATCAATAGACACAGTAATTGCAAGGTACAAAATATGCAGATCTGAAAAAGAAACATCTAAAAAAAAAAGTCTTAAAAAAAGATACAGTGAAGGGTAATACAAGTAATTTGGGATATGGAACAGCTTCCATATCAGGAGAGATTAATAAGACTGACTTACTCAGCTTGCAAAAAGAGATGACTAAGCAAGGATATGATAGACATCTATAAAATCATATAGTGTTGGGAACATAAAGAAGAAAGTATTATTTGCTTCTCATTACACAGGAAATGGGGTCACTCAATGAAAGTAATAGGCAACAGGTTTCAATTAAAGAAAGGAAAATATTTTTTCACACAACACACCATTGAACTATTAAATTCCTTGCCAGAGGATGTTGTGAAAGCTAAGACTATAGTGGGGTTCAAAAAAGAAGTAGATAAGCTCCTGGAGGATAGGTTGATTGATGGGTAAGGATGCAAAATCATGCTCTGAAGTGTCCCTACATTATGCTTGCCAGATGCTGGTAATGTGTGGCAGGCAGGGCTGGATTTCTAATTAGGCACAGCAGGCTATGCCTGAGATGCTGGTGTTTGAGGGGCAACTAAACTGTGGGTCAACAGGCCCCCAGCCAATTTGGGGGCTCTTCATGAGAGCCAGAACTCCATCCCTACCTGCTGCTCCTCCACTTTGCTCTTGAGTTCCTGATAACCTACTTCTCCTCTTCCCTCTCAGGTCCCACTCAATGGCCAGGCCAGAAGCTGGAGACCAGCAGTGAGCATGTTCCCGTCACCCAGATCTGGCCAAGCCAGTTGCCCAGTCTGTCATCACACTCCCATGCAGAGCTGGCTTCTCTCTCTCTCCCCCATCACACTTCCCCTCCCCCCCATGGAAAACATGAAAGCTAGCTGGAGTTCACGGTGGTGGTGGTGATGCTGAAGATGCTGTGCCTTAGGGTGCGTAAAGTGTAAATCTGGCCTTGGCAGCAGGAGATGGATCACTCACTGAGTCCCTGTTCTTTTTATGCCTTCTGAAGCACCTGGCATTGGCCTCTGTCAGAAGATGCAATATTGGGCTAAATGGGCTATTGGTCTGATCCAGTGTGGCCATTCTTATGTTTTTATTTAGTAACTTCACCTCACTTTCTGCTTTCATTGAGCATTAACTTAAAAATAATTTTGTGGGGGCCTGGAGGAGGGAGTCTAATTCCTCACAGCTTGAACTATGCAAATATTACACCCCTTGCTTTAGTGGCCTCATTCAAAACCTGCTGAAGTCAATGGAAGCACCCACTGATTTCAATAAACTTTGGCTCAGGTCCAAAATGCAGTCCTGTTCTGAAAAGTATCTGTAAACAAATATGGTACCTTCTCATGCTACAGGTAAACTCTCTGTGAATATTTGCAGCAAACCTGCCTTGGCTTAAGAAAAACAGGTTTACTAATGTCAGCACTGTGGAACTAATATCTGCGAGGGAGTAGACTGAATTATTTTCTTATTCACACACAAAGAATATGTACTTAAAACTTCTGTTCTCAATGTATTTATGGATTGCATTCATTTCAAATATAGTTTTCCCACTGCATCTGTTCTAACTCATGGGTTTTCTCCAGGTTTTCCAGAGGCCAGAATATAAAGACAATGGGATTGTATAAATGTAATTATGGGCGGTGTTTGGCTTGCAGAATCTCTAGTGCTGATGCTAGACAAATGAGAGAGACTCTAGCTTGACTCTCCAATGCAAGGTTGAGAGCTAGACTTCACTGCTCGCAAAATTCAGAGGCAGTTGCTGGGAGTTATTCAGACTAAATAGAGTAGCTTGCATAACTCCTGTCGACTTCTTAACTCCCTTCACCATGGTGTCTTTACTGCCATGATGGGAAATGTGTTCCCTGTCAACACAGTGCTAAGCCGGGGTGCTTTTATTAAGTCAATTTCCAGATTGTCTGTCTGATTATGTCTTAATTGACTGCTCAGTCAGTGCAGAAAAATCAACGTGACCGTGGTGATTTTGCCACCGTCAGTGTAGATGTGAGCTGAGTTTGTAGAATTTGTGGTCAAAAGTGAAAGATGATGATGACTGATTATTATTAAGTTTAGCGAATGTGACCTAGAAGGCATTACAGTTCAATAAATTAGAATCTCACAGTGCCACATGTGTTGGGTCAGTTTTCATAGTACCATTTCTTTCAAGTACCTTTTGGCTGTCAACATCCCTAGGTTTTATCACAGTAGATAGGTGCAGTGACAAGGTTTGAACTCTCCTGAAAAAAAGGTTAATGAGTATGTTCTGTATAAGAGTGTATAGTAGCCTCTTTGACCAATTAGAAAATGGAACTACAAGGGGCCAGGGACAAGAGCAAATAAACTACAGTAGTTAGTCAACTGAGAAATATATTTGCAGAAAAGAAGCCTCCTTATTTCAGAAGTACCTTTTTTAAATAAAAGGGTATGAATTACTTGTGCATTGCTGTATTTGAAGTTGGAGATGGAAAGGTGATTTGGGACAGGTGGATAGCAATGATGTGGGAAGGAGGAGTGAAAAAAACAAACAAAACCCTGGTCTGATTTTTGTTAAGATTTCTAAACTGCGGATGGCAGCCTGCTGCACGTTGCCAAAAGAAGCACTCATGCTGATTTTGAGCGACATGTAGTATCCTGTCCTGCTGCCGATACTGCCACTGGAAGGGCAGTTCCCACCATTCAGAGTGCCACTGGAGGTTGCAGGCTGTCTCCCTGCTGACAGTCCACCTCTGCCTCTGGGCACTGCAGTCAGCATTAGGTGAAGGGTGCGGAGGAGATTGGGCATGGCCCTTCTGAAAGGACACCGTCCTCTGTTTTAAACCAAAAGGTTTATTCCTGCATTTAGATGACAGTAAGAATAATAAGCAACAACTCTGAAGTGTACAATTCTAATTTACGTATTTTTTTAGCTGCATGTAAAATTTTATTTAAAATCATGAAACTTCACCATATACAAGAGATGCAGAACAAGCGAAAACTTGATCACCAAGCCATGCTTGGCACTTTTCGGAGCACGGCATCTTCACGCTTTTATTAAAACAATGAGAAGCTAAATCTGAGGGAAGCAGGCTCAAGATTTCTGAGGTCACAAAATAAACTGAAATAGATGAACAGTCCAGCACTGCTGTATGCCATTTATGTCAATGTAGGAGAGGGGTGTGTGTATGCATGTGTGCACACCTTCTCTCTGCATATATATAAATAGAACCTTGGGTGTATAGAGAGTGGCATAAAAGATACCACAAAGTAGAGCAAAGTTAGCCTCACAGTGTTCTTTTTGAGTATGTGTAATCTTATTCCTTGACCCAAATGACCCACTATTACACTCCTTCAAAGTGGAGCAAGTTATTCAGGTCAGAGTGCACGTACGGATTTACCTCAATTGCCTATTTCTCCCACACTTGCTCAGATGTACTGAACTTATGTCTATTGCATTTTTTCCCCTGGTCTCTAAAGAGCTGTGACTTAACTGGAACTCCCTGTGTGCGATATTATCTACTTACTCTGTAGATTATAGTGCTCTTGAGAATTGGTGTCTACTAATTTGCTACTTCTCCATTTTAATGTAGAGCTGTAACCTTCATAATGCTGCCGGATGGTTTTAACTTAAAGCTATTATTTTTTTTTTCCCCACATGTAAAATGGTTGGTGTACACAGAATTTCCAACCTTTATAGTTTCTATTGCCCTATGAATATTTTCCTTTCCCAGTAGAAATTCTTCTTCTTACTATTTTCATTTTGATTGTACTTGGGGTAATAAGAAATGAGCATCAAATGTATGGCTATCACCAAGCTGAGTGAAATTCGGTAGTGTGCAAATACACAGGATGTGCAGTTTGATATTCAGAGCACTTTCTACAGCAAGTGAATTACAACCAGAAACACACCTTGTAAAGAATTGGTACCATTTTGGTAACTGATTGACATTCCCAGGGCAATGATTTCTCTGACTTTTAGAGAAATAATTGCTATACGTTTCCTTTTATCAAAAATGTAATATTAATATTAAGTATTATTACTAAGTATCTTAATACTTCAAAACATGTCAACTGATTATAAATTAACATGGATTCATTGTCTTCAGTTATACTGATTTACATCAGCTGAGAAGCTGCTTCATCTCATTATAGTGCATTGTAGTGTTGTAGAAGACTATAATGTATTTACAGTGGTTGCCACTGTTGCATTTTTACTTTAATTCCCACAGAAGGCTAGCAGTGAGAATTTTAATAAGTCAAGAATATTAAATTAGCGGCCATCGATTTGAAGAGTATAGAGAAGCTCCTACGGAATAGCCTTTACCTGAAATAAGTTCTTAATAGGTAATTAATAACTATATAATCTTGATTCTGCTCCATTGTCATATGTGTAAATTACCTTGAGTACTTGATTTTGTGTACTAAAAAACAAATAATGAGTAAAACATATTGGGGGGAAAAACTACACGCAAACAAGATAATGTATTCTCTTACAGCTTATGCATATAATTCATGGGAATTGCCAGACCGTAACAGATCCATGACAGTCTAGTCCAATAGCAGCTGAGCTTTCCGAAGATGGCATACTGTCTGCACAGTGCACTAATAGCATAATGTTGTTCCATGGGGAATTTTTTTTTTTTTGAAAGACCCGCTAGCTATTGCTTTGAAGCTTGAGGAGTGGACCGCCATGTCATTTTAAGTATGCTAGCTCTACTGATATGAACTCCACTGGCTAATTATATGTTATGTAAACATCATTTCCTTTTATTAGTTTTAAATATTGCCTTTTAAGTTCATTGAGTTGTCTTTCTTTTATATAAAATGGCAAAATGATCACATCCAGTTGAAGAACCAGTGACTATTTATGTAACATAGAGCGCATATTAAAAATACACATTTGATGCAGTCTTTTTACTCTCAATATTGATACACTGCAACTATAATTATGGCTGCTCCGCACTCCTCCAAATTTGTCACGTAAGATAGAACACACACAAGTCCTGATCCTGTTGTGAACTTTTGAACCTAATCAGGGTCCTATTAAGTTCATTTGGCCACTGCATGGTTGGAAAGGTATACTCTTGTAACTCTGATCATATAGTTTTGCCCTGATTGCTGCATTATTTGTGTAACCCTCTCTTTTTTCTCCCTGGATTACTTGGGAGCAGGCAACACTTACGTGTGCACAGGTGCCTAAGTTTGATGACAAAGAGATTGAGAGTTTCCCAGTGGTAATGTTGGGATTGTGGGAATCCTCCATCCACTCTTCTGCTGCAGTCCTTTTGCTTTACAGGAAATTAAACTTGGTGGTGCCTCCACCTAGCTGGGTCCAGAACATGCTCAGTGGAGTGCCTTGGGAGCCTCCAGGACTAAATCCATGTGGCTAAGAATAACCTGTGGGATGGGTCTAATCCAAACTTACTAATTAATTATATATAAATAAAAAATACATTCATAGTGCTTAATAGCATGCAACAAACATTTACTTAACAAAGAAACTTACCATAGCAGGATGGAATTGAATATTACTACTAATTTGAATACACAGGCAAGTAAATAAGTGAGCAGACACAGAAATACAGTTTAAAGGAAACTTATCTAACTAGCATGTTCACAGCCTTTTTTCAAATTCAAGAGGGGACATTTCCCAGAATTCAGAACCCCAACTCCTTGCTTGCATGGGCATGCTTGGAGGGTCAATGAAGGAGACAAGGCAGCACTCTGCTGGTCCACTGTATCTACTCAGAACCACGCTGAAGAGCCAGAGCGAGCCCAGCCAATGGTCTGTAGTCCTGGCCCTGGTTCAAAGAGACTGCCACACTGCCTCCCCTCGGGCCGTGTCAGTCTCTCAGAAGACTCCCTTGCTTTACAAGCCCTGCTCCAAATTGGAGGAGGAAAACAGACACTCGTACCCTCACTGCAGATCCAGCTCAGTCAGCTCTAGGCTCAGACCCTGCTTTGGGCTGAGTAAGCCACCAACCTCCAAAGCTCCCTACTTGAGGGAGCCTCCAGCAATCTCAGGAACCCCAGGAGCACTCACAGCAGCTTCCAAATTCAGACATCTCTCTCTCTCTCTATGGAGACCCCTTTGTCCTCCTCTGCTTCCTGGAGGGTCAGGCTGGGTCCCTCTCTTTTCCAAGGGATCATGGGAGTTGTAGTCCCTCAGTGAAAAATTTACAGCACATAGGAACAGCATAAATGTTAACCTCCTACTAGATTTCAGAGGTCCCTGAAGTACAGGGTGCCTACGTTTGATTTCAGGACTGCAGACACAGTGTTATACAGACAATGGAAATAATGAAAGCAAAGAGAACAATGTAAGGAAAGATTAAAGTTTTAGGACTATTTTGTTTGGCAAGGAGTGCAAGAGCAGCTATGAAAGGAACAGGGTAGTCTGTGTTTAAAACAGTGGCCACTTTTACTAGTAGACATCTCACTTTGATATCTGAAGTCACCACACTCTTCCTCCTTATATGTAGAATAGGAGAGATGTGGTAACACTTGTCTGGTACTAGTATAGCTTCTAACAAGTGGTGGTGAAACTTTATTTTGGGGAAGTTCTGTAGTTTCTGATACATGGGAGATCAGACTGGGTGATCACAATGGGCCATTCTGGCTGTGGACTCTATGGCTATATCCACACACAGTTTTGTTTTTGAAATAAGTTATTTCAAAATGACTTATTTTAAAATAAAACCCTTAATTCAAAATGAATGATTTTGAATTAAAAAAACAAACTAATTCAAAATAAGTCAAGCCCCTCCAATCGGAATAGCATGCCCTGTATATGGACATGCTATTTTGATTCCCTGAGAGGGGCACCCTGGGAGCAATGTTCCCTCTAAGCTGCGCTGGCACGCTGCAGCACAGCCCGCCATGGCCGCCCTCGCAGCGAAAGCTGTTGGCAGCGCACTGCTGGCAGCCGGAGTTCCTCTACAGAACTTCTCTGGGGCTGGGAGTTTTGAAAACTCCCGCTCAGAGAAGCTCCAATGGAGCATGCCCATAAAATCTGGGCATGCTCTGTAGAGCTCCTCTGGCCCGGGAGTTATGGCTGGGCCCTCTGGCTCCAGTCCAGCCCCAAGGTAAGTTGAGGGGGGGGCGCGGGGGGGGGGGGGGGCGCCAGAAGGGGGGATGAGCGGGAGCAGCGGGGGGGGCTGTCAGGAGCAGGGGGAGGGGCTGTGCAGCAGGCCCTGTGGGGGGGGGAGAGCGCAGCGAGCAACCAGAGTTGCTCAGCTGCCCTCTCCCCTTAGAGGGAACATTGCCTGGGAGGTGTGGCAACATGGTCCTTGGCCAATGCCTGCCGCACTCCCGTGGAGCTGCCGCACCCCCGTGGAGCTTGTAAGCTATAGCCTGTTAACAACTTTCTGTCAGAAAACTGAGGAGAATGAAATCCAAGGTTATGTTTTGTCTGTTTTTACATCTGTTTAGTTTATTTCACATAACGTTTGAGAAGTCCAAAGAATGTGGACTTTGCATATAGTATTTGCTTTTGAAGCTTGGGGAAGAATGTATGCTATGTGCAGTTTTTGCAGTGGAAATGGTTTTCCTTTGACAAAACTAGCTAGCTTGTAAATTTCATTTTTCATGAACGTGTTGTCCCTTCCTCCATAACAAAGATTTGGTTGAGTTTTCTTTAGTTGGATGGGTATAATTTATTGTGATATGCTGAGCTTTCAAAGTTCTCTGGGTAAGATAAGCTGATAGGTTTTCAAAAAATTGTCTCAGGAAAACTGAAGGTAAAAACTAGCAAACCATGAATTGTAAATGAATGCTGCTGAGGTTCTGTTTTGTTTGGCATGGCCAGAAGAAAAGTGCAAAGGTTCTTTGTTCAATAATGCTGATCTTCTAGTTTTCTTGATGGCTAATTTGAACGTTGGTAATAGTTATCGGAAATGTAAAGGAAAAAGACTTTTTTTTGTTTTGTGAAACTGCTCTAACTCATATTTTCACAGAGCCTAGTGAACAACATTCAAAGTGAGGTATTTTAAAAGCAATGCATGCTTATGAATTCCATTAGCCGGTAACAAGATGAATGCATGTATTTTTTTTTTCCAAGTAGCACTTCAAAAATTTACATGCTATAAGACCACCAGGACTCTCATAATTCACAATGGCAAGTTTTCTGCCTCATTTTAACATATTCTTCTTTGAAATCTCTCATCTCTTCCTTGAAACTTCCCATCTAGCAGATGTACCATATATATACTTACTTTAAACATATATATTTAAAGTGTTAGTAAAATCCATTAAAGGGTTGGACTTACGATAGATACAATGTGAAATCTGGATTTGACTTCTGATATGGATCTCCTCAGTTTTCCAGCTGGAAGTGGTGATAGTGGAGGAGGATTGCTCATTGGCCTTCACCCAACAAAGCATGTAAGTGTGTGCTGAAAGATAAGCATATGAGTAGTCCCATTGTCTTCGATGGAATTATGCATGTGCTTACAATTCAGCATTTGTTTGCTTGTTTTTGCGCTGAATCAGGGCCATGGCCCCTGAGAAGGGAGTTTACTGTGGAATTTGCATACGTAACCAGGGGTGGGGAAGGAATATTGTGTCAATTAACAGGAAGCAATCTAGCTTAATAAGAGATTGAAGGTTTATATAATTTTATTTTTTGTTCCCTGTTGAAAATTGGATTTGGTTAAACCTCAAATTCTGACAGCTGCCCTTCTTCTGGAATGAATTTTAAGAAGCAAAAGAGGCATCAAAACAAAGTACCAACATTGTCATAGCCCAAACACAGCGTATGTGAATTTGCCAAAAAGTAGAACTTTATGGGAGATGGCAAATTTCAATGGGTCTTGTTTAATGGATGTATATGTGTCAATGCACGAGAGAGACAGCAAACTCTTCAGAGGAGTAGAGGGACAACTGGTCCAGGTGTAACCTGAATTAGCACTGAATGTGTGATCTTTGAAAAACTCTGAAGTGCTTTTTGAGCTGAGTGCTAACTGAAAGAAGTTTGGGACTTGACACGTGAGAGCAAAGAAATAAGCTCCAGTTGTGCAGCTCTTTCACTGTTCAGAGGAACATGACTTTTTATTTTTATTGCAATCCTTTGTTTACAAAGAAACCTCACCCTGTCATCTGTTTCTCCTGACAGAAGAAAACTTGCATGGCCCCAAACTTCAGCAAGCCACTTGGGTCAAAAATATAAACACCTTTTTTTGTTTTTGTTTTGTTTTACTAAATAACAGAAATAATATGAGTGGCAACAGTTTGAAGGGGTAGTTAAAATGATATTCCTATATAAATTTATACATATAAAATACTACATTATATGACTGATAAATTAGGCAATTATGAAGTCACGTAGAAAGTCCTCTTCTCAGTGCTGAAGTACATTGGAACAAATGACACAGCATCATGTGAAGAAGATGTAAGATAAGGAAAGTCCAAATTATATTCTTGGAGATCTTTCCAGTTCCATGAGCTAGAGAAGACAGAAAATATTAGAGGTGACATACTACATTGACTGCATAACTTCCAAGATGCTTAAGTTTTAGTTTTGTAGAAGACTGGGTCATGTTGCAGTGGAAAGAATGGTAGGAATATTTTTTAGGACATTAGAAATCAAGAAGGGTGTGCAAAAACATTAAATAGAGAGAAACATTTTTAAATCAGAAGGCCCAGATAATTTGAACCAAACAGTCCTAAAAGATCTAGCTGAGGATATCTCTGGGGGTGTTCCTTTTTAAATAACTTTTGGAATCCCTGGGAAATTCATGTCAACTGGAGGAGTGCTAATGTTGTGCTTCTGTTTCAAAAAGAGTGAGCAGATGACTCAGGTGATTACAGGACAATTAACCTGATATCAATCCTAGGCAAAATAATGGAAAAGCTGATATAGGATTCTAGCCAAAAGCCATAAAGTATCTTTCAAACAATTGTCTCCAGTATAATCAGGATTTCAGGGGTCTCAAACATGCGGCCCCTAAAGCTGTTTCCTGCAGCCCGCAATGACACGATCGTTACTGATATTTGCAATATCATTGTATGGAAAGGTTTCAGTGGGGTGGCCCTTTGGCTACTGTACTAATCCTCATGCAGCCCTCATGGTGATCTGAGTTTGAGACCCCTGATTTAAACCATATGCATGCTTCAGTGTTTCCCCTATATTGTGCTTTTTTAGGAGAGATGATGTCAATACAAGTTGTTTCCACAGTACATTTTGGGGTTCAGAGGTTATCTACATCTTAACATACAAAACCTTCAGTTCACTTTTAAGTATTATATATTGAATGCCTCAGGATATCAATAATAATGATTCCTAGTGAGAGCTACATGCTTGCCTCCTATTAATGCCTTTGAAGTGCTGGAGGCAGATTCAGGAGGTGCAAAATTTTGGGCTAGTAGAAATCAGAAATAGTGACAGTACCAAAACTGGTTCCAAGTGAAAACCCAGTACTGGATCTACAAGAAAACAAAGTAGTAGTCTCTTATGAGAACAAGTGCCATTAGGGAGGAGAAAATAAGGTGGTGGGGTTTTTTTGGGTTTTTTTTTTTTAGGGGATTAAATATGTACATGGAATGGTCCAAATGTGGGAGAATGGGGGGAAAGATCACCAGTGAGGCAGGGTTATAGGAAAAAAACAACAAGCAGTTGTGTGGCGCTTTAAGACTAACAGATTTATTTTTTGCATGAGCTTTCGTGGGAGAAGATCCCACTTCCTCAGATGCTTCGAAGATGGGTGAACTTACAGAAAGGAATGAAACTAAATGCAAGGGGGTGTAAAACATAGGATCAGGTCATAAAGTAACAGCAAATCAGAGCAGTTTACAGGCTTAAAGGATGGGAAGCCTGAAGTCAAATTACCCTTTGTAATGTGAAAAGAATCCATAATCTCGACTGAGTCCTGCTTTCACAGAATTTAGTTTGCATATTAATTGGAGTTCAGCTGTTTCTCTTTGGAGTCTTGATGTCCCAGGTACATCTCTAATGACAGTCGTTAACAAATCCATCATCGAGTGATTAGGAAGATGGAAGTGCTCAGCAACTGGTTTCTTTGTTCTTTGGTTTCTGATATCAGCTCTGTGCTCATTCAATCTCTTACGGAGCGATCGTCCTGTTTGTCCAATATATAAGGTGTTGGGGCATTTCTTGCACATGATGGCATAGACCACATTAGTAGACGAGCAGGTAAATGAGCCTTTGATGGAGTAGCAGGCTTGATTAGGACCTATGATGGTGTTTGTTGTGTAGATATGTGGGCAGACTTGGCAGCGTGGTTTTTTGCAAGGGTGTGTGCCTGCTTCAATGTTCTTGTTGTTAGATCTGTAGTTGCTGGTTATAGGAGAAAGTGAGATATTTAAAGACAGCAGTAAAAGGTTCAAGTTAACTCTAATCTCACTTTTATCCATCTAGAGGCAGAGTCAAAGAATTGTGAAAGGAGGCCTCTCTAATCATTATTCAGAAGGTGGTGGCCAAAATAGGTAGATGTGCAGGTAATAGGAATAAAGAAGAAGAAAGATGGGTTGCAGAATATTTTCATCGTTTCCAGAACATAAGCAACTTATTTGGGATTCAAATGTTGCTGCTCTTGGAGTCCCTAGGAATTTTGCTGTTGATTTCAAGGGGAACAGGATTGGGCTCCAAATCTTATTTTACATCAAGCAATGTCTGCCGCGCTGAATTCTAAGTCATGTGGGCACTTTTGAAAATTTGACTCTGCTCTTAATCTGTTTCAAAAAGTAATAAGTGAAGCAGGAAGTCTCTAGAAATCAAAATACATAATCCCAGAGGCTGATTGGGTCGAGCATTACCCTATATTGCCTTCTTGTTCTATCTTGATACCATGAGTGAGCAAGGAGGAGGGAATATTACAATCCTTTCATGCTTAAAAACATTAAAAACCTACATTTTCAACAACTCCCCTGAGACCCTTATTTGGTTCTACTAACACCTAAAAATGAATATTAATAACTATGTGGTGAATATAGTTATCTATCCTCAGTTTGTTGTTTACAGATTTAACATATAGCAGGCAGGTGCTTTTACTTTAAACTCATTATTTTTTGCAACAGAAATTACTTCAGAGTCCTTAACAAGGAAGGAGGAAAAGGGAAGAAAGGTAATAATGTTCCCTTCCTGGAGTTTGTGTAGGAGGGGAAAATAACATTTTGTTGTAGGAAGGACAGAGAGAAATGGAAGGTGATAAAATTTTTAAGTAGAATCTCATTTACAGGACAGCAAGGCTTGCCTGTGTTAACCTAGTAGCTACCATTCAGGCCAAGTGCTCAGTTTAACTCTCCTACAGAAGGGTACCACACATGCAGCACAGAGTATGGGATAAAAGTTTAAAATGCTTTTCTTCTGGTTCTTATGTTCTCATCGGGCAGTGCTGGAAATGCAAATCTTGGGGAATGGGGAAAAGACTGGAAAACATGAGATAAGGAGATGCTTCACAATGCTTGAATATTTCCTGTTTGTTAGAGTGACTATGAGGGACAAACTTTATCAGCTAAGGTACTTTTATGCAAGATCGCTGACACAGGTTTTGTTGGAGCCCTGTTATCAGGTGGACTTGCACGGCAGTGAACCC
Organism: Podocnemis expansa; assembly: GCA_007922195.1. Taxonomy (NCBI): domain Eukaryota; kingdom Metazoa; phylum Chordata; order Testudines; family Podocnemididae; genus Podocnemis; species Podocnemis expansa. Next base: position 22,098,576 of record ML681984.1, on the reverse strand, counting down.
TCGAGCCTGAGGAGATGTCATTTGTACTTGCTGCATACTAATGACAAAAGGTACAATATGTATATGAATGTATTCTGGAGCTTTTATTTTAGAGAAGGAGAAAAGTTATCTCAGTGGTTTCATGTCATTTGAGAGAGAGAACCTTTAATCACCTTTTTCTTATATTAAATCTAAGGAGGTTTTTAGAATACTATGAATTCTATAGCAGGTCAAAAATGTTGACAGTTATTTTCAGTTGGCAAATGCAATGTCAGTGACGTCGAAACAGTTTGCAAAATTATGTTCATTTGGTCCACATTTCATTTGGGAAACTATTGTGAACATTTCAGAGTTGTATTGTACTCTGAATCAGAATTGGAATTAAACCTGTGATGACGGAGGAAGGTGCTGGGTTCAGTCATGAAAATACTTATTACTGTTTTTGGTGTGTCACTGAACATGGAGAAAGAGATGATGAGAATCAAAACCGTCCATCTGCTTCTCTTCAGCCTTCCTTAGTGCCCACGTTCCATTGCTGTATCTTAGAAGTGGTGTAATCATAGTTCTGCATTGTGTTTTTTGTACAAAGCTTGATATCACAGCTCCATGGAGGGCACTGAAGGGTCCAGAATTTGGCAGCAGAGATTGCTGTTACATGAGCACTTTCATCGTTTAAACATCCTTCAGCACAGCCTATGGCACATTACAAGTATTTTCCAGTTGTCATGCAGACAAGTTAATGTTGTTTATAATATAGAGTTGGAAGTTGCTTGATGTGAATGATATGGGACTTAGTTTGGTCCTGATAAGAGTGCTTATCAACAGCTGCTCCTTGCCTGTCCAAATTAACATATCTGATATAGTCAGTTAAAATATGTTTAGCAGACCTTTTAAAATACAGGTTAAACATTTACTGACAAATACAGATTTGTCATTTTGAAAGTCATTGGGGCACCTGAGAAAATATAAGAATGCTAAACATAATTGGTGGAAGGGAGGAAGCCCTTGTGCCATTTAGCTGACTGTCTGGTTAATTTAAAAGGTGGTAGCTGTGTTAGTCTAGTTCAGCAAAATGAAAGAGGAGTCTTGTGGCACTTTAAAGACAAACAAAAAAAATTGTTCGTCTTTAAGGTACCACAAGACTCCTCTGTTGTCTGGTTAATATTTCTATCTATTGATTTCATAATCTCTAAATTGCAACCAATTCTAAGTACACTTTTCTGTAGCTGTGTTTGCACCCACCAAATAAACATGCTACAATCTAGACAATGTTGTGCCATTCATAAGAAGTAGACGCAGTGACAGTCTGACACTGTGAAGACGGTTTGATTTAATTATTTCTTCCCTTTACCAATGCAGAACAAACCATAAGACCTGTCAGTAATTATATACTCACTAAACAAACATGGAAAGATTTGGAGAAAATTAGTCAGTAATTTTGAGGGGGCAGTCCATAAATATGGACAAACTTATACAGATCCATTCTTTTTATATGCTAGCTGAACTGGAGAAAGCTAGACAATTTTGTCTTTTAGAACTCTTCTGTTTGAATGCTCAAGTTACTCCCAGTGTTTCCAAGGCCCTCTCTTTCTTCACTATTGTTTCTGACTATAGGTGATATAGGCTATAAAACAGTTCCTTGAATGTGTTCATTGGGGATCTGTTGGATTATGCAAAAATTGTCACTGTTAGAGTGAAATAGATTTGAATAATATGTTTGAGAAAAAGCTGTGGTGTGAATTTTTAATCAAAATTATCTGTGCTGCTTATCTATTGTTCTAACATAACTCATTCTGCATATAACACATTTTTCTCCTTAGTAACATTATAATGAATAAAGTCTCCTTAACATACTGCCTACCACTGGAGATGACAGTGCTTAGATTTTTCTAGTACTCATCACATCCTATTTTATGTTTCAAACCACCATAGCAAACTTTGATCCAAGTATAATGTAGCCACTGCAAATTTAATCTTAATTTCTAAACATCTATGGGTTCAGATTGTAATGCGTTCATGAAATAGCTGAAGATCATTTTAATTCTTCACCTACTTGAAATATTTTATGACAAAATAACCACAGGATGAAGCTGAGTTTTAGGTTTCATTTTGACTTTTTTAGAGCTGATTTACATATAAATTAATTACAATGAGTTTGGTTCTTTCAAATGTGTTCCGTATGTGATTGAAGTGTTAACTCCTGGCTTTGGTCCTCACATTTCTTATGCTATAAATCACTGGGTAGTTTGCTATCTAGCATAAATATAAGGTGGAAGAACTTTTAAGGAAAGTTTAATAATTTTGTCCAAGTCAGTGATATTTAGATTTTATATCTAGCCAAATTGAAGTATTGACATAAAATAAAAAGGAAAAAGAAAACCAACTTTATGCTATTTTTGTTTTAGTAAGTAAAGCTGTAGATGTAGTGATCAGGTAAACATAGGAAATGTGAGCCTTAAATTTTTAATGCAGTAAGAGCCACTGAAGTGAAAAGTGTATTCTTTGAAGGGAAGGAAAAAAAAAGATTAAACCTTTCTCATGATATGTAACAAATGGGTTCACACTCAGGTGGCTATGTCCTTGTAAGATGGAGGCCAAGTTTGAAAGAGTTTAAAAGGGAACTAAAAGAAATCAATCTAAAACTATTAAATTAATTTTATTATAGTCTTTAATAGCCATAGAACTGTTTCAGTTACTCTCGTCAGGATTCATCTGTAGTTCTAAAGTTGAAAGGTTAATGACTCATTTACTAAGCTATGCAGTTTTCTTTCATTTTTCATTTACAATTATCTCCCCTGTTATAAAACCCAAAGCCACTTCCAATATGTATTTGTACTCATGCATTATTGCTGTCAATTAGTTATTAAATCATATATTCTAAAAAATGAAATCCAAATATGCATTAATATATTTCAGTCACTGAATAGCTACTTCTTGGCATTATGAATATGAAAAATTTGATATCAGTTGGATCTGGATGCTGCAGCTAATACTGCAGCAGAACAGATGTCATTCCTAAGGATTCAGATATTAGTCCTAAATGTCATTTTTTGTATGAAGAATGGTAGGAAGAAAGAAGGCAGCAGGGGGGACCCTTTAAAAAGTGGCCACATAGGAGAAGCAGGAACAGCTTGATAGAAGATGATGTGGAAGTATTGACCAATCACAGAACGTGTGGTTCAAAAGGTTGAAAGAGGTTAGCTTCACTGGCAGAGTAGAAAGGCAGAAAGTCACGAGATAAGAGTGGGTAAGTAGAGAGAGGCAAGTTGTAAACAATGTTGAAGATGAGGACGGGAAGTTTGAACTTGATTAGCTGCAATAGAGGGAACCAGCGGAGGACTGCAAGTGAAGGAAAAATGGTAAAATTGAGTGGCACAGGTGCTGATATTAGTAGCTGTATTCTTCTATGAAAAGTATGTGTTGAGGAGAGGGCAGCCAATGTGGTTATCAAAGAGGAGAAGATTAAACAAATAATGGTGGCCTGGATAAACATGTTATCTCCCTAGCTAGAGAAAAAATTGTGGATCTTACAGAGAAGTTTTAAAGAAAGGGGCAGGACCATGTCATTGACTTAAATGTGAGGCACAGGAGAGAGGAATCAGCTAACTTCCTTAGGCTTGAGAGTCCAGGAGAATGGTGACGGTTTAACAGCTCCAGAGAATGACAGATGACCAAGGCAAAAGCCAAGGTTTATGTAGTTGTCTGGTACAGCACTATACAGTACATTCTCACAAATTCTTCAAATTAGCAATTTCTCTTTCAGGTAGGTCTACTGTACTTCTACGCCTAACTGCATTAAGCACCATTATAAATGACATATCTGACACTCTGAATGCAGGTTAGCTCTTCCAAGAAGAATGTTTTAATGAGGTTGTTGCCATAGCAATTTTTCCTCATGTGACACATGTATTACTTTTGAAATATACAGATATCTTTCCCCAAATATGTTACTTAAGTCTATAAGCTGCTATCCAAGCTTCCCTATTTATTCCTTTCAGGGGGAAAAAAAATTGTGATAATGCTATTTTCCATCAATAATGAAGGCTAAGACTTTGAATTCCACAATATTTATTTCACTGTTGTTATGCCTTATATAAGTTAATAATGATTCTTAGTTTGTGTCAAGTTAAGGGTAACAAAGTAGTAGAAAACAAACTAGTCTGGTGGCACTTGAAAGACTAACAGTTTTTTTATTATTATTTCTTCAGGCTTCTGATGAAGAGAAACTTTCCCCCATGAAAGCTCATGCAATAAATAAATGTTGGTCTTTTTTAAGTACTGTCAGACTCCTTGAAGATATTAGCAGTATGACAAATGCAAAACAAGCAAGGACTCCTGTGGCACTTAAAGACTAACATTTATCACATGAGCTTTCATGGGAGAAAATCCTACTTTCTCTTTGAAGATGAGGCAGCTTACAGAATTGGAGGGAAATAAATGCAGGGAAGTGTAAGCTATATGATTAGATCACACTGTAACGGCAAATCAAAGCAGTTGTTAACATTCGGAAACAGCATTAGTGGGGAGTGAGGTCAAATCACCTCTGAGAAAATGAGAAAAGAATCCATAGTCATGATTTAATCCTGCATTCACACAGTTGAATTTGCACATCAATTCCAATTCTGCAGTTTCTCTTTGAAGTCCTTAATATGTTAACCATTTGCTTGAACACAGCTAAATGCAAAGAATATTCTTAGAACTAATGGTCATCAGACCTACAATAAGTATGGAAATGTTCCCTATAAATGTTTTCACCATGAGAATTTCATTTAACTTCTGCTTTATAATTCATATCAGAGAAGCTCTTAAAAGGAAGAAGGCCTTGGTCTTAGAAGATGTATCATATTACATAGTCAGCAATCCATTGACTATGGAGGTAGGAAACTGGGTGCAGCATCTTGCCCTGGGTCTTGTCCTTTTTGGAGCAGCTGCCTGCAACTATACAGTTGTAATACTAGTACTTTATACTGTGCTTTACCGATTTTAGATGTGTAAATCTCACAGCCTTCAAGATTCGTTAAATATTCTTATCTTCCACAGAGGGGCAAAGTCATGAATAGAATCTAGCACTCACTTAAACTGTTAACTTTCTGCATAATTCAATAGAACACTGCACCTGAAATGTGAAAAAAGTTAATGCTATAAGGACAATCTCAGTCAAAGGTTCATGCTATTTGCCATGAATACTGGGCTTTTTTGGGGTGGTGGTGGTGGTGATTACTTTGTGTGATTGGTGGGTGTGTGATAACTCATCAGCAGGGTCAATATCTTATATTGTTGAATGATTTGGAAAATGCCTGAGGTGTATTTATGTGTATCTCAAGTCCATGGTCAGTTCTTAGATTAGTAATGCCTCCTTCCTAGTCGCAAGTTTTCTCTCAGAAATATTTCCACTTCTTCAGTGTTTTCAATTTATTCTAAACTTAGTTTTTTTTCTTTGTCACATTTGACTTTACTTTATTCTGCGGAGCAATAACAGTGAATTTTTAAATATGTGAAGGTACAAGATGAACTCCTCCAGAAATTAAAGTCAATTATTGACCGACAGTGCAAACCATGGCAGTATCAATAGATGCTAGCACTTATTGCACATCCATGGACTTCAGTCCTGACCAGGAGGGTCAATATTTAGGGATGGAATGATAACTTGGAGTCTGTACCTGTTCAGTTCTGAACTTCCTTTTGTCTATTGGAGACAGTTGTGATATAAAGCGACAAGGTGGGTGAAACATTTTATTGGAACCACATCTCTCTTGGTGAGAGAGACAAGCTTTTGAGTTTACACAGAGCTCTTCTTCAGGTCATTTCTCTGTTGGGAACTGGAGCCAACAACTGATTTGACACACATCAGCTAAACAAACATTTTTGATCACCTAGCAACTCCACAAAATTAGAATCGGTGTATAGCTACAGAGAAGAACTTTATATTCCATGGTAGTTCCTCAACCATCATCTCCTCATTTCACAGTTAGATATTTTTGCTCGTGTTTGAAATTAATTTGTAAAATTAATTTTTAATTAATGTGCTATGAAAAAGTTAAGATTTTTGAGTGCAAACTACTGTTTTTTATCTTTAAATAAAATGCATTGTATACTAAATAATATATGGCTATATAAATTACTTTTTCACTATTTATTGTGCTATTAATATTTCCTCTAAACATACTGATATTTTACAAATGGAAAATCACTGCTTCATCCACAGTGAACTCGCGAGATGCCCACAGGATCATATGTTTAAGGTTTATGCATTTCCTTGTAGAACTATTTTGTCTCAAATGCACTATTGTCGTAATTTCCACTCTTATGATGCTTAGACTGAGATTATAGTTTCTGAACAACTGTAACTAATAAATATATTTAAAACTATCTGCAGACATTGGAACTTTTTGAATGTTGATTTGCTGGCTGTTATCATATAACCCCCACTTACAATCAGGGTTTATCAAATATCCAAAATGCAACACACTAAAAATGTTAGACTAGATATAAAGGCACATGAAACTTCAGATAGAACTTTATCAGCACAGTAGCTGTAACAAAATGACACTGATTTAGTCTTATGGCAGACTGGAAATGGAAGAAATAGTACAAAAATCTGTTACATAATTTAAGTTTTGAAAAGAGTATCCTTCTGAGTGTCCATAAAGTTATGTTTAAATGCAGCAAATAAAAGGAATATATGAACAGGTCATATTTAAACATTTATAGAGTCAGCGCCAGATGAAAATAAATAAATTGAATATTAATTATACAGCTTTAGTAAATATTTTTCCTCAGTATTATATTTGTTCAATAGTTATCTCAGTGTATAAACATATCAAATTGTGCTGTCTAAATTGTATCACTTTTCATGAACCAGAAAATGATTGTACTTAACAAAGGTATGTTTTTCTGTATATATGGTAGATTTTAAATTGAATAGTTCCATAGATAATAGCTAACCAAACTTAAATTAAAATGTTAATTGCTAATCGAGATATTACACACAAAAACCCAAAGCCAACAGTAAATTATTCCTTCTTTGCATCGGAAAGAAAACCACAGAATTACATGACAGTGTAATCTTCATAATTGGAAATTAAGTGTCTTGTGATCGCCGGCTACAAACATGTTGAACTACCATAGGAGCTGCTTGTTCACAATGAAGTGTAATGGGGGCAGGGAGTTAGTTTGTTCTGGTTTAAAATAATGCTTTCTTCAAAAGAGTGTGCACAATTGCAATACAGCAACTCTGGTGGCTCCGCAGGAAAGATCTTGTGGGTGAAACACTAGCATGATTGTAGTCAATGGGAATTTTGCTATAAACTTGGGGGTGTGGGTGGGGGGGACTTCACCCAAGGTGTATGAGTGGGTAGTTCAGACTCCAGATCCAATCAATCCTTGCTTTTTGGCTGACAGTTCCTCTTTCAGTTTGATTTATAGTTGTGTGTGCACACACTCACGATTATAGTCATGATGTCTGACAGTGGTTGATGTGGCACGCTGCTATGTCATGAGAGCTGCCCAAGTGTGCTGTGAAATTTTGTACAAAAGTAGTGAAAATCAATGTAAACCAAACATTTTCATCTTAAGCAATATTCTATCCAACCAAAATTACAACTTATAAAACTTGTGAATATTAATCATCAAATTTAAAGTGAGGTATTTGGCTTTCGATTGTAAAACAAGAAAATTCTAAACAGGTGGCCAAAGAGCAAAATTGAGATGATGTGTATTATTTTCTGGTGGATTTGAAACATTAATGCACTTGATCCTTCTTTATCTTGTTGCATGTATGATGTTGCAAACCTCTCTAGTAAGACCATAACAATAATAAATGTAAGTAAATGTGGTGGTTATGAGCAATCAATTCACCTGAAAAAAGTGAGTGTGCTGTGGAATTTTGTCACATTGAATTGTGCTGTGTTACTGAAAAGGTTGGGAAACACTGATATAGGAACTGTGCTAAGGTTACAAACTCATTTCTGTATGCTGTCAAGGAGTCATCAAATGGAAATGTCTGTTTTTTGTTAAACTTGAAATGGAGTCAAACAGATGAACTAGATTCAAAATTCTGTATCCCATTACCAACGCCTTGATTTATTCAATCCACTTATTACATTTAATGACACTGAATTAAACCAAGTGTAGTTACACGTATACAATTATAGCATATCACATTTGTCAAATTATAGTCACTTGCATAATTTCCATAACAGAGTTCTCCAAAAGTATATGGCCAGCCAAGCTGTTTCTGGAACCTGGCATGAGCTAAATGATGGAGTTAAAAAAATAGAGAGACTGAAATTGTGTGCTGATCTGTACAAACCATATTGGATAATTTAAAATAATGCATGATAGGAAACACTCAGTTGCCATACACAGCCTATTAGTTTTACCTTGTATCATTGAAATCTGTTTTCCCAGTTCTGGGGGCAACACAGGTGTTTTTGTTTTTTTTAACCTATTCTATTTTTAACTAAGATGCTTAGGAGGGTACAATTTAAGCATGTGTTTCACACTTTTAGAGTAGTCACACTTAGTTGCAAACTATTCAAAACATACAAGATAACATATTCAAAGCAATATATTACGTGAGAAAAATATAGGTTTTCACATACAGCACCATCTGCTGATTATTTTCCTCAAAATCTGTTGTTCCTGCCAATCTGTTTAGTTCATGGAGAAAGTATTTTGATTCTTATGAGTAGAAGGCAGGTGGCTGTTTAAATAAATTCTAGCTTTTTTTAGTATTTTAGAAGTCAAAGAAAAATCACAATATAACATCCAAATAAGTATACAAAATCACATGTGCAGTATTGTAGACCACTTTTGAAAATTTACAAGCATATATCCCACGTCCACACAGCACTTTTATAGTCAAAGGTCTGATTGGAATCTGTGAGTTCCTTGAATAAGAATAATTGTATGAAAATATCCTTAAAAAAGAAAAAAACCTCTAACATTTTCATCAAAGAACATCACCTTCTCACCTCACTTTTAATCTTGCTTCCCTTTCATTGCCTATATTCCAGTGTTCTATCCCACTTGTTGTAAAAGTCACTTAATCTCTGTTTGAAACTGAACACAATTTGCCCCAGCAGCAAGGCTTCTCTTACAAGTTCATCCAAATGGATAAAGAGGAAGATGCCTTTGACGTTTCTATAGTGCCAGGAGGATACCTCTGTGCCTCAATCAAGAAATATAAAAGTGAAGTTATTTTAGGAATGAGATGGATTTGTGTAAATCACTTTGGTTCAATTGTGAGCCATGTTGATTTATGCTGACTAAAACATAACACTATTTGAAACATTTATTAGATATCATTATACTTGAAGTCCTTGGCGCAAGCAATCCATTAAGAGATATAGCTGATCTGCATGAGTATTTCAATAGTTCGTACAACAAAAGTCCTGTGACACTTTAAAGACTAACAAATATCTTTGAGAATAAGCTTTCATGGGCTGCAACCCACTGTCAGATGCATGACGAAGTGCATTGCAGCCAACAAAAGTTTATGCCCAAAGAAATTTGTTAGTCCTTAAGGTGCCCCAGAACTTTTTTTTTTTTTTTTTTGGCTATATACAGACTAATATGGCTACCCCACTAGAACTTATCAGTAGTTCATGTGAGTGTTTCTTATATCCAAAGTTGGATTAAGGTTAAAATGGTCTTGAATCCACCATTCCTTCAGAGCTATACATTCTACTTCTGAATTTCACTACTGTCCTCACAAAGTCTTCCTCTTATTTTCAGGGGCCTACATGACCTTTCTAAGAAATGCAAATGCACACCCCACAGTGAGATACCCCTTCCTAGTCCCAAGGAGGAGGTTTTATCACCTCTCACTCTTGAGTGCATGAACTTTCTCTCTCAACAGCAAGGAAGCACATCTGGCAATAATTAGCCTTGCACAACATTATCACCTGGTACTTCTGCTTCCTCCCCCTTTAAAAGCAGGCCCCCTTCACTTTGACCTTAAGAAACCTATCTTCACTTACTTTGCTTTAACAAGTTGAACAGTCTGTGGAACACATTGGCTTGTGCTTCTTTGGTACAGTTTCTTTTCTCAGGTGTATATAGAGGGCTAAGAGTGATTTCTTTCCTTTTGTATCACAGACTGGGACCAGAGAATCCAAAGACAAATTTGCTGTTTCCGAGATTGCCTGAAAGAGGAGAGTGGGAGTGATAAGATTCTAAATTAGGAAGAGTGTAGAAATGAAAACAGATGTAAAAGTGATCTTAGGATGATATCCCTGAAGTCATTATTCAGTAAATAATCTTAAAAATGAGGGTTTATATAACTCTCCTATTCTCAAGAAAAATACACTTGGCTTCTTAGTTTGTCTTCAAGAAATGAATATATCTTGTTGCCCGTAATTGATTTAACCTTTTCACACTTAGAGACTTCCAAATGAAGGAAAAATGGCAAAAGGATCTGAGATCTGACAGTTGGAGGTACTCTGGCAAGGGAAGAGGAACATGTGTAGCAAATGGAGGCATAATATGTCAAAACAAACAGAGTCTGGTGACACTTCTAAAAACAAACAGATTTAGTAATCACATGAGCTTTTGTTGGAAAAAGCCCCGCTTTGTCAGATGTTTGAAGATGGGGAACTTACAGAATGGGAGGAAATAAATGCAGGGAAGCGTAACTCATAGGATCAAGTCAGACTTACAGCAAATCAGTGGAGCTGTTTAGATTCAAACATTGGAGAACAACATACAAGAGGGAGGTGGGAGGAAAAAGGAAGCAAAATTACCAGTTGTAATGGGAAAAAAAGATATGGTTTCTGTTCAACCCTAAACAGACGGTGTCAAATCTGCATATGAATTCCCATTCTGCAGTTTCTCTTTGAAAAGAGAGAGTTTGTAAAAGAGAAACTGCAGAACTGGCATTTTGTATGCAGATTTGACCTCATCAACTTTGAGTTGAATACAGACTGTTTTGTTCTTCCCATTACAATAGTCATTTTTGCTTTCTTTCCCCCTCTACCTCCTTCCTATACACTGTTCTCCACTGTTGGAGTGTAAACGACTGCGCTGATTTGCTGTAATAGTCTGACCTGATCCTATGACTTCCCTGCATTTATTTCCTCCCATGAAAGTTGCCCATCTTCAAACATCTGACAAAGTGGGTTTTCTCCCTGTAAAGGACATGTGACAAACTTACTAGACTTTAAAAGTGCCACTAGACTTCTTGTTTGTTTTGAACTAGACTAACATAGCTATCCCTTTTGGAATTTGTCATAATATGTCAAAATACTTTTGTTAAAGGTGTCTTAGCTGGTCTGCTGCTGCCAGAAAGGATCACACAGGTCCTCAACCAGCTACAAACACCAGTGAACAACTTGAGGAAAGCAGGCATTGGCAAGCAGATAAATAAGCTGAGTTAAAACAGAAAGGCAAAAAATAGGTCGTAAGAATGATGTATGTGGAGAAAAAGGGAGGAAGATTGGTGTGCAGTGATTTTTGGTGGGAGAGGATGAGAGACAGTAGATCAATTGAAAGGTTAGTGTAACTTTTGGGGAAAATAAGAGGATCTTCATCTTTTGGGGCATGATTTTGGGAGAAAAGAAAGATTTCTTTAGTGCTCTAAGAGTGTGGGGGTGTTTAAGGTAAGTAGATTCATACTGGATGTGTGAAATGCTCTCACATTTTATCTTACAATAAAGGCCCCTGGAGCTTCAACCTTTTTGCTAAAATATCTTTGAAAAAGCTTTAAGTGAAAGTTTAACAATCCCACTCCTCCAGTAAAGGTTGTTCAATAAAATCATAACTGTGCAACTCTTGATCAACTCCAGAGTTAAGGCTTTCCACAGGTGCAGACCTGAAAAGCTGTGACTGTGAGGACAACTTCTTTTGTTTTTTGCTGCCACACAGCTTTTTGCTTTGGGGAGGTACTGGTACCAGTAACACTTGATTGAGTATCCTCTTTCTCAGGTTCATCACCTGTCTGACATTTTAAAGGAAAGTTTTGTGAGGCTTGGATACTCCTTGGCTGCTTGGTAGTTAGGCGGTATTAACATGCCTATTCTAATCACACAAGTATCACTATAGCTCTCAATTTGGCCTTTCATCTTACTCATAGATGCTAAGGTCAGAAGGGACCAATATGATCATCTAGTCTGACCTCCCGCACACTACAGGCCATAAAACCTCACCAATCCACTCCTACAATGAATCTCAAACCCATAATTGAGCAATTAAAGTCCTCAAATCATGATTTAAAGACTTTAATACAGAGAATCAACCAGCAAGTGAGCCATGCCCAATGTGACAGAGGAAGGCAAAAAGCCCCCAGCGCCCAAGCCAATCTGCCCTGAGGGAAAATTCCTTCCCGATCCCAAATATGGTGATCAGTTAAACCCTGAGCATGAGGGCAAGTCCACAACAGCCAGTCAAGAAGAACTTTTCTGCAATAACTCAGAACCCACTCGATCAAATGCCCCTTCCCATGTCCCTATCATACCTATCACCAGTAGTGAAGTACAGACAATGACCAAGCTACACTGTCCATCCTGTCATTCCCTCCATAAACTTATCAAGCTCGGTTTTGAAGGCACCTAAGGTTTTTGCCCCCACCACTTCCCTTGGTAGACTATTCCAGAACTTTACTCCTCTGATGGTCAGGGATCTGCATCTAATTTCAAGCCTAAATTTTCTGAAGGACAGCTTGTATCTGCTTGTTCTTGTGTCCACATTGGCGCTGTATTCAAATAATTCCTCTCCCTCTCTTGTATTTATTCCTCTAATGTATTTATAAAGAGCAATCATATCTCTTCTCAGCCTTCTTTTGGTCTGACTAAACAAATCAAGCTCTTTAAGTCGTCTCTCATAGGAAAGATCTTCCATTCCACGAATCATCCTTGTAACCCTTCTTTGCACCTGTCTTAAAATTTCTACTATGCCTTTTAGGCCAAGTCTCAGTTACCTTCTCTTAGTCTTTTTAATAAGAGGCATATGTAAATCTTGTGTTTGCTCCTTAGCTATAAAACTACTGATGCAGTTTTAGAAGTCAGTTTTGCAAAAATAACCCTTTGAAATATGCAATTTTGCCCTGAAACAACAGTGTTAAATAAGAATTTTGGATTTTTTTCTCATTACAGTGCGTGATTTGACCACCTCTTCCTCTATATGCTGTTCACCAGTGTTTGAATCTAAACTACTGCATTAATTTGCTGTAGCAATTTGACCTGATCCTATGATTTATACTTGCCTGCATATATTTTCCTCCCATTCAGTAAGTTCCCCATCTTTCAAAGTATCTGACAAAGTGGGATTTTCTCCCATGAAAGCTCATGCAATAAATAAATGTTAGTCTTTAAAAGTGCCACAGGACTCCTTGTTTGCTTTATCTGACAATGTAATCAAGCCTTTTTTTTTGTTAGTGGCCTGCAGAAGGACTTTTCAAGATGAGGATAATTTCCAGTTTACCTCTATACTCTTGCTAATTTAAAATGCCACGCTTAATAACCATCTGTTTATTTAATACAAGATAATTCTTTTGGATAGCCCAGTGAAGCTGGACAGTTCTTTACTTTGTGTTCATGCCCAACAGCAAGTTATAACAAAGTCCAACAAATTATAGAACAAATAAATCAAAGCATAGCTATGAGGCCAAATTCTGCACTGATTTGTACACAGTGCAACCTCAGTCAGGCCACAGTGTGTCTTATAGAGACAAATTATATAATATGTCCATAAAATGATGTGGTCTTACATAATAAATGAGATTTCCTTGTTACCATAAGTATAGCATTAAATTCTTTTGTTAAAGAAGGATTTTCATACTGAAGGAAACTTGAAATGCCCATTCAGAAGACAGTAGTTCAGATATGTAAATGTATAATAAAATAGTCATATTAGAAAGAGCAACAGCTATTAAATAGTCAAATTAAATATACTACAATTTGGATGAACTTGGCCCCACCTTTAGAGTTCATAAATGCACCCATGGGAGTCTCTGAATTAGACTGCTCTTATTGCCTCATTTAACTTGAACATTTAAATGTGTTCCATTTTTAATATGAATATTTTAAGCCTCAAAATTTGTCTTCTAATTTGGATTTTTTTCATTTCAAATTGTTTGGGTATACTCCAAATTGTTTTTCTCTGTCTTTAGAAAATAGTATTAATGGATGTGCTTTGGTAAATTCAGAAGTGGCTTACTGTGAGTTTTTTGCTGGAGCAATGAATTCAGAATCTTGCTCTAGCATTGCAGTGATGACACAACTCTAGCCAGCATTGTACTGAAAATAGTGTATAGGCAAATTGTCACTGAAGATCAACTCAAGTGTACAAAGTTGTATGCATGTTTGAGACTCTGGTCTTGCGTGTGTGGCATGCACACATGGAACCCCAGTAACTTAAATAGTGCTTAACACTTCATTGTGGCTGGGCCCAGGTTTCACAGTCTTCCCACACGCATATTGCAGGGTCAGGGCCTAAATGTTTGCTGGTTCTGATTCTAAATAAGATTACTAAATGAAGCTAGTTACTTTATCAAAATTTTGAGGCAATGATGGTGTCTTCTGAGATGTTAGTATAGATCCTAGTTCTGATTAGGGTTTTGGGACATCATTGTAACGCCAACCACCTTACATTCAGTGTCTGTCTGCTTAAGCCTTTAATAAGTTTAGCAGCCATGTTTAATAACACTTTAAACACCAGTGTGGCATGGTGGGTTATAATCTTGTTTATGGAGTCGATAGGGATCGTCTCTCTTTTCACACTGGGTGAAATGCTCATCCTCTTAAAGTCAACCTTTGATTTAAAGGGGCTAGCTGGCTTGATTAATTGATTTTTAAATCACCAGTTTTTAATTCTGATATAAATAAAGAGGCAGGAAACCTTGATTTTCATTTGTACTACTTAGTTATTTCCTAAAGAAAATGTTATTCTTATTGGATGGTATAACCATTAAAACTTTTTAATCCTTTTATTTGTGGCAATCAAATATAGCCTTTAGACCAGTAGTTCCCAACCTTTTTAAATATGAGGACTCCTTTTTAATGCCAAAAATTTTGTGGACCCCCAAACAATAATAGTGATGTTCAACACCTCTGCCCTCTCAGACATGGCTTGGTGACCGGCAGCAACTGGGGCCATATCAGACCTGGACTGCCTGCCAGTGGCTGGCAGCAGCTGAGGTTGGATGTATTCACAGACCCCTTGCAATATCTCCATGGACCGCCAGGAGTTCTCAGACCACAGGTTGGGAACCACTGCTTTAGACTATACTTGGTACATTTTTTGTTAACCAGGAGAGACACTACATCTGTGCACATTTAAGAAATTGTGTAGCTTACTATGGAATTAGTCAGATTCTTACTTATATATATTTTTTTATGTAATGGTGACTACCACGTATCTTATTTATTAGCTGATAAGGGAGGGGGGAGTACATTAACAATGCATCTAAATTTAAATTATTTAAAATGTATATTACTGTAATTAGTGAATTGATGAGTGTTTTCTGGTCATCAAGGGTGAAATTTTAAAAAGATAGTTAGGTGCCTAAAATGAATATAGGTGCCCATTAGGTACATAGCCTGCTTATAGTCTTTAAAAAATCCTAACACCCATTCAAATAAATAAACTGTTTAATTTCTTTTGAAAAACCATAGTAGCATTTATTTGCTTCTCTAGGTTCCTAAATATCTATGCAAATCTGGTCCCATGTCCTTCCAGTTTTTGGAATGAGTAGATCTCATCCTCACCCACCTGGTTTATATTCATAGAACAGAACAGGAAAGTACATATTCTGTTTCTTCAGTTCCTAATCTGGTACTCAGTTTTGAATGAACTAGTCCAGATAAAGAAAAAAAATTTCTCTCTGAACTTGCAAACTAATATGAAATCAAAAGTAATTAAGGCAAAAGCTTTTATACACAGCAGAAACTGAAAGAATTTGCTTTTACAAAAATGTACAAACCATAAATGGTTCCATTGTAAACACAGAGAATAATAGTTACTTATATAACCCTTCTGCCAGGGCAGGCTAGCAGAACAAGGGCTAGGTTCTATATCTAAGGGTTTCCCAACAGTGTAACACCATCAACCGGCTTGAGCCCCCACTCAGATTTCTGGGGAATCCTGCACTGTTCCCTGGGCACCCCAAAGGGGTAAGGCTTCCCCACTCACAAGCATGAGTGTAGTAAACAGAACTTTTAATAGTAGTAAAACAGAATGCAAAAGGCTAAATGACAGAAATCTGCACTAATCTAGAAAATCAGTACAGAGCAAAGTTGCCCACAACCAATGCCGCATAACAAAACATACAAGACTTAATGCAAAACCTTCCAACGTGATCCCACATATAACAGCAAACATATACCCATTAGCAAAATCAGCACTGATCTGGAGAATCAGTGCTAACTAGGATCCCAACCCATCCTAGGGTATGTAGGGAGCATCTTTCAAGCCAAATGTCCGCTGGCGCCAACCACTGGTCACTCACTCCATTCTCTAGTACCGTAACTTGGCTCCGCCTGCTTTCCAGCAGCTCTGCCTACCGGTCACTTGTGCTGCCCAGCTCACCACTGGCTGCTCTCACCTTCCACCAGTCACTCACGCTGCCCAGCTCGCTGCTGGCTGCTCTCACCATCCATTGGCTCCTCCCACTGTCCACCAGCTCCGCCCACAGGTCACTCCATCACTGTTCTTCTTCAGTGATATAAGCTCAGAGAGAGAGGGGTTCTCTCCCTCTAGTGATTTCAGCTCTTAAATCTCAAGTAGCTGCAAACAACTACTTCCATAAGAAAGAACAGGTTTCCAAGAAGCCCAGCCAGATCTATCATTAGACAGTGGTGAATGGGGGAGGCCAAATGCCCTCAAGCATTTGGCTCCAAAAGGAGCTGTGCAAAACCCCACCCCTGTCTTCAGCTTCTTTCAGTCTGAAACATTTAGTTGCCTTTCCTACCAGTCTCTCTTTAACTAAGAGTAGCGTTTACCCTTTAACTAACCCAGACAGATTTGAAACAGAGTGTAGCAATTCACCAAAAGACAGTATTTTATATTTTGCTTCAGTAGCATTACAGATATTGACAGATTTGTGATCAGATTAACCCCAGATACCATTATCCACTATGTCCTGCACCCATTATGCTAATACCTAATTGTGCTCTTTGTGTTCACACTAATACAGGATTCGTGCAGATTAGATGCCCCCCCCCCTTCAGAAGCTGTTGGACACAGCTTCTAAGCCTGCCTTACACTTAATATAGTACAGGGGTCGGCAACCCATGGCATCCATGCCAAAAATAGCATGGGGGCTGAGACTGAGCAGCATGCAGCACCACTCAGGCCCCCTGGTGCCCCCAGGACCCTGCTGGCCCCACTTCCCCACCAAGGAGCATGGCTAGCTGGGGCAAGGAAGCTGCGGCATGCGGCTCCTGGCCCCAGCTGGCCCCATCCCCTGCTGGGAAGTGCTAGAGGGGAGCAGGGCTGGCTGGCCGATCCAGAGCCGCTGCTTCTTGGGGTGGGTCCCGACAGACCCCAACAACAACCCCCGCAGACTGCCTGCCATTGCCAGGGGTTTGTGCCAGCCAGCCCTGACGCCCTGGAGGCTGCCCACCATTGGGGGGGGGAGGGCTGTGCTGGTTGGCCCTGACCCCAGAGGCCACTTGCTGCTGCGGTGGTGGGATTCAGCCCTGACCCTGAAGCCTGTTCCCCCGCCCCCCCGGCACCCACTGAGTGTGCGGTGGGCAGGACTGTCATGACAGCCGGCAAAGTTTGCTGACCACTGATATAGTACATGACATTTTTACTTGCCTGTAAGTTTAGGTTGCTTTTGAAAGTTAAATATTTTCCTCCTGATGGTATAGGTGATTTTAAAAAGCTAATTTGCTGCATGAATGAGCCATCCTCAAAATGTATATTTAGTTAAAATATTTTAAAAAGTTGTATTAAAACCTGAATATATGTTGTTATAACTTCACATTTATTTTTAAATGAATTTTTAAAAAGAACATGCATTGAAAACAAATTTTAAAGATCAGTTGTAATTAAAAAAAAAAAAATCTCTGCCAGGTGGGCCAGGATTTTTCATACAGTGTTAAAAAGTATATATCTCTGAAATTTACATAAATCATGCTTTTTCAACACAGCTAGACCCTGTCTGTTACCTGACTGAATTGTTATGAACTAGAGTTGACTGATCACTAGAAAATATAACTGAAAGTTTAGTAGGGAAAACAGTGAGTTTTGATCACTATTATTTGTGGGATTAATAATTTGCAGTTAGTGTATTTCTTGCAGGCATTTGTGTAAATATTTATAAATCCTAAAAGATTCACAAATGCTAGCACAACTAGTTTGATCAACTCTGACTTGGTGCCAGTTTAATCACAGGAAAATTGAAATACTCCCGCACATTGAAGTCTTCCAGTACACTTCTTAATGTGCCCAAAATTCCATAAACCTGAAGTCTTTGTCCTATTAATGGAATTGAAATGTTCCTCTTGTGAAAAAGAAGAAAACTATGTGCGTGACCTGCATACTTTTACTAACAAGCTTCTAGAAGCCAGTTCCCATTAAAAAAAAAAAAGACACTGAAAAGCAGATTTAATGTTGCTTTTTACAAAAAAGTCATTTTATGTTGCATTTGTTACATTATGTTGCATAATGTAATGTGAATATTTTTAATCATATAGCTGATACCAAAAAAATAATAAACAAACAAAAAACATACATGAGAACCTGATAGGATTTGAACTCAGTACTTAATATCACTGTCAACTTTTTTTATCCATGGCATTAAACAGTTTGGTGATCAGTCATGGGATTTTGAAGTATTATGGCCACCAGAGGGAGCCCATATTGTTCTAGGAATGCAGAAATGTCAGTGCAGTTAAAAGTTGATAAGGAGTCCTGTGGCACTTTTAAAGAGAAACAATTTTATTTATCGCATGAGCTTTTGTGGGAGAATATCCGACTCCATCAGAGGCTTTGAAAGATGATCTTCAAAGCATCTGATGAAGTGGGATTTCCTCCCACGAAAGCTCATGCGATGGATAAATTTGTTAGTCTTTAAGTGTCACACCACAGGACTCCTTGTTTGTTTTGCTGACCTAGACTAGTATGGCTATTCCTCTGGAACTTAAAAGTTGAAGTAACTGGCAAATGACAAAGTATATTAAGAAATATTTCTTGTTTGTTTTAGCTACAGGTATCTCAACAGACCGACCATGAGGAATCTAGTGGCACCTTAGAGACTTACAAAAATTATTTTGGGCATAAGCTTTTGTGGGCTGGAATCCCCTGTGACTCAGGCCTCCTGGGATAACCTTCTGAATGTGCCAAAATCAGGGCAAGCTGCAAAACCAGGGGCAAAACCCCCAAAACCAGACTCCCAGTCGGTCACAAAGTATGCTTCTGATCCCCCTCTCCAGTCATCCAAGCATAACAAAACAGAAACAGCCCCCTTGCTGCACATCAGTTTCTATTGTTCCCTCTAGCCACTGGGTGTCTCAAATAGGTTCTCCTGTAATATGTCTTTAAAGTTTAGATTTAGGTCATGCATTTTACAAAGATGGCTTGGCCTTTTCAGGCCTAGCATGACAGCCCCCTCATCAATAGGTTCCACCCCATAAGAGCTTACACCCCTGATTTTTTTTTTTTTTTTTTTTAATTTTGTTAGTCTCTATGGCTGTGTCTACATTGGCAAAATAGCCCAGACTAAGGAATCTTAGTCCAGAATAATTTAGCCTATGGCTATAGTAGGCTTTGCCTAGTTTGAACTAAGATATTTCTTAGTTTGCACTAGGCAGAGCTTAGTCTGAACTTGTAAGACCTGGCACTAGACTGGACTGACTTGCTTAGTTCAAACTTTAGTTCAAGCTGAGCACATGCAAGACCCAGACTAAGGCCTAGTCCAAACTTAACGTTCAAACTAAGCCATTAGTTCGAACTAACCTTGTGCTCTAGTTTGAGCTAAGTGTTAGGTCGTACTAGAACGTGTGGCTAGTTTGAATTAAAACGTCCATGGTTAGTTGTAACTAGCCCACGGTTAGTTCGGACTAACCTCAGACTTCTTTAGTTTGGACTAGGAAGTCTGAACTAAAATTTCAGATGTAGACGTAGCTTAAGGTACCACATGACTTCTCGCCAGTTGCTGAAAATAGACAAACTTGGCTATCCTTCCGAAATCAGTAGAGAGAACATATATTGATTCCATCATATTAGTGTTCTTGATACTGGAGTGACTAGGTTACTTAAAAAAAAAATCCTTTAAATTTAAGTTAAATAGTGTGTATCAGCATGCAGTAATACTATCTCAAGGACTGTTTTGCTTTTCACCTTTGCTAACCTGTGTCATATCTTGTAATATATTCTGTATTAAAATATAACTTCTGGGGCCAAAAATTGTCTGTTGGGGAAAACAATAACCCAATACAAAATCAAAGAAACAGCTCTTAGGATAACTAAAGTTTAAATGGACATAAACTTGAAATATAATAGACGTTTTAAAAAATAGAAGTAACTTTAGGAATTGCACTTGCAAAACTCTCAAGCCCTGTGAAAGAACTACAGAAGTAGAGAAAATATAGTCAAATGCTCAGATTAAGAAACTACAAATATAGAAAGAGAATACTGTTTGTTTAATCTTTCAGTTTCATTCATCTGGGGAGTTATTTTAATCAGTGATAGGTGGTAAAACATTCAGCTATAAGTGGAGTTTTCAGCTGTTGATGTGCCTTTTATGTGAAATCTCTTCATTTTTAAGATCACATGTTTTTTGTTTTATTTCGCACTCTCGTGGGAGAGGTTTAATGACTGTGAGAAGAATCAGTTAGAGGCCCTGTCTCCTGCCATCTGTATTCCAAAACCTACACAAAAATCCTGTGGATCTCAGCTAGCCTCAGAAGATCAGACACATTCTGTGAGAATGCCAGGGTTTCCCAGACTTAAATAGTATGGTTTCTATAGTCGCCATGCAGCCAGGATTCCCTGCCCTGCTTTGTCCAACACAAACTCTCAGAGATTTGGAGATGCAGTGAGGGAAATTATATTCATGGATCTTGAAGGTAGCATTAATTCCAGTAAAACAAACAAGGAGTCCTGTGGCACTTAAAGACTAACAACTCCTTGTTTGTTTTACTGAACTAGACTAACACGGCTGCCACTTTGGAACTTGGCAACATTAATTCCCGTGGATGCTGTTTGTGGATTTGCTGGGAGAGTCGAGGGGTGGGGGAGGTCGGTCACCTACAATAACTGTCTACTTCTGTCTCTACCTAAAAGGCCCAACGGTTTCCTGATTATGGGCAGTTCAAATAGAGGAATTTCCGTGGGCTTACAGAGAGGAGTATGCTAACTGACACTTCTTTCCCTTCCCTTTAATTTTATTCATTTGAACAGATTCAACCCATCTTTTTAATCCATTTCATGCTTAAAATCAGGTTGGATGATCCAGACATTATGTTGTAAATTGTATAGGGCACAGGGATCTTGAGTTTTTTTTCTTTTTTCCAAGGGGTCATGTTGTTACATAAAAGAATTAAGAAATGGAAACACAGAGTGAAGTTGTCAAAGCCTGATGGTTTCAGAAATGCTCCAGATTTTCTTTTATGTACTGCATGCTGTAGATAGGAGCCCTAACACTAAAGTGTGTGGTGTATGGGGTGGTGTGTGTGTGTGGTTTTTTTTGTAAACTGGGCTTTTAGTCACTATTGTGACTTTCAATTGATTTCAGTAAAAATGTGTTGGTTTTAGGGGAAATGTATTGGTTTTAATAAAAACCTAGTCTCAAATGTAGTTTTATTGGTTTGAGTTAAAATACATTGATTTTGGCTGAAATATTTGGCCTTCAGGCTAGATGTATTGTTTTAGTAGTAATGTGCTGGAGATGCTGGAGATCTTTTTGTTTCAAATATATCCCCATTTAAACAAAACATATTGTTTTAGAGAAATTAAACAGGCATTAATCAGTCAGGCATTGTATTTTCAGGGCCTGCCATTCTTTCTAGAACATAAATTGCATTGTTATGGCCCTTAAAGGAAAGACTTTTAATTTTATTTTTGATTGAATGTAATTGTAAATCTATTTATGTAAAATGTTGTTTTTCTTATTAAGTTACTAGAATGTATGCCTTACTTCAAAGGTAACAAGGTTGCTTGATTAATGTCTACTTACTGTCTCCAAACTATGCAGTTTAATTGGCATTAGAGAGGTGAGCCATTACTCTTTATTCACAAATGGGGGAGCCAGAAACCTTCAGGTTCTAAATGCAGACATGAAACTCATTCCTTCCTATGGGCTTGAGTAAATCACTTAGGCTATATAGCTCTACTGCAAACTGGGGCGGGGGGGGGGCAGAGGCATTGATTCCCATACTAAATAGCAAGGAAGTCGCAGGAGTAGAGGACGGCTTAGCTGTGATGTGTGTACGCCCATCTGAAATCTGCTTAGCCCAGCTAACCTGTACATCTGCTTCCTTTACCCATGCTACAATGGCTACACTGCTGTATGTATTTGCACTAGCTAGCTTGAGTAGTGCTTACGTATGTACGTAGGAGAATCAAACTCCTAGCTCATACTGTAGACTTAGCCTTGCTTTCAGTGATAAGACTTTCATCCCCTTTGTACCAGCATAATCCCTTTGAGTTCAGTGCTATTGCTTTGAAACAGTTGTTCCCAACCTGTGATTGGAAGCCAGACGTGGCCCATGGGACATTCAAAATTGCCCACAGCAACCCTTCTGCTGCTTGCAGAAAGGAACCACTACCTAAAAACCCAGGTAGAGAGCAAGTTCATGGGGCTAAAAGATTGGTGCAGGCTTCTTGTTGAGGCCAAGAGAATGGGGGATCGGCACTCCCCTCCCCCTGGACTGTGGCAGGGAACATGCAGAGTGTTCTGCCTAGGTCCCCAGGTGCTGGGGTCCTTGCTGGAGCCAGAGTTGGGCTCTGATCTTCTGTCCCCCTGACTACAGGAGGGAGCTGCTACCTAGGGACTCAGGTGGAGTGCACAGGGGTACAAGATGCATATGGTTTCCCTGCTGCAGCCAGGCAGCTGGGAGATCAGGAAGGAAGTAGAGTGCTGTTCAAAGGGGCCTACTGGCAGAGGCTGGTGGCCCTTTAGGGTTGTTAAAATAATACATGTGGCCCTTGAGGCAAAAGGGTTTGCTCTCATATCAGAATTTTTGCTTTTGTGCATGCTTATCCACCTGTAAAATGGGAATATTTTCCTACCTCTTGGAGTTGTTGTGAAGATTAATTACAGAATGTTTTAAAAGCACTCTGAAGATGAGAAGTGCTGTTTCCATGCCAAATTCTATCATTAGTGGAAGGGAGAAAGTTTTACTCAATCCAATAAATTTCACTTGGAACTAATACTCCATGGCATGAAAGAAACTACTACATTTGAAACAAAACCAAGACTAGAATATTTAAACACATGCCAATGTCCATATATCTTTGCCAACAAATTATTCTCGCTAATGTCCAGCCATTATGCAAATAGCTGCACTTTGGTTATTATGTCCTCTGAGCATCCAAGCTGTGTCTCCACAACAGGTATGAGCCCAGATCCTCCTTTCCCATGATTAACATGCGGGAGGGGGTTGCAAGGGAGGAGATCTCTGAAAGTATTCCCTCTTGAAGATTTCCAAATTTTCTCCAGTACATGAAAGGCAGACTTAGCCGTGCTACCCCTTATTGCCAGGAAAAGTTTCAGGGCCCACCCTCCCCATGAACCACTCAATCTTCTGGATTTTCCAGATCCCTGGAGAATGGGTCCATTAAGTCTGCACCACCAGTTCCTCTCCTTAGTCCAGTCCAGTTGCTACACTCCAGGATAGTCAGTTGTATCTAATTTTAAAATGAGTTACCCTGAGTAACATGAGTGCTTCATGTGAAATCAGCAAGGGCTAACTGACTCAGCCTTCATCCTCAGTTCTTCTTTTCACCCAAAATATGCTTACCTTCTCATTTGAGAAGGTGTATCCTAAACTATTAAAATAGATACATTTTTGTTCACATATGGGTTGTTATTAAAAAGTCAGCACTTACCACCAAATGCTGCATTATGGTATCGGTGCTTAAAATAGGAAATAATTAATATCTCAGACAGTGCAATATGACAACCATTGGTAAAAGTTTTTTTTCACAACACTAACCAGTGTGCCTTTTGAGTGTCAAAAGTCCAACTTGTGAGCAGCCCATAAAACTCTATTATAAATTCCCCAACGTTCCAGAAAATAACATGTGGGGGGAGAGAGATGGTAACTAGAGTATTATCAAAATCTGTGGCCAGCCCACAATGATATTTGGCCAAAATTATTGCCAATGCAAGTAAATGCAACTCAGTGATTTCATTGGTCTTGCACCCTCTGAGGCCAGCAGTGAAAATGAGTCATGGGCTGAGCTGCTTATACTTGGCAATCTGGTCCTGTGTTCACAAATGTACTACATTTGTAGATTGACAGTGTTTTTGTTTTGTTTTTGTTTTATTATGGATATGATCATCTACATTATGGAATGAACTGGCTGGATTTGATGCTGTTCACATATAGACCAATTAACATCATACATCAATCAGATACAATTAGTAGTAGCTATGAAATCTGATTTATGCATTAATTAAGGTCTGTTACATATAAACCAAATCAATTTTAAATCCAATTTTATTTCAGCAAAAATGTGTATATATAATGTTGTTCACAGGTATTTTGAAAAACACTATGGTCCATTGTATGCTCCTGAGTTTCATGAGCTAGATTGTCTCTTCACAGTTGTTCAGCTCACAGTAAACTCAGTGGGAGGTATATATTAGCATCTAAAGATTCTGCAGTATACTTTATACTGCAAATGAGTTTTATTTACAAACTACAGAATCCATCTGCATATCAGAGGCCTATTAACTTTAATGGAAATTTTGCACAACTAATTAAACAAATGGGCCTCCTTGTTTAAATTCAAACTAATATGGCTTATAAGAAAATTAATTACTTACACACACCTAAAAATTCTACTTCATTACTATGTGATAGTTGCACATCTACATTAGTCAGTTTGTCATAAATGAACCAATTTTATATACAAACTAATAAAATGGACAGAAAATATCTTATTCATAATACAATGTATAACAAACAGACTGCTATGCAAGCACATTTTAATTTTAAAATATGAGTTGGTGTGAAATCTGTGTCTGTTGTATGAATTCATATAATCTGTATAAATCAATATGATATACAGCCAGTGTTAAATTCTGACATGTTTGGTATGTCATTAGTTACCTTTTATGAAAATTCCTAGTTTTAAGAGAGGTTGGGATACAGCTCAGATTTTAATTAAAAGTTTTACCTTTGTTTCTAAAAAAGGTCATTTTAGCCAAGGGAAGATAATGTCTCTTCTTAGCAGAGTATCTAACTTCTTTCCTAATTGAGGTTATTTGCTGGCCACAGCAGAATCATCCATTCTGCTTTTAAACTGGCGGGGGGGGGGGGGGTCAGAAATTCAGTATATGCAATAGTTCTTTCTGTACTGGAAAGTTCACATTTTTCTCCTCCTACATGCACCAGTGGGTAAGTGGTATTCAAAATGTATGGGTGTGAGTAGATATAAACATATTCTTAATTTGGTGGAAAAATGATGTTACTAATGGAGTGAAAATGACTCTGTCTGCTTATCCATAATCTCAAAGTGCATGTTCTTGCCCAGTGTCACAGGGTGCACCTGAGGTCCTCAGCACCATGCCCTCTTCTGACAAACCAGCTGGAGATTTCTCAATGATTCAATCACCAATGTCTTTATTGAAGTTTGTTGTTCCCTACCTTCTCATTACAGGTACAGTCCCTCTGCACACTGCAGTGCTGGGGGCTTGCCTCTAAACAGAATCGCTGAGGTTATTTCTACACTGCAAATTAGTCCAGACTAAGAGGGTTCAAACTAAGAAATTTCTTAGTTTGAACTAAGGAAATCTTAGTTTGGTACTAGGTACAACTACCTAGACTAACCACCTTAGTTCAAACCAATCGCCTTAGTTCAAATTTTGGTTTGAACTAAGTCCGGCAAAGACCCAGACTAATGCTGAGTTTGAACTTAAGATGTTCAAAGTAAGACAGTTAGTTCAAACTAACCATGCATTCTAGTTTGAACTCAAATTTGTGGTTAGTTTGAACTAAAATGTTTGCAGTTACTTCGAACTAACCGAGGTTAGCACGAACTAACCTTGGAACTTCTTAATTCAGACTAACAAGTCTGAACTAACTGTGGCAGACGTAGACGTAGCCTGAGGGGAGTTCTGGCTTCAGCTGCTTCAGCAGCTATCTCCATTCAACATGTTACTACTTCCCCCGGCTTCCTTCCAGGTAGCCTAGATATAGCCCCCATGCTTACAGGGATGGTGGCTGCTCTTCATTTGCCAATCAGGTAACTGCCTGAGTGGCCTAATCTGCTGATCCTTGCTTGGGTGACTGGGGCATGCTTCAGGAACCCTTAGCCAACACCCTATCACCATGCACCTGGAAATTAAATGTTGAACTGCTTCCTTGTCTTTACCTTCCTGTCTAGTGCTGAAAATTCTACTCTCTTTTGATGAAACAAGTACCTAGTACAAAATGTTCTAGTGCAAAGGAATTGCGCCAAAACCTGTACAGCACTTTGAATGTACAATGGCATGAAGAGGGGCAAATACATTTTAGAGGTGCTGAATTGTTAAAACTATGAGAACAAAAGAAACAGGCTTTCTGAAGATAAAAAATCATCAATTAAAACTCCCTATAGAACCAAATAAAGCCCCATAGTATTCTTAAGTGTCCTTTTTATAAGGAGAAACCATTAACTTACAGCAAGAGCATTATCTGGAGGGGAGGTCAGCTCTTGGCTAAAAACTATGGTAATATATCATGGAAGAGTAATTAATCAGACCAAGGAGTATGCAAACAGTAGATTCACAAGGGCAATCAAGAGGGTATAAAGCAACATGAGAGACACAAGGGTAAACAGATTGGTGTCTTGATCTCAGTGAGGCTTTGCTCTCTGCCTGCTGTTATTGATTGTGATCCTACAGTTGGGGTTGTAACTGTGCTTGCTCTATAAGCCATGGATTTAAAAAACTTATAATGGAACACTAAGTATTTTCTCTGAGGAGAAACTTACCGAAATACTACATATTGGCCAAAGAGCAAATTATTTTCTAAACTTGTAAAAAGGTCACTTTCTGATTGTGTGTGCGTGCAAGTGCACGTGTGTGCAAGCACATATATTTTAATGTAGGATATCTGCACTGATGTACCTCACAATAAAAAGGGTCTCAGAAGAGCTTTCTAAGTGCTAGGCTTATGCTCATGCATAGTCTTACTGAAGTCAGCATGCTCTTGCACTGGCATAGGGGTCTATGCAGACATACCACATGCAGGGTAGGCTCCTTAGATTTTCAGTTCTTTGGGCAAGGAACTGTACACCTTATAGCATACTTTGGGTGCTATAAAATATAACTTGCATGGGCTCAGGTCCCCTGCATCATAGGTGTCTGCCTAAGGAAAATATCTCCATCCTTCTCAGACACTCAGTTTCTTTTTTTGATTGCTTTTGCTTCAGCTATAAAACAAAAGTTAGGCTTGAGTAATTAAGACCAGATATCCCTGCCCTCCACATTCTTGTTTGAGTGATTGTGGAGGTATAGCTAGAACATTTAAATCACTTAGCCCCACATGGCCTTTATCAGACAAACAGAAAACATTTCCCTCTAATAGCGTTAATTAAATTTGCAGTCTTTCAATTATAGATTTTATGTAAGATTAGTATCTTCAATTCTTAATTTGAAAAATAAACAGCAGGAAAAATTGTCATGTCACATTTATGAAGTCACCATGGCCCTGATCTTGCAAAGACCATTTTTAAGTAGTTGAGTATTCCATTGAGTTGAAAAGGGCTGCTGATGTGCTTAATCATAGAAATGTAAAGATGGAAGGGACTTCAGGAGATGATCTAGTCCTAGCCCAGCGACAGACTAGATGAAGTGTATCCATCTCTCATAGGTGTTTGTCTGTCATTGTCTTAAAAATGTCAAGTGGGAGAGACTCCACAATTGCCTTTGGAAGCCTATTCCAGTACTTACCTATCCTTTATAGTTAGAAAGTTCTTCCTAATAGGTCACCTAAATCTTTCTTGTTTCAGATGAAGCCCATTATATTTTGACCTACCTTAAGTGGACATGGAGAACTATTAATCACAGTCTTCTTTATAATAGCCCATGACATATTTGAAGACTGTTACTGTTTTTTCTCAAGACTACACAGAGCTGTTTTCTTTATTTTTTTTATTTTCTCACAGTTCAGGTTTACTAAACCATTTCTTATTATATTGATCTTTCAGGGTGTCTCTCCAAATTCTCCTTTTTGTTTTTGTAAAGCATTGAAATAGACTCTGTACTATAGCTCAGCCCATCGCTGGCATTGGGCTTACGGGGCTCAAGCCCAGAGTCCTATTGCCTGAGCCTTGGGTCCACCACCGTGCTGCATGTGGTGGCAGCTGCAGTGGCAGCGTATGAACCCCGGGTCTTTTCCCAGGCCAGAGGTGCTCCTGGTATAGCTGAAGTCTTACCAGTGCCAACTAGCATGGGACCATTATCTCCTGCATCTTACACATGACACTCCTCCTAGTTCACCTCAGGATATTAGCTCTTTCTGCAACTGTATCACCTTGTTGGTTCATAGTCAGTTCATGTTGATATAACTCCAGATCCTATTCAGCAGTTAAAATTAATACATAGGTAGCTATTGCAGGTTTGAGGCCTGTCTCAGATCACAAAAGAAATTATTTTACTATTCTCAGACTCTTACTCTTTGTTCATGCAATATACAAGGCTACTGGATAAGATTATATAGAGAGAGACCCACAATTGAAAGAGTAGGAAAATGAAGGTTGAAATACTTCAACATAGCTTACAATCAGAGCTGAATGAGAATTTCTCAGTGAAACATTTTTGAAAGCACCATTTTGTCAGAACTTGGAACTTTTTGCAACAATGTTTCTTTTAAGAAGATTTTGATCTGGAGTGTTTCTCATATATAGATAATGCAAGTGGGACTTGAACTTGGGTCTTACATATCCCAGGTGAGATCCCTAACTGTTTGCTTTTCTGGAGTAGGTGGGGCTCCTGCTTTTTCATAAAACAATTTGAATGGGCTTATTTTTATTCTTCATCAAAATGAAAGCAAATTTTTAAATTTCAAACATTTTCAGTGAACACAATTGTTTTTCTCCAGTCAGCCCTACTTTTAACACACTGTATAATGTGCATGTGTACCAGTGACTTCCTGGAGATATTGGCCTACAGAGTAAAACAAGGACAATGCTTTAGAGCCAAAGGTGCTAGGTGCACTTCTAGCCTTTCTAGTGAATAACTATAGAACAGGTGTGGCCAAACTGCGGCTCAGGAGCCGCATGTGGCTCTTGAATGAAAAAATGCGGCTTGCAGAAGAAAGCCAGAGGAAAGCAGCCCCAGCTGGGAGTTTTAAATCTCCTGCCCTGGGTTGGCCTGAGGGAGCCAGCATCAGGGCCTAGGGGTTAGGGAGGGGGTCGGGATGGCAGGAAGAAGCATTGGCATAGTCGAGACGGTGGAGAGAAGCCATGTTTTTACTGTATAGATAGGCCTAGTCTTCATGGTAACTTTAAGTAACTCTTAGAATCTGACATTAGTAGGATCAATATTTGCCCTCTTTTTATGAGAAAATTAGTGTGCAATGAATTTTAAACTTTAGTAATTTTGGAGTAGGTGAAATATGGCTACATGCCTTACTGCAGCTCTTGAAGGCAGGGGTGTCGCTGGCACATGGCACACGGGGCTTGTGCCCCGAGTCTTGGCGCCAGTGCTCCAAGTGTCCGGGCTGGTGCTGTCCCAGACCAGGGACCCTGGCTGGGGTGCCTTCTGCAGTGCCTGCCTCTCCTGGCCCCAGAACCGGCTGGGGATCTGGGACCAGGCTGGAGGTGGCAGGACCCAATGAATTATCAAGCCCAGGCACCAGAACATGGCCAAAGGGGCATGGCATGGGCCCATGCCCCAGGTCTTTTTCAGGGCCAGTGCTGTTCCTGCTTCAAGGTTTAATAATCAGCCTGTGTGGCTCTTGAGTTCCATAAATTTGGCCACCCCTGCATAGAATAACCGATAACTGTAATGTATTACACATTGATAGATTATGGTTTGAGCGTAGCAACTCACACACACTGTATGTGAATTAATTTATTGCCTCATCAGTTTCATGAAATAAACAGAGATTTAAAACATTTGTCCTGGCAATAACAGACAAAATATAAAAACATTTGTCAGTTAATTGATCTAACTACTTTGTTGCTACTTATAAAATAATGTTGGAAACTAACAAGATTTAACTCAGTGGTGTCCACTGGTGTATGTAATTCATTTCAGGGCCAGATTTTCAAGTGCTCAGGACCTTAAGAACAATAGCAGCTGCTGAGTGTTTAGCACGTTCTAAATGGAATTAGTTTTTACAAAGTGTACCGTTAGATGTGTTCCTAAAATATGACTGCACAGTGAAAGAATATCATATAAATCTTACTTGTTTAAAACCTCTCTTCATGATAAATTCTCATAGCTCCTTGGTCTACCAAGTAATTAATTCTAAAATCTTAGATAAATACATATTCTGTCTGCATGTAAATTACTCTGGAGAGCTATTATGTTGTGTAGAGTGTCT
This sequence comes from Podocnemis expansa, assembly GCA_007922195.1. Lineage (NCBI taxonomy): Eukaryota > Metazoa > Chordata > Testudines > Podocnemididae > Podocnemis > Podocnemis expansa. The sequence continues at coordinate 22,067,950 of ML681984.1, read as the reverse complement.
AATGCATAGTTTTAAGATTGTCTTTACACCTGTATTTATATAATCGACTCTGCCCCTCTTCCAGAATTACAATAGATTTCATGATAACTACATTAGCATCCACTTCATTGCTCTGAGAGATCTCTTGGGGTTTGGCTTTCCAATACTTCTGTTTTCCTAGGGATAGAATGAGGTTCTCCCTCCATCCACAGGCCTGACTGGTTGCTCTTACCATTAAGGAGATTGCCTAGTCACTAATTTGACTTCAGTTTTGGGTTTCAGGGCTCAAATTTTCAGAACTAGGAGAGTAAAGTTAGGCTTATGAACCTGTATTTCACTATCTAAATAAATGGCCTGATTCTCAAAATGCTGAACTCCCCAAAGCTCCCTCTGAAGGTAATGAGAGCTTCTGAATGCTTGACACTTTTTAAATAGAAGACTGCTTATTTAGGTTTCTGTTTTTTGAAAATGATTTGCTAGATTCCTTTTTTTTTTTTTTTTTTTTTTTACCTGGACCAATAAAACTTCAGTAATTCCAGTTTTTCCTAATAGGCCCAGACTTCGTTTCCTGTGAGTTTACTGCTATCTGTCATCTTCTACCATTAACTAACCATTGGTACCATATATTGGTGGTTCTTATTTATCTTAGCTATAGTAGCTCTTATTTTCTTTGGGTTGACATTCCCACTATCATTTTAGGGAACAATTTTAGGTAATAATTTAAGAAATAAAGAAAAGTGTTAGAATCCATCAAAGCATTATATAGGGATTTCCTTGATCTTTAAATGTTGATGGTCGAATCTCAAGTTGCGGGAGGTCAATCTGCCTGATGGCTAAACTTGGAAGCAAATAGGGCTGTGTAGGACCAGACCTCCATATATCTTCATTAATAATAAATGTCTTGGGTCTGATACTCCCAACTGAAGTTATTCAATTTGCATACAAATAATTAGAGTTATAATTTATTTTGCTAAGAAGGTGCAATGACAGGAATAAGTTCAGCCATTTGTAATTTGGAAATGTCTGATAGGTGAGTATTGAGCTATGGTAAAATGACTGAAAAAGTTTTTAAAATAACAACCAAAGAAGCCTAACACGCATTACTGAAATAGTTTCCATGGGAACATAGATGTGTGACCCTCCTTTCGTGTTTTAGTTAGCCATTTAATTGCATTGTTTAGTCTGACCTTACATTTTTAAAAGGCCATTTGAAAAGTCTAGTGTTTGAGAATTCTAGCAAGGGATTATTACATTAATGGACCCTGCAGTACCCTAAACTCGAATGTTGAAGTTAATGACTACAAATGGCACATACAGAACTAGAAATATGTCACTAAATGTTCATTTCCACTTTGCCAGCAACGAAGGTTTATTATGCTGTTTTATTACTCTGACAAGGAAATCATTCTCCAGAATCTTTTGCAGTATTTCCCATGAAGGTAGTGGAATGCATCAAGAAAAAAAAAAGCCAGTAGCATTCAATAACATCCTTTTCTTAATCTATATCTCTGGTGTATGAAAACATTTCACTGCACCATACTGATTTTTGATAAATATAGAGAATGAAAGAGTGAATTACTATTCTGTAATTTGTGTGTGTATATCCACTTTCTGGAATACTGATGTACCTTATGTGCCCTTCTCTAACCTAGCTGTAGACTGAGCAGTCAATAGTTTTTTATGATTAGAGATTGATAAAATGTGAGAAATACTCAGTCTATAAAATAGTATTCAGCTCTAAGTCATACGAACTTGTATAAACTATTTGGATCCATATATAATTAAACCCAGTTCTCTGATACAGCCTTAACTCTGACTTCATTGCTGCTGCGCCATAATTTTTAGTTTTAATAAATTGCATTTACCGGTAGCACTCAACTCCTTTAAAGCATATCCTGCTGCAATTCATTGTGAAACCTTGTTTACCATCCTGCAGTTACACAAACTGTAAAATCAGCACAGAATTTGGCCCTCACAAATTAATTTTCTCAAACAAAAGATGGGATTAGCCAATACATAGTATTAACTTTTTACAGATGGGAAAACTAAACCAGAAGATTCTGTTTTCAGTGGCACTGGTATCTGGAATAACTTCTTTGACTTGAATTTTCGTTGTAGTTCTTTAATTTTTCTCTGAATACTTGCACTCCTATACAAGAAGTGTATTGCACCAATTCATAAATGGAGTTTCAAAATCTGTTAAGTATATTCCATTGCTAATATTCTTTATCTTATCAAAATACGGTTTGTGAAAGGAAAAATAATCTAAATTACTGATGCTAACAGGGACTGAAGTTTCCCCTCTCAAGGCATGGAAGACGTTCTTATTGATGTGAAAATTATGTTGCATACCAACTTCCTGGATGACATGACAAAATCTAGATGGCATGCCACAGCCAAAATGCCATCATATGTCATAGACTTCATTTCCTGCAGAGGTATGACATTCCAAGAAATTCAGCGACAAACATTGTTCTGATGCTGCCTAATACAGGTCATATTTATACTGTTTTAATGATCATTAAAAATATGAAATTAGCATGTTTTCATTACATTCTGTTCCCATGTCACTCATACAGGTGGTAAATGAGACCCTACAAATGCAGCTGAAGATAGAATTAGTGGGGAATAAATTAATCATAATTATCCTGCCAAGACAAGGAAAAGTAGCCAGAAAATTCCTTTAAAGCAGACACATGTGAATAGGGAGCAGTGAAACATCTGATATCCTGTCCTGAGTCCAAATACAGATACAGAGAGCTCAGGAAGCTAATAGTGCAGAATTCATTACAGGTAAATTTCACAACTCATTCAGAGTTGTTCCTGTTTTGCATTATGCAAGCTAGTTGTAAAATGGTTAGTACTTAGCCTTAAAACTTTTGTCTTGTTCTTCAGTGCAAATGAACTGAACACACGGTGTCATAAGGATTTAAATGAATGCTCTCATAAGGGTGATTGTCCATGTAAAACACTATTATTCACTGCACCAGATAATTGTTATTTAAATATTCAAGGAATATAATCTCTGCATAGGGCTTTTAGGCACACACATACTTTAGTGCTGTAATTAACTAATTCAGGTTTTCTTAGAAATTGTGACCTGCCACCAGCAAAGGGGCGCTTTCAGTGCCTTCCAGGCAAATGTAATGCATTGTAGATTGTTGAAAGTAGAATTTGTTGTAGAGATGGATTTGTGAGATCCTGCAGGAAACCAAAGAAATCCATTTCAAATGCACTGTTTCCTACAGAGAAGGTTTTCACCTAGTCTCTCTGTGGAATCTCACAGAAAACACAACATTTAAGTGCTCACCAGTTTGTTTCTCATTCAACCCACAGGAAGTAATTGCAACATGTTTGTAAAGCACATTCACAATGCTAGTATTCACAGGGACATGGCTGAAGATGGGGTTACATGTAGCAGCAGAAGTACTAATTATGGTAATCAAACAAGAAATCTGATTATGAAATGTGAATGCTGTTTTCTACCTCGTATGAAGATAGCTAGCTGCTACTACTACATGTACATTACTGGAAGATACAGATTATCTTGAATGAACAATACTTTAAATGCTGTTTGGCTTTTTTTTTTTTAATAAACTACACATGGACCCATCCTTTAAGGAGATGTTGCCTTCATCCTCAGCAATTTTTGTGTCTTTTTTGTTTTGTTTTTTGAACTACAATCAGTGAGATATGAAAATATTTATTTTCATTTACCAAAATATTTTTTCTCTAGCAAATCAAATAAAATGTGCATATCTGCATTTGAAGAATCTGAGTTGACAGGTGACAGATGATAGAAAATTGATCTTTTTTTCATAACAAGCAAAGATCCCTTTTTTTAATTACAAAAAAACCCTGCTTTTTGACTCCCCTGCTTCAGTGTGATTTTTATGGCATGGGATCTGCTGACAAAACTGCAAGTGCTTGGATAACTATGATTGATACAACTGAATAAAGAACTAATTAATTAAATAGTTAATTTAAACATGCAGTATGGCAGCTAAAGGGCTCTCTTCAGGGTAAGAATTGATCTCTGCTGTTTTCACTCCTGAGCCCCTGTGGAGCTGAGCAGCTTGCATGGATTCTAATTTTCAGTGTAGAAACCAAGATTGTTTCGATAGGGTTCCCGTAAGGCTGCAGTCTACCTTGAGATGCTGATGTGTTAATCAGAAGACACTCAACTCCAGTCCGTGGAGTTAATCAATATTAGAAATAGTTGAGATTCTGGTCCAGAGGTCTTCAGAGTAGAGTCCCAAATTTGTAAAAACTTCAAACCAGAAATAACTGGTAAATAAGCTTAGACAGGTAACATTAAACTAGGTTTTCTGGACACACTCGAAAGAGGCACTGATTGCCAAATGAAGAGCACCCTTTAAAGGACCATGGAACACTCCTTCCTTTTGTCTGTCCATGCTGGGCCTACAGGAATTATTTAGCTCCCTACTCACTTGGAGGTGCAGAAAAAAACAGCCAGCCAAGAGGCAGTGAGTTATAAGGTGTAGTAGTGGCCACTCTGTCTGAGACCCAGATTTTTAAAGATGTTTGCTGGGCTCAGCTTTATAATGTTTGACTGATTTAGGAACCTAAAGCTCATATTCAAAAAGGGAGTTAAGTACTTAGGAGCCAAAATCAAATGTGTAATTGATGGGATTTAGGCTTGTAGGTGCCTAAATCTTTTTTTTTTTTAAATGAGATTTAGGGGTTGTCTAGACTGATGGCAACAAATTCCCCACTGTCAGCTTGAACATCCCAGTTCAATTAAGCGGGTTTGTGAAGATGTGCACAATCAGTCAAGAAGTTTATGCGTTAACTCCAGCCACTGAACTGTAGTAGTGTGAGTTAAAGAAATGGCATTTCCCTTCATCTCAGTGTGGTAGATCTGCCAGACATTAGGAAGTCAAAGGGAGGTATACAAGTTATTTTAATTTGCTCCTCCCTTCAACTGTCTCTGAAAATGGTGGGCTATTTAGATTAGGGCTTAGGAATTTCAGTGACGAGCTCAGCAGTGCCTAAATGCTGTTTAAAAATTTGGGCCTGAGAGCCTTTTGGTGATTCACCTGGGATGTGTGTTCAACATAGGACTGTGTCTTACAGGTACCATTGAATACAGTTTGAGTCAGTATTAGAGATGGAATAAAATCTATGAGGCTGAGCCCTCTGCTTTAACTACTACACAGTGCCTATATAATGAACAGGTGATGGCACATGATGATATTTTATTTGTGGATTGGTAGCAAGCAGAACTTAATCACTATCTGACATTCATGGCCTGCAGTTAAAATCTAGCACACTTCTGAACTGGGACTATCTCATCCTAAAAAATATTCACAGGTGCACTTAAAACATCCATGTCAGCATGAATTTTGTCCTGGGGTTCTGCATGGTTAAATAAGAGGCCCATGATCAAAACAACACAAGTTTAAAGCTAGTTTAGGCTAGTTTGTATCTGGTGTGGTAATGGGAAGAAATGGTTGTCTTAATAAAGTATCTGCTTACTCTCTCTCTCACCTATTTTATCTTTGTAACCTTTATACTGAGCAAAGGCATGCCTGTTCTGCTCTGTCAAATTTTGCTGGAATAAGTTGGTAGGGTACTGTAACCTGAAACATTTTAAGTGAATGGATCCTGGTATAATAAAAAACATTCTGCAAACTTAAGTGTTCTCCTAATTTAATGTTTTAAGTAAAATAAATTAGTCTAATATATTCAGCTCACTAATCTGAAATGCATTTGTATTCTCCCAAAAACATCATAAAATTGCTATAAGAATTAATTACCTGTTTTATGAAGCACTATAAAAAAAGTTGATTGAGTGAAAAAAAGACATATTTGCAGGTAGGTAAATCAGTTTAAAGGTTTTAATTTGGCTTTGAGGAAACACTTTGGTTTTCTGCTGTCTCACTTTAGTTCAAGTCTGGGTTGGAGGTGAAATTGCTGTCCAAGATTGGGGGGGGGGGGGAGAAGAGAAACTGTCCTTTAGTCTTCTAAATTAGTCTCCATATTTTTAGTTACTGGAATAAGTGATCTGGTTTTCAAATGCCATCTACCCAACCAATCCACCTGACTTAAAAGGGAAGATTTTTAGGGTACAAAGGACTCTGCAGTAGCCTTTTATGATTTTGAAAGTATTCCAAGTCAGTAGAAGCAGGTGAGTGCTCAAATGATCAGGCTACTAACCTAGGGGTAGCCTAAGATAGGGTCTAACTGTAGGCATGGAAATCTTGACATATATATAACTCTCACTTCGTCAGATACTTTGAAGGTTCTTTGAAGTGTCTGACAAAGTGGAATTTTCTCCTACTAAAGCTCATGCAGTAAATATATTTGTTGTTATTGAAGTGCCACTGGACTCCTTGTTTGTTTGTTTTTATGGAGCTGGTGAGAGACTTGGCTGTAGTGGCATTGTTTCATGATGTTTTAGCGGGTCACTTTTCACAGTGGTGCTCATCTCACCTCTTGAATACCTGTGAAGAAGGGAAGAATTATCCCATTTTTACAGATAAGGAACTCGGGCATCAGAAGACTTGACTGATTTGCCCAAAGTCACACAAGAACTCTGGCAGAGCAAAGAACTGAACCTGGGTTTGCCCATTTGCAGGCCAGTTCCCTGACTTTTGTGTTTTGAGCATGGTTTAACCAAATGTTGTACACTCACAATTAAGAAGAATTAAGGTTTATATTAACCCAATTGTAAAAATACACATATTCTTCCTTCCATTTTCAAAGAGATTCACAGATTTAAAGTCAAAAGAAAACATTGTGAGCATGTAGTCTGTCTGTCTGTCTGTATACCATGTGCAACAGAACTTTCTGAAAATAATTCCTAGAACACATGTTTTAGGTCATCAACCAATCGTGATTTAAATACTGTCTGTGATGGAGAAATTATCCCAATGGTCGATTCTCTCATTGTTAAACATTTACACCTTTATTGCCAGTCTTAACTTCTCTACCTTCAACTTTTAGCCATTGGATTGTTATATCTTTTTCTGCAGTTAATGAAGCCCATTATTTAACATTTGCTCCCCGTATGAATACTTAAAGACTGTAATCGTCACCCATTAATCTTCTCTTTGTTACACCACATAAATTAGCTCCTCGAATCTCACTCTCTGTGGCAGGTTGTCTAATCCTTTAATCATTTGTGTGATTCTTCTCTGAATCCTCTCGATTTTTTTCAACATCCTTCTTGAATCATGAACACCAGTAGTGGACATAGTATATACCAGGAACTACATCAGTGCCAAAAACAGAAGTAAAATAACTTCTCTGTTCTTACTCAGTACTTTCCTGCTCTTGCATCTCAGGATTAGCTGTTTTGGCCACTGCGCTGGGAGTGCATGTTCAGCTAAATATCTTCCATTATCCACAAAGCCATTTCAGTCATTGCTTCCTAGGACAGAGTCCCTTAGGCTATGTCTGCATGAGAGGGCTCAATTAACAAAGTCTACTTAAAGGCTGTGTCCACACTGAAGGGCTCTGTTAAGTCAACTTTATTAAGTTGACTTAACAAAGCCTACAGTATAGATGGGCCTATCCACAATGCATTAAGTTGACTTAATAAAGTTGACTTTAGCACTTAAGTCAACTTTAAGGGATGGAGTTATTAAGTTGACTTAAGCAAGTGCCTAAGTTGACTTAGTAAAAGCCCAGAGTGGACATGGCTTTCCTTCAGTCAACTTAAGGAAGGTTAAGTCGACTTAAGGCTCCAATGTAGACATACACCTACTGCATAATTATGACATGTTCTTTGTTCCTAAAGATATTCATTTACACACAAACATATTAAAATGCATGTTGTTTACTTCTGTCCAGTTTACAAAGCAATTCAGATTGCTCTGCATTAAAGATAGTCTTGTCATTATTTGTGTCTCCCCCACTTTTGGTGTCATCTCCAAACTTTATTAGTGATGATTTTCTGTTTTCTTTTAAGCGATTTATAAAATAGCATAGAGCTCAGAACCAATCCCTGCAGGACCCCGCTAGAAGTAACTCTACTCAATGATGATGCCCTCTTTACAGTTATGTTTTGAGACCTCTCAGTTACTAGCTTTTAATCAATTTAATGTCATCTTAAATTTTTACTTTCTCTAGTTTTTAATCAAAATGTGCAGTACCACACCACCAGCCTTACAAAAGTTTCTAAGTACTGCACATTAGTGTTATTCCCTTTCTTAATCAAACCTGTAGTCTCGTAAGAAAAATCAAGATCATTTAGCAGGATCAATTTTTCCATAAACCCATGTTAATTGGCAGTAATTATATTATCATTCTTTATTAAATAAGTCTTTGTATTAGCTGCTGTGTCATTTTGCCTGGTATCAGTGTCAGACTGACAGACCTCTAAAAGCAAGGTATCTTGTTTACCCTTTAGAAATATTAGCGCACCACTTCTTTCTTCCAGTCCTCTGAAACTTTCCCAATGGTTCAAAGCTTATTGAAAAATCAACATAAATGCTACAGTGAATGCTTCAACCTGCTCTTTTGAAACTCTTGGATGTCAATTATGGGGTCCTGCTGATTTTAAAAATGTCTACATTTTATAGTTGCTGTTTAACATCCTCCTGAAATGACCATGGAAAGGGGGGGGGAAGTCTTCACATGATGATGAAACATCTCCTGTCCCCCCCCCCATACATATTGAACACTTCTGCCTTTTCTGTACTTACTGATATTTCCACCATTTCTGTCTAGTAATGGGCCAAAACTATAAAATCATACTGAAGATGAAAATCAAAATGAGATGAGTTTTATAATCTGTGCTTATCTGACTTGAATATAGATACTGCCCTGATGACATAACCCAGGGGTGTCAAATTTATGGCCCGCAAGTTGCATCCAGCCCACCAAGGGCACTGATTCAGCCTGTGGAGCTGCTGCCAAGTCTGTGCCTGGGAGCTCTCTGCAGCAGTGAACAACAAAGCCAGGCTGCTGGCAGATGAGGGCCAGGCATGCTTCTGACTCACCCACATGATCTGAGTCACAGCACAGGGGGAACAAAAAAAGCACTCCAGCCAATCCTGGCTCAGCTGTATTGTGGTCTGCCAACCAATCAGAGTCCCAGTCCCGGCAGGCTCGGCTGGGCTCCCAGCGGGTCACCACACTGCCCCCTCCACCCCACCTGTTCACTCTGTCAGTCAGCATTCTAATTTGATTGACGGCACATTGCATGAATCACAAATAAGAAAGAAAAAAGGCTAGGGTCACATGGGAATAATCCAATCAATGGCCAGCAAGGAATGAGCCAACCAAAGGCCTGCATGCTGAATGACTGTCAGTGCGTGGTTGGGGGGAGGGAGGCAGGAGCTCAGCCTGACTGTGGCTGAGACTGAGGCTGATTGCCTGCCACCCCGTGGTTGGGGAAGTAGAAAAGGACAGGGAAGTGGGGTCTGTGAGCTGCCCAGCTGGGAGGTAGGGGGCACAGGGCAGGAGAAAAGGAAGATGTCCGAGAACCTGCAGACTTGGGGATGGAAAAGGGGAACCCATGCTATGCTGAATGTGGCAGGGGAAAGGGTTGGGGAGCCCATGTGGCCCCATGGCCCACCCTATATACCCCCACCCCTACTGAATGGCCCCTCTGATAACCCTTTACTTATTCAGTCTAATGTCCAGTAAAGGCCTACACAGAAATAAGGCATATGTTTTGAGACAAACCTAAATATGTAAAAAGAGACAGTCAAAATATGCTCCAAAATACTAAACAGCTTGCTTGCTGGCATATTACATTCTTATCCCTATTTTATTACCCTTATTATATACTCAATGTTTTAAAAAAATTCAAAATACTTTAGCTCTTATTCCTCTTTCTTCCTAAAGCTGTGTTAAATAAACTGATATTCTGAAATCCACTGGATTACATTGGCCTCATCGTGTGATGAAATCAAGCCCTTGTTTAAAATATTATTTTATCTACTCAAAATTGTGATGTTGCATGCTCAGCATCTAGTAAAATTGAGCTTTATGCTATAGTATCCAGTGTAGTCTGGCTTTAAAATCTGTATTTTGCATTGTTTTTGGTTTGAATGAGCTGTGTTTCTTTTGCGTACAAAAGGATAATGAGCTCATCCTAAGGTGTATACCTATGGTGATTGAAAGAAAAGCTCACTGCCGTTAGCATTGAAAGCTGCTTGAAGATTAAAAACCACAAAATATTGGACAAGAATTCAAATTACTACAAAAGAAACTAAAAAACTCAAAGGAAAATTAAGAAAAAAACTTCTCAGGAATTATAAATAGGCTCAGTAAAATAATATCCACTGAACAATGACAGCCAACATTTAAATTTATGTGCAGAGTCACAGAGTATTAAAGTCGAATGTATGAGAGTCAGAACAGCTGAACTCTAGACAGTTCTTCTTGGCAAGAAGAAAAGATAATGACAGGTGCATGCATGTAAGTCCTTTTCAAAAGCAATATTACTCTGTAGTTTTGCAGTGTCTTTCATCTGAAGATCTCAAGGTGTTTTTCAAACATTAATTATACATTACAATTATCTTTTGCCAATTACATACTCCTGTGAGGTGGATATCATTAGGGCACTTTACAAGTGATAAAACTAACTTCCTGGGAAGTTGACTTTTCCTAAGGTCACAGATCCACTAAACTGCAGACCCAGAAACAGTATGTAGGAACCACAAGTAGAGCAGTGTGACCCTTTTCCAATTAAAACCATAAGCCAGGCTGACTCCCATGGTTTTGCATCTTAGAGTGAACTTAAATTTCCCCTGGGCATGCTGTGTACCTCAAAAGCAGGTGGCAGGGATGTAAGCTCTTCCATCTCCCTCACAGCCTGCCCTTATTGTAGGCAGAGAGAGGCTCCCAATGGTTCGCTTAGCCCAACCTATCAAGCTTCAACAGGGATTGCTCTTGTTTGCTTTGTTTTCACATTTGTGGAAAGCTGAAATCACAAGGAAACCTCAGCACAAATCTGGAGGAACAAAGCAAACAAATTACTGGATCTGAAAAGTGGATCTAGTGCTGAGTCTGAGGTACCTGCATTAAGTAGTAAACCGGATAATACATTGAAGGAAGAAAGAGTAAAATAAGTAAAAATGACCTGGGGGGTTCTTCATCCCTTGAATTTCTTTCTTTCTGCCTTTTTTAATGTGTGAATTTAAATGAGGGACTGGCTAGAACAGATTTATTGTCAGAAGGCAGTATGTAAGTTTCTTGATGAGACGTTCCAGACACCTCAGCTGTGACCAAAACCTTTCATTTTCACTTCTGGGCTTGTTTGAAGCAGACTGGCAACCATGCTGACCTATTCACTGATGTGTGATACAATCAATATCAATCATATTTACCACACAAAGCATTTCATATCAAGGCATTGTCTAAATGTAACATATATGCGTAACTTAAGGAGCTATTTCTTTAAGGGATCTCTTGAGGCTGGGTAATGCTGCTTGGAAGAATTGGCTATCCAGATCTAGGAGCATCTGGAAACGAGTGGTTGCATTGAGCATGCTCCAGTAGCAGAGCCATAACTAGAACTTTTTGCACGTGAGGCAAGCAACCACAGACGCCCCCCCACCTCGATCCGGGCCAGGGCCCAATCCAACCCCAACCACCTCTAAGAGGCGGCAAGGAGCTTCTGCCACCGTCAGCAGGCCAGGGGGATCTGGATCCATCTCCAGCCGCCAGAAGCTGTGGGAAGTTTCCACTGCTGTTGGCAGGCCAGGGGATCCAGATCTGTTCCCAACCATTGCTGGAGGCATCAGGAAGCTCCTACTGCTGCCAGCAGGCCGGAAGGATCCCCATCTGTCCCCAACCACCGCTGGAGGTTCCCCACTGCTGGGACAGTGGGGGACTGGATGTGTCCATAGCTGCTGTCGGAAGGTGGTGGCAGGCACCAGCGGAACCAGAAGTCCTAGGTGATAAATTTTAGAAGACTCCGGGGACGGATCTGGCTACCTGCAGTGGTTGGGAACAGATTTGGATCCATCCCCAGTCGCTGAGGAAAGCCGGATTCGTCCCCTGCACCATGTAAAATTTGGCGCCTGGGACTTCGCCCTGCTCACCCTGACCTATTTATAGTCTTCTCCACAAAGTTTTCTCCTGTTGATGTGGTAAAATGCACATGGGAACAGCAGTCTGAGAGCAGCAGCCACAGAGTTGCAATGAGAAAAAACCATGTGTTGAATGTGTGACTGGGAGAAGCTGAGCCAGGAGCAGACAGCAAAATGTTTGGTCTCTGCTGTGGAGCATTTTGCAGCAGAGTTTTCTCATATGCATATATGAGTGTTGCTGGTTAACCAGTAAATTGACTGGATGGTGCTGGTTCCAGAAGAGAAGGAAAAGCCTGCATGGATTTCTACCCAAGATCCCTGCAACCAAAGAAGAGGATTGCTGCTTCATGCAACTCAGGCCTTTGGATGTGGACCAAGACTGTAACTGAGATATGGGTAAACCAGTGGTTAAAGTATAATTTGATGGGCCCCAGAACCCTCCTAATCTGTCCGGGCCTCCGTCATGCATGTGTGGGCCCCAGCTGAGAGAGGCATTTGCAACCACTTCTCAGTACTATAAACATCAGTTATTGCTCCATAAAAATATTTATAATTTTATATGGTGTTTATGTCTATACCAATTATTGTCCCAGACTAGCAAACACTGCATAACACAATAAGTATTGTGATTAACAATGTGATATGTAATTGACTGAACACAATTAAAGGCATAAGCAGAAAACATTTGAGACGAAAAAACCACAAAACTGCAGTTATTGCCTGTTATAAAACACAGATATGCAAACTCATTAATATCAACATATATGCATGTTTGGTTGAAGATAACTTCAATACAAATCAATAAATATTTTCCATTGTTGACCACATCGATTTCATTGCTGCACTTTCGTCTTGAAGGCCAGTCTTTCTTGAGAGACCCTGCGTGCTAGTTGCTGATCTCCAATTTAAAAGTAACCATGATTTGAGATACTTTAAAGGTTCCTGCAATGCAAATTGAGGCCTGTCAGATTTGTGGACCTCCTGCAATGGATGTTTCAAGTGGATTTTCCTAGAAATGAACTAACATAATAAATTAAAATATTAATATTAAGTGGTTTGCAGTGTTTGTTGTCCTAAGCAGGGTCTTTTAGAGAAAATGTTTCCATTTGTTAATTATCAGAAAAAATACTGTAGATTGAAATATCTGCTGTGTGTTTGACCTCAGAATAATGGAAATATTCAGTCTCCCTACAGAGTAGAAAAAGATGATCAACGTTTGCATGCTCCAGAGTCTGGATAGCCAATGTTAATAAATGCAGTTTATGTGTTGCAAGATAAATATCTTTAAAAAGTATAAATGGACAGAGCCGCAATGCTCTGTTTTGCTGCCCAGGGCGCGTTCTGATTAGAATGTGCCCCTTGCCATTAGCAACACTTGGAGCTGGTGCCGCAAAACCCTCGCTTTAATAGAGCAGCCTACTGAGCCCCTCCAGTGCGCCCGGGGCAAAGCCCTGTTGGCCCTGCTGTAGTTACAGCTTTGTAAATGGGTAAATACTACCTGGTGTAAAGATAATTGATTGCTCACCTCATACTTCCAGGGAAACAGCCAGTAATCTGATGTAGTATAGTTGGAGTGGGTGTGGGTGAGCAAGATCTTGGAAGAGGGTCCTCTGGGGCTGGCAGGGATGATACAAGGGTCCCCTGGAGCAGGGTTCCTGCAGCTCACAGGCATGGGGACAAGTTTGCAAAGGGGGGTCAGGGCAGGGTGGGATCAGGGGACCCTGGAGAAATGCAGGGGTGGAAGAAGGGTCCCTGAGGAAGGCAAGGGGGGTGGTTCCCTGGGGCAGGCAGAGATGGGACCAGGCCCCCCAGGCGAGGAGGACATGCAGGTGGCACCTTAGAAGCAGAGCCAGGGTGTGCTCCTCCATTAACAGCAGGGCCAGGGCTCTGGCTCTGCCTGGCTGCTTTCTCAAGGGCGCTGGTGGCTGCACCCGGTGGAGCAAACACAGCTTCCTGTGGCCGGGCCCTAGGTCTATAGCCATGGCCTGCCTGGCTCCAGCTGCAATGGGTGGGTGCTGGGGAGGGGATGACTAGCCATCGGGTTGCAACCACCCCTGGGCTGCTCCCGCTGGCTGGGCACAGGGCTGGGTGCAGGTGAAGACAAAACTGTCTGGAGCTGTGCCAGTGTGAGGTTTAGATGGAAGGGCCAGGGGAAAGGTGCATGTTGACACCCACAGGCATTTGGGGCAGGGAGCTCCAAGCCAGACTCTGACCGGAGTGAGGCAGGAGTAAATCTGGAGTTGCTCCACTTAGTCATTCGAGTCAGGGCTAGACTCAGATCTCAGTTACAGTGGTATATAAATTTGGAGTCAATCCACTCAGTCAGTGGAGTCAGGGCCAAATACTGATCTCAGTTACCAAGGAGCCAAGCCACTCGCACTACGCCAGCCATGGGAGACAGAGCGAGGCAGCCCCTTACAGAGGTGGCAGTGCCCGGTGATCTTCCCAAGTATGGCAGCAGGGCAGGCGGTGGAGCATATCTGTGGGACCAGGGCAGTGAGCTGGGCGCTGCTGGGGGAGGCAGCAGGAGCCATGTTTTCTTCTAGAGCCCCCACAGTGGTGGCGGGGATGGTTGCGGTTCCTTCTGGAGGACTCAATGGCAGGACCTAGACTCCTCGTGATCCCACTGGGCCTGGTGCCAGGACCTGCCGGCAGCCACAGCAGGGTGAAACATGCATTTTGCCTGATTTTTTTCTGTTTTTCAGGCCCCTGGAATGGTGGCCCCTCAAATTTGTGTTTCGGGGCATTCTGCTGTACTTTAACGATTGAGATGAGCTGCACCTAAACTTTGGAACTCTTGAGTTTCTTTCCCACAGTGTTTCTGTGGGGACTGTTCTGTTTAAATTCATTTTGTTTTCTTATAAGGTTTATCAAGTTGGTAGTAAATAAAGTTCTTTATGTTTGTTCTTTGGTGGTATTTTAATGTGGGGAGGGTAATTGAGCAATCTTTTCTGTGAATCCCTCAGGAATCCTGGGTCTCTAGCTGCTTCTCTGTGGGAGTTTATTTTGTTTTATTTAGAGGCATTGGAGAAGAGCAATTAAATGAATTCTAGCCACCTGAAGGTTACATAAACATTAAAAAATGAGCATGAAATTAAGTAGTAGGATCATTTCACAGATGAAATAACTGGGGCATATAAGTAAATGTGGCCAGATTTTCAAGAAATGCCAAGCACCTACACATCTCCAATAAAATCAATGGGAACTACACATGCTCGGTGACTCCTTGTTTGTTTTACAAGTGCTCAGTATCTCTGAAGCTCAGACTGGAAGTGATGTACTTAGTCACATAGTTCTCATTATGCCAGTTATTTATTAGCACTCTGGAGTTGTTGGTTACCAGACCGATGCTCACTCTAGTATGCCACTCTGCCATAAACCGGTCAAAAGGACAGAGATTAGGATTAAGTTACTATATTATTTTTCTTTTAGCTGGTAAAAGCCACCTCATTCCCCTCTGGCCACATGGATAGCAGCACTATGCTAAATATAAATGTGTTTTAACAGAAGTTTTGCTGTCAGTATTCTTAAATTATGTCCTTGCCTAGACTGGACAGGGATTTTTTTTAGTTTGTTCATTTTTTAAAGAGATATGTTAAAGCTATAGATTTACAGAAGAGGTATTTTACTCGAGGTTTCTAGAGCTCAACAAAGAAAAATTAAACAAAATGATGATAAAAATGTTGGAAGCTGATCCATGCTAATTTTCCTGATGTTGATCTCGCAACTAGTGCAACACTGGAAAGTTTTCATAAATATTTTAGTGCAAGCAAGGCCATCATGTTCAAGTCTATACTGAGGGTGGAGGGGAGTCACAATTAGCTTAGGTGGACCTCTGTGAAGCATGAGACCTCAGGTGCATAGGACCATGCCAACACACGGCCTCTTAGTAGGGTGCAGAATATTCTTTCTTCCATAGCCATCTAGCTGGCCAGAGGGGAATGAGGTGTGGTCTTGATTGCAGGGGATACTAGGAATGAGAATTGCACTTGGCATGTCTACATGGAGGTGCCAGGATGGATGAAGGTTTCTCATGTGTCTAGACTTTAATAAGGCTTATGATACTATCTCACATGACCTTCTCATAAATAAACTACGGAAATACAACTTAGATGGAGGTGCTACAAGGTGTGAGCATAACTAGTTAGAAAATCATTCCCATAGAGTAGTCATCACCAGAGGAGTTGACATGGGTGGGTCCAGGAGGGCCAGGGCCCACCCATTTGGCATGAGGCCTGCGCGTCTTACTACCCAGCAGCAGCATGAATTTCTCTGCTATGGCTGTAAGGACCACCCAATAGCCAGTGGCAGTGAGTGGAGAGGAGGTACTGGTACCAATGCTGCCAGGCCCTGCAGCCACAAGCAGAGCAGAGTCACTGGTGCTGATGCCTCTGCCCCACCTGTAGTTGTGGCAACCAGCTGCAGGCTGGCCCTGCAGCTATGGCAGCAAAGTTCATGTCACTGCTTGGCACTATGCCTCTCTCCCTCCCTCAAAGGCATAGTTTTTGGACATGTGACTGGAAACTGCCCTTGGTCATGTCCACCCTGTGCTTTCAGAGGCCTGGTCAGAAATCAGGGGCTGGCTACACTCTGGGCATGTGTACACACACAGGTTTATTTCGAAATCGGTCCTTTCGAAAGGACCGATTTCGAAATAAAACCCTTATTTCGAAAGGGCTCCTTTCGAAATAAGGGAAACCGCGGGATCGAAACGACCGTTATTTCAAAATGGATGTTTCGAAATAACGCCAACGGGTCCGCTGTTTCGAACCATTGTTTCGAAACAACGGTGTTGTTCCGAAACAATGGGTCTAAAGGCGTTATTTTGAAACATCCGTTTCGAAATAATGGTCGTTTCGGGGGGGGGGGTAGGTTTTACTTTTCTGAAAGGACGATCCTTCTTTCGAAAGGATGAGGTCCGTCCTTTCGAAATAAGGGAACGTCATGTAGACTGAATTTTTTTTATTTCAAAATAACGGGTGTTATTTTGAAATAAAAGGGCCGTGTAGACGTGCCCTCCTAGTTATCAGTTGGTCAGCTTGGACAGGCATACCAAGAGGGTGTCACAGTAATCATTTCTAGATCTGAGTCTGTTCAATGTTTTTCTCAGTGATTTAGATAATAACAGAGAATGTTTGTAGATGATACCAGGCTGGAAAGGGTTTTGAGTGCTTTGAAGATAGGATTAAAATTCCAAAGAACCTCGACAAACTGGAGAAATGTCTGAAGTAGACAGAATGAAATTCAATAAGGATGAATATAAAGTGCTCTACTTAGGAGTGAACAATCAGCTGCAAACACAAAAAAGGGGAAATGATTGCCTCCAAAATCATGCTACACAACAGCACCAGGGTCATAGTGGATCACAAACTAAATATGAGTTAACACTGTATCAAGCTTGCCAAAAAAAGGGGGGGGCAATAAAACATTATTCCAAGATGCGGGGATATCACTGGCCTCAAAAATCTCCTAAGGCCCTAAGCCCCTCTTTCTCTGTGCTGGTGCCAGCCCTGCCCCCTGTCCATGATTTGTCCTTACTTTCCCAGTCAGGAACTGAGGCTGAATCCGACTCTTGCCGCTGGCGACCCCAACTTCTGCTGCTGCTGCTGCCAGCAGCCCCAGGGCCATGGCCAGGTTGAGGCTGAATCAGAATGCCGCTGCAACGACCTTACCCCACATCCCTAGCCAGGGTCAGGGCCAGAACTTGAAGCACTGGTGCTGGGAGTGGGAGCACATCCCCCTGTGCCCAGCCCTAGCGACACCCATGGTCAGATGTATTATCAAGACTGCTCTAAGGAAAACATGCAAAGTAATTCTGCTCAACTCCGCACTGATTAGATCTCAACTGAAGTGTTAGATCCAGTTATGGATGCTACATTTTAGTAAAGATATGGCCAATGTTTAGAGAAGAAAGAAAATGATTAAAAGTCTAGAAAACTTGACCTGTGAGGAATGATTGAAAAAAAAATGGGTTTGTTTAGTTTGGGGAAGAGAAGATGAGGTGAGAAGATGGGGACATGACGGTTTTCATGTACAGAGAAGGTTGAGACAAGGTGGAGGGAGAAAAAAATGTTCCCATAAACCTCTGAGCATGGTATCGTCTTAAATTGTAACCATGGTAGTTTAGGTTGGACATTAGGAAAAGCTTCCTAACTGTCATGGTAGGTAAGCATGGGAAGAAATTGCCTGGGAAGATTGAGGAATCTCTATCACTGGAGATTTTAAGAGGAAGTTAGACAAACCCCTTTCAGGATGGTCTCTAGTAATGCTTGGTCCTTCCATAATTGCAAAGTCCTTTCCAGTCCTATGACTTCATGATTTTTCTGTCCTAGCTTTAGAGCTGTACTAGAGCCAGGCACAATCTAGCTCACAGTCCCTTAAGAAGTTTAAACCATGTATAGTGAAGACAGATGGAACAGGCAAATGGCAGCCAAAGTGGGTTTTCTGCAGTGGAGCTCTGGATAGTATAGCTAGACCAAGGAGAAAGAGGTTCCCGTCCCATGCTTTACATAACCTCTTGCATGTTCCATACTTCCTAATCACTGAACCAAGTAGCAACTGGCAGAACACCTTCCATAAAAGCCAATGTCTAAATTGGCATGGTATCAACAGGGATCCAAAATGCTACAACAAAAGATACATTAGTGTTGGAAAGTACTTTCCAGAATGCTTGCTGTCTCCTCAATGCATGTGTCATGCTGTGGTTTTGTGATGTATTGGAGTTCTTTTTGCTAGCTTTAACTTTTCTTCTTGTTCATTTTATTACAGAGACTTTAAAAAAATTATGCTATAGTGCTTGTCAATGCCTGAGGTTTTTTCAATATAAATATTATCTTTTTGGTGATTCCGAGAAATCTGAAAAAAAATATTGATTCCTTTGTCAAAAGGCTCTTCTGTGTCTCATAAATATTCTTTTTGTCAAGGTTTATAAATTCATTGTTCAAGCCAGTGCTTAAGTGGAATAGATTTATGTTAATCCAAACTTTCTCTCGTATTAAGATGATCAATTTTTCAAGTGATAAAAAGGAACAAACAGCAAAACAAGCTGTGGCTAATTTGTAATGTCAGGTCCTAGCCAGTTAATTTCAAGGCAGTGGCCATCAACGACATGTGAAAGCTCAAACAGAAACAGAGATCCTTTTCAGTTACCTTTTGGTCAGAATACACCAAAGTCAACAGATGTTGGATCAAGTCTTTTGGAAAGAGTGTATCAAATTCTTCTCATGTATAGTCTACAATGAATATTAAAATGAGAAATTTAAAAATCCAGATACATTGTTATACTTTCCAGTTAAACAATAAAGGCCTAATTCAAAGCTCACTTAAAGCTGAGAGAGGTCTTTCAGTTTGTAGTGGGCTGCATTCACATCTTTGAACATCCTCGGGTGTCTGGGTATGGTGATGCCATTCTCTCCTGCCTCTGGCACCTCTTGCAGGTTTTCTGTGGGTCAACCTTCTGGCTGGATTGCACAATTTGAACCTCTTGCTGGGCACCAAAACCTCAAATAGACAATGTCCTTGCCTTGTATGGTCAAGAATAAATAATTTCGTTTCTTTCCCCTCTGGGTTCTTAATTTCTTCTCTATGGTTAAATCAAGTTTTCCTCCTGAACTCTATCACCAGCTGTATTCAGCAACAGATCATGGCCTAAATACTTTCCTTTGGCTGTGGCCTATGGAGCATCCCTTCTCCTTCACCAGCTCCTACCAGGAACTGGTCTAGTAGTAGCTGGCAGCTGATTTTATTTGGCCTTCTGGGTCTTGATTGGCTGTAACTGATTCCCAGCCATGCTAGGTGCTGGAGATCCCATTTTGATGGTCCCCAAAATGGCTGCTCCTGGACACCTTTCTAGGCAAACCTGGAAGTTTAATCAAAGAAATATAGGAAGGAAGGGATTCTGTTCAGTCATCTGTTCTTGCACACAGGTAGGACTAAGTATTAGCTAGACTATTCCTGGCAGGTGTTTGACTAACCTGCTCTTAAAAACCTTCAGCGATAAAGGTTCCACAACATCCCTAGGTAAGTTTTTTTCCAGTGCTTAACTACCCTTACAGTTAGGAAGTCTTTCCTAATGTCCAACCTAAATCTCCTTTGCTAAAATGTAAGGCCCCTGTTTTTGTCCTAATATTTACTCCTCTTTTCCATTCAGTACATTGTTTTCTTTTAGCGGAGGACTAGTACCTCCTTCAGGGAGCCACAAAGACTGGTTCACCCTATCTCAGCATAGTTTTTAAATCAACTTTGTATCAGGCCTTTATAGCATGACTGAACACCCATTGAAATCAGTGAGATACTTCCTGTTAAGTTTTAATGGGAGTTAGCTCCATCCCCTAGTAAGGAGAGATACCATCTTTTAACTTCATGTAAGCATAATTAGTTTTTAAAATACTTCATGTATTAATGAAATCACAGTGATGCCAGTCAGAGAAGGTGGAAAAGAGACATGATGCTTAATTTTACTAAGTGTGATAAAAGTCAGCTTGGAGCCTTGGAGATAAATAGGATAGAAACAATATTAATAATTGTCAAATAGCACCAATATGTTGGAAAACAGTGAGACAACAAGACAAACTGGATACCCAGTGAGATCATGTGAAATATAATGCCATGATCCTTATGGGTTATTTGTAATAATTTCCTCATTGTGTACAAAACAGTGATTAAATGCATTTTATACCACAGAGAAACCTACAGCTCGTGCAGGGTTGCTCACCTTTGGAAGGGCAGTGGAAATGTAAACATGACTGGGAATGTTTCCTGTATTAATTACTTCATTTTATTAGTTTGCCCTCTGGTTTCTATGCAGGCTTATTCCTGAGCAGAAACTGCCTGTTTTTCAACTTTCTTAAAACAGGAAATAAAATTTTAAAATTAATCAATAAAATGCTGAATTTCAGTATCTTGACTGAGTTCTTAATTATGAATGAATGAATATAAAAATGCCTCCAATGATTTTGCTGTGTATATTGTATTTTTCAGCTGGAAGTTTTAAACTTCCAAAAGCAATCACTCTGTTCTGATGACTTTATTTTACAGTACAGGTGAGCTGTTTGGAAATGTCACAGAATGATGCTGTAACTTATAGACATGCATAAAGTGCTTACTTGGGAAAGTGAAAGTAGATATTTTATCTAGCAGAAGAATTCAAGTTTAACATTTTAATATTACTGCATTGATAAATTCCAGGGTCATAAGGGACTTTTGTGACCATCTAATCTAACCTCCTTTATAAGACTGGCCAAATAGCTCCTCTACAATCATCCCTTTTGAACTAGAGCATATTTTTAAAGAAATATAATTTTAATTAAAAAAATGCCAGTGATAGAAAACACACTACAATCCTTGGTAAATTTGTTCCATTGTTTAACTACCCTCAAGAGACAGTTAGCAAATATTTGTTCTTGGTGTAGGTGGGGGTCAAGTCATCCCTTAACTTTCTCATTAAGATAAATACATTAAGCACTCTGTTTGAAGTCCGATAGTGATAGAATCATCCTCGTAACTCTTCTTTGAACACACTCCAGTTTATCACTTCTTGAATTGTGTATAAATATTCCAGCAGTGGTTGCACCAAAGCCAAACACAGAAGTAATATAATGATTTGACAGTCTTGTTGCCTGAAGAACTAAGACTTTTTTTTCCATGGCTCGCTCTTCAGTAGAGTTTCAGGCTTCAAGGCAATATTCAACTCTTGATTATCCAGGTAGAAAGATTTAGGTTTAGTTTCAACAATGATAATGCACATGGCATATTGCTGATCGTGTATGACATAGATATTGATGTGTGAAGTTAAAAATTCTGATTTGTCGCCCCAGTAAGAATCCAGAGGAACTGTCATGAGATCAGTGGGATTTCTCTGGATTTATGGAACTGAAAACAGTTTATCCCATTGTGTGCATTTATAATATGGGGCACAAAAATGTGTCTACATATGTGTTGGTAATAAGTGATTAAACGGCAGCTGTGGCCACCTCATCTTCACACTGCCTACTACATCTCTTCCCTGTGAGATTGACTCCAACATGCAAAACCATCAATAGTTTGAAATGGCTTTAAAAAAATTGTTTGGTGCAAACATGTTTTCTTTTTCTCGTACAAGTAAAGGAGTTTGTCCCTCGGACGATATCAAGTTGTGAACGTCTTATATTTCATGACTATGCAGAGGTAGAAATAGCTTATGCCATACTATTAAAACACACACACACACACACACACGAGTTATAGCATCTTAATGGGTCACACAACACTTGTTGCTTTCCCTAAAAGGATCCAAAACCAAACTTCAATATTGACATTTCTATGTATAGAACAAACTGGTCATTTTTAGAAGTATTTTAAATATATTTATTTGAACCTTTCCTTTGAGGTAGGTGGCTTTACAAATAACATAAATACAATCAACAATAACTTCCTAAAATGCTTCAAAAATAGTTTTTCTGTGCCATATATCGCTTATTTAGTATAAAGCCTATACTGAGTTTCAGATGGGATAACAAGCATAACTTTTAAGTATTGCTGATCTCCTAAACTTATGATCATTAAAAGTTTTAAAATATGGAACACATAAATGCTCATATATAAATGGTTCAACTGCTCAAATGATGTAAATTATTGTAGCTCCATTGCCTTTTAGGCATCTACTGCTTCTTACACCAGCTAAGATCTGGTTTAATAAATGTAACATTTCGTAGACTTTCAAATATTATTTTATATTGTATGTGCATCTCAGTCTTTCGCTATGTGTGTATGTCTGAGAGAGTTAGAGAGTTTTAGCTCTTCTACCAGATAAGAAAACTTTAGATCTAAATTCTGCATTTGAATGCTTGATAGAAATAGATCACCAGCTTAGAAAAAGCCTTTAGTACCCTAAACTTGCACAACATACTTTACCTTTTGTTGAAAACAATGTTTGAGCCACTCAGTGGATCGATGAAAATTGATTTTTGAATAGTAAGTAGTAATAAATAATTGTCTTAAAAGGGAAATAGTCTTGTCCAGAAAAAGTTGTGTATTTTTCTTTTCCTCACTATTTGGTACAGGGGTGTCTATCTATCTATCTATCTATCTATCTATCTATCTATCTATCTATCT
>ML681984.1:21908951-22044859 GCA_007922195.1 Podocnemis expansa | reverse complement strand
TCTATCTATCTATCTATCTATCTATCTATCTATCTATCTATCTATCTATCTATAATAGCCTAGTGCCTAGGGGCTCAGTCCCCTACCACTCCCTCATCACTACACAGCTGTCTACCATTTAGCAAATCTGTGATAAGTAATAGAGCAGGAGACCACACAAAATGCATTGTTTTATATCTATATGCTGAATGTTCTTATTTAAATTCATAGGGTTTTTACACATATACACACACACACACACAGCTGTTTTTTATGCTACACTCCATGAGTCAAAATTGGCTTCATATACAACCATTTAAACCAGTTAACTTTCACAGGGTTGTACTGATGTTAAGGAGAACAAAATGTGGTTTATTTACTTTTGGTCATATTTAACAAATATAGAAATATAATTCATAGTCTTCCTGGTCATACTTTCCACAAGATGATTAAGAGGAAAATACTTTTTCTGTATTCACACAGTATGTCTGTGGCAGGAATTTGAAAGTACAGTACTCTTCCTGCATTTACCAGTAGGTATTCAGGAGAATGAACCACTCAAGTTCATGGCGACTTCTTTAAGAGCCCTGTACAGCAACAATGTTCAGAACAGTGGTAGGTAAACCTCTGAAGATTTTAGAGGTTCATGTTTTGTATACATAATCATTTTATCTGAATTCACTTCAACCGTGGCAAACCTCTTTGGGCTAGAAAATAACTAAAAAACTCTTACACTAATAGGCTATTTTGCAAGATTACCTCAACCACATACCCTTTAGAACAACAACCATTAACAGCATTAAATACTCAGGCCTCTGTGCCAAAACATCAAAAATGAAAATCGTTGCAAAACCTTTCTTTTCCACATCTTTGTTTTTATGTTTCTTTCCATCAGCATACACTTCAGACTGAGGACTGTGCTCGCATTTCCTTCACTTCTTTGGGGTATATTTCTGTGGTTTTGTTCCTCCTGAAAAATAATCCTACATAGCACAGGCCAAGCCTGAATATGCTGGTGCTCTTCCCCATATGTGTGCTGTTTTCAACAGTACAGAATATCCAGCTATGGAAGGGTTTGCACAGTGCAGGGGGATCCTCTAGTGTCCTATATTTGGTATATGATGCTTGTACCTTTTGGTCCTCTTTCCAGGGCTATTCTCAGCTGCAATAGTTTAGAATAGCACTCAGGCTCCAAATTATGTCAGGAGGAGCAACCTGGTACTGCTCGAGATCAGAGAAACACAAAGGTTGAATGCCCTTCCTGGTTGTATTGTGTGCTCCTTGGCCATAGCTGAGTGTCTAGGCTCCGGTATTTAAATTTGAAGCAAACTTCTCATCCCCTGTGGCCTTTAATAGCAAAACTACAATAGATCTTCCCTACTGGCCCTTGGATTAGTCACATTTAATGGTGCAGGATAAGTCTTTCTGCAGTTTTCAGTAGTAGTGTCTTGCCAAAATTGAGGATCACAATAAGCATGTGAAAATGAGCTATGACCACAGTCAATGTCATGATCTCTCATTTTTATTTGTTTATTAGTGTGAACGTTGCATTATTTATGCATTTCTTCACAGTAAATATGGCAAATCTTTAAAATAGTTTGTGAGCCTTCTTATGGTATTCAGTATTTTAAAAGCCTCCCACAGCAGACATATGTACATAGCTAATCCTTTCATGTTTATGTACAGTTAGTAAGCAAACATTATTATTTTGGCCCCAGTTATGCTTTTTGTGGTTTCTTCATAGCTATTATTATGTAAAGAGCAATATCACAATCTCACTGATAACAATCATGCATGTAGCTTTGTGAATTTACGGTAATCTGGCTGCTCTAACTTTTGTTAGGGCACCCTGCCTCTCTGTCAGCCGCAGGAGGAGCTGTCCTTTTCAGTAGGCTGTGCTTAATGTATTTCACTGTGGCATAATATTCTTGTTAACAAAAGATAGCCTGGGTTTAGTAACTGCACTGTATCTTTTGAAGCTATAGAATTACCATAAATCTAAGCTTCTTACACCTGACATTTTTTATTCCATTCTTTATTATGCAACATACTGTTAGTAATTACACTCATCTCTCCATATGCTTTTGTTTTGAGTAACACTGTCATTTTCATTGCCCTACAATAATATTCTAGCATCATCTGATGGTTTTAAGCATAAACAAAATGTACAAATTTGAGCATTAACCAAGAAGTAAAGATAATTCCTTTGCTCATTAAGTTCATGAAGGCAAAAGCATGCAATCAGTTATGTAATTGCTTATTTGTATCTAGGAAAAATCAATTACCATGACTTTTTTGAATTTCTTACCTTTTCTCTTCAAGGATTCTCTTTAACAACTGAATGACACCTTTGACTTAGGCATCTGTGAATTCCCATACTTCTTGGTAGGTTTCCAGGCTGAGGGAAGTGGTAACTTAATCAGTCAGAAATATAAGATAGGGAATGTCAGAAGCAGAGACTGCTCAAGTATCCTTTAAGCACACCCTTAAATCTAATATTAACCATCATCAGAAACCTCGCTTTTCAGGAGTTACATGGAAGAGGTTTTGCTAATGGAGAAGGAAACGTTAATGATTGCTTTGTGTGTGGTACCTGATGGCTCAGGCTAGCTGCAGTTCCAGGGATTTCTATGTGGTTATTTATCTTTTTATTATAAAGTTTAAATAGTGATATTATTTATATAATGAACAACAATTCTTTTAGGAAAATACGTAAGGGGTCAATGTATTGCTTCTGAAAGTGAAATAACTCTGTGCAAAGCTGGGCATAGGCATAGGAAACAAGTGTTGGACAAACATCCCTGAGTCCAACAAGAAGCAGAGGGGTCAGTGGCCCTGCAGCATGGAGGGTGCTCTTGACCTGAAAGCAGCCCACATGGTCCTGGCTCTGAGTAGTCCCTTTTTCCCCCGTGGACTAAGAACTGTGCCAGCCCCCAGCTAGTCAGGCCCGCAACTTGAACTGGGGCAGCAGGCTCAGGCAGGCTCCCTGACAATGGCACCAGCTCCCCATGCAGCTCTGGCATCTGAGACCAAAAGAGAACTTTGGTTTATAGATGGGTCACCCATTTTTGCCTCTTTTTTTGGGCTCAGAATTGGGGCGTCAGCTTATGTACAGATTGGCTTATACACAAGTATATACAGTACATTATTAAAGTTGGGGGAGAGGGGTTAAGTCACTTAACAGGAAGTCTTGGTTCAAATGCCACTTCTGTTACAGATATACCGTGTGATCTCAGGCACTTACGGTGTCTGTGCTTCTCTTCCCTGTTTGTTAAATGGAGATAATAATAAAGTCTCACTTCCACCTAACTTTTTCTTCTGTCTTGTCACATTTGTAAACTTTCTGAGTAGGGATGGCCTCACTATGCATTTGTATAAGAGGTAGTGCAATGGGCTTTGACCTTAATTCAGGCTTCCATTTACTGCCCTATTATGAATAATAAATATTTACATGTATTCACATATGCGGGCTTTAATAGATCTGCATACTTTTTTGTAGACATACCTGTTCAGTGAAAATGGCTCTGAAAATTTATCCCAGAAATGTTGTTGGATTTTTATATTTTTTCTTTCCAAAAACATTTTTAAGAAAGGAAAAAAATGCTTTTGTTCTGTGATTCTCATGTCTAATTGGTACTGATAGCCCCCAAGGCTATTTTGAGGGGGTGTGCAACTGTTGATGGCAAAATGTAGCAATAGCTAGAGAATCAGAAAATGAAAACACATGGGGAAAAAGTGTGATAATAAGGATATTGTTGTTGATGTGACATGCAGGAGTGCTCTGACACATAAAACATTTCAAACTGCCAGGCTGCTCCTTAGTTTACTTTCAATGGAAATGTGACAATGTATGTTTAAATTGAGTTTAATTTAATATTTTTCTTCATTTTCCTAAACAATCCCTCTTTGTAGCTCTTGTTCAGTACAGCCATGATCCCTCAAACTACTGTAGTCATCAAAGATTCTCTCTTACCAGCAACCTTTCACAGTATTTCTAAGTCCAGAAGATATTGTATTTTGATGGTTTCCCTATAGTTTATTTGGAATTGCACTTTTGCTTTTTCAATGCAGAAACTGGAAAAGAATATTTGGTTTATGAAGGCAGCTGTCAAAATGGCATGCTTTATATTGTTTTCAATACCTTGTGTGACCTAGAAAGAAAATGAAAAATACGGATACTTTAACTGGATTGGAATTTTAAGACTGAAGATGAATATTGATTTATTTAAATGTTTGGATTCAGCTTTGGAACTAAGATGGTTAAAAGACAAAGCGATTTTATTCATAAGGGGGAAAAGTCATTATCATTTCACAGTCTATTTACCCATGCTACGCAAATGAGGAGGGAAGGATAAAAGTAGTATGCCCCTGCTGAACAGAGTTTAGTCAATGAGTTGTGTTGATGAACTGAAACAGTGACATTCAGCAAACAGGTTTAAAGCTTTTGTGGCAGATATGAAATGGAAAGTAAATATTCCTAGTGGACTGTATAAGTTTATACTATCACAGCCTCAGATTGCCTCAGTCAATCATAACCCCTTAGAGACAGAACTAGCATGGGCCTTGTGTTACGCAGGCTCATTGGCTTTTATTGTGTAAAGTGTTTCATCCTCAGCAGCAAGAGTAAAGTGTAGCAATGCCCTGTCTTTATGTTTCATTTA
Organism: Podocnemis expansa; assembly: GCA_007922195.1. Classification (NCBI taxonomy): domain Eukaryota; kingdom Metazoa; phylum Chordata; order Testudines; family Podocnemididae; genus Podocnemis; species Podocnemis expansa. The sequence goes on along the minus strand of ML681984.1, from coordinate 22,040,219 downwards.
TTCACACTATCAAAGAAAGAGGTTTGTGATGATGGAAGTAGAGACTCCCATTCATTGTTTGTAAAATGGGAAATATTTGGTCTATTTCAAACAGATGCCATGAGCTCTAAAGTATTTCCAGGAACTACATCTGTCGCTGAGATCCCTGCCAATTTGGGGGGATTTACAAATTAAATTATCTTTTAAAGTTGTCTCCTCCATTTCTGCTTAAAAGAGCAAAATACATTAAAAGGGAGAGTAAGGCCTGATTCTGCAATTTGTTCATCCTGTGAGAAGCCCCACATGAAATCCTGTGAAGTCAACAGAGCAGAGTCAGGAATCTAACTGGAAATAATAACGGACAGAAATGGAGCTTAAATAACAGACTTCATGCTGGGAACACTGAAACTGATATATACTAAGTGCTGCTGGATGCCCAAAGTAAACTTCAAAGGGGGGGAACAAAAGGATAATATACTTATTTACATACAATATCCAGCATGTCTATAAAATTCAGTTATGTGATTACCATTTCTATCCATTTATACTATAGTGGATCAATGGTAGATGTCATTGGTATAATCACCCAGGGCAAAACACCACATCTAGTTAGATGTTATACAAAAATCACATGAGGATAGTTGTGATGGAGTGAGAGTAAGTTAACTCACTCCACTTTTGTCATGCCAGTCACTGCTTTGAAGCATCCTTCTGTTGACAGGACTGTGCAGACTTGAGAGATTAAAGGGCCCAGGTGATCCAAAGCAGTTCCAACTGAGGAATTTTCGAACTAGGGATTTCTTAGTTTAAAATAAAAAAAAAAAAAAAAAGGAGGGGCTCTGGGCTAGACCAGAGTTATGTATTAAGCAGTCAGTTTGATTGTGGGTCTTGTGTGAAACAGAGGCAAATCAGTAGTTTCTTGGGATAGGGCAGAAGTGCCTGGCTTGAGTGTTCTGTATGCTGTTCTCAACTATCCCTGCCTCAGAAATTGGGGCCTGTTTTGATGCTGAAAATAAACTAAGGCAGTAATCAGCTTTCTGTCACTGTTTCTACCACAAATAGGAAACAGACCTGGAAAGCCCTGAAAATCTGCTATCTCTAAGAAAAGGGGGACCAGTTTCTTTAACGTAATTCAATGGCTATGTCTACACTGACAAAATTAATATGAAATAGTTATTTTGAAATAGCTATTTCAATTTTAATTCAAAATAACCATTTCAAATTAGCACTATTTAAAATTTATTATTTTGAATTGGGAGTCCAGTGAAGACTCTGTAATTTGAAATAAGGTAGGAGTTATTATTTCAAAACAGAGTCTTCACCAGACCCTTTAAATCAAAATAGGGGAAGGCAGGCAAAAAAAAAAAATAGGGCCATTATTTCAAAATAAGCTTATTCCACAGCTTAGAATGGCTTATTTTGAAATAATAATTTTGAGTTAAGCACAATTTTGAAATAAAAGCAGGTTTTATTGTTTTGAAATAGTGCTTCATTATTTCAGAATAAAGAAATGCTTATTTCGAAATCACAAAACGCATGCATAGACAGGAAAAAAGTAATATCAAAATAAGCATCCTTATTTTGAAATAACTTCTAAGTGTACATACCCAATGATTTGGAGCAGGCGAGAGGAAAATAGCTTAAGCGATGTGACTAAAAGTAGGGTTCCAAAGAGGCAGCCATGTTAGTCTAGTCCAGCAAAAAAAGCATGAAGTCCTATAGCACTTAAAGATGCAATGTATGTCTGTTAGTCTTTAAGTGCCACAGGACTCCTTACTTTTTTTAAAAAGTGAGGTGTAAGCCTGATCCTTCCATCTCCTTCAATGGGCAAAGTAGCAATACAATTTCATTAATTTTCACAGATTCTAACTGACTGTCGTTAGATTAAAGTGTGTGTGTGTGAGGGGGGAATATCAGATATACTGGTACATCATCAGAACTAACAATAGAACTTGAGCAATAACATGCTAATGGAAATTTCAGTTAAGGGAAGACTAATTCAAGGAGATTTTCATAAATGGGAATGTCCTGAATAACTGAGAACAAAGCAGAAAAAAGAATATGAAAACTCATGTAGGTATAATTCACATGTACTTTCAAAAGAGTCATTCTTAGTCACCTCTCTCTTCCTCCTTTCCTTGAGTTACTTTCAAATGCAATAAAAAAGGAAGAGCTGTTTGAATGTAATTGAAAATGAGCATGGTTGTGAACTTCTTAAGGAGTGGTGGAGAACTAATGCTTTCCTATCATCATTCACTCCTACACACTGACACCTCACTTGGAAGAAATTCCAGGAACAAAATATATAAATATAAATGTCCAGTTGGCTTTTTGTAGCAAGGAAACTAAAGAGAAATGCATTTGTTAATATGCGATTACAGTCTTGAATGGAATGCATGTTTCAGGAAGAGGGAAGGTGTAGAAGTCTAACAATAGAAACAAAATTATATTTACATTAACTTATACCTTCCAGATGGTTTTAGATAAGCCATATCATATCGGAATGAGAAAAAAAATAGTCTATAACAAGTGAGGATACAGACCAGTTCCCTTTAGGGTTTTCTTATTGTTAGAGTACAGTTTTTCATTTTATGTTAGAAAAAGATTATCAACTTTCATAAATTGAACAAATATGTGTAAAATAAAAATCCTCTGGCAAACAATGAACCTGCAGAATTTAAATTATATATGAAATTCGGAAGATGAAATTAGTTTGTAATTCATATAAACCAGAAAAATCAACAGCAAAAAATACAGGCTGTTCCCTTTATCCCCCCCACCCTACCCCAAAGAGTTTTAAAAATTTTGCTTCTAAGTGCATTATTGGCATATGCTTATTTTTTTTCCAGTTTGTTTCTTATCATGGTTTTAATCAGACACCAACAGCTTTAGCAAACGACTCACACAATATCTCATCTGAAAGTGATGGACAAAGTAGCTCCTGTGACCATCAGATCAATGCAATCAACTGGATGGACACAGGAAATTGACCTGTATGTCTCCATAGGGCTGGTAAGAAGGGTAAAGGAATTGCTCTGATGCTGAAAACTTGAGCCTGAATGTAATACATTCATTAGATAGACAAACCATTTCTGCAAGCTGTGTGTCCTAATCAGCCGAGGAACCTAGACTTTGTTGTAATACCTGGGTTTTTGTACAAAGAATTTTAAATTTTAAAAAAAGATGGCTATATTGTATATGTCCTCTCAAAAGCCATTATTGGGATGGTTTTAGAACAGCTTCTCTCTGTGTTATAGGCCTGGTGCTGTTAGTAGCTAATGGAGATAATCTCTTAAATCAAGTGGCAGGGGTTTCCTTTGGGAAAAGATGGATCTTACGTTTCTGAATAGTGAGTTGTATATCCATAACGTGATGCATAATAACAATAGAGCTATCCCTAGGTAACCACTGATTCCTTGGAATATTACAGACATTTTTATTAAAAAGGTAAATAAAGATGTAAAAACCACAAACACCATGCTATTACTCCTATAAAAAAAGTCATACACTTTTATTAAAAGTATATCATGCTTCAAAATGAGTTATAAATTAGTGAATGCAAAGAACAACAGGAAAATAGAATCTATATTTCCACTGTTGGACTTTCACGGGGTTTTATAGCAGATTGATTTGTCTGTAATTAAATTTTATGTTGTTTTAATCAGCCCTACTATCTTCCAAATGCCACTACATTTAGTAAACTGTCAGTCAAGGCTGCCTATTAGCAGGCTGGGTTCATGGTATACTGTTTACAGTAGTATTCAGTCAAGACCAAAATGCTTCTGTCCGTTTTCCTTGCTCACATATTGGAGATGAGGCATTTGAGAATAGCTGTTGACAGAGTGGCAAAGACCCTCACAAAGTGCACAATATATTTTAAAACAGCATTTAGAATATTAAAATTTTACCATTTGCTGCGTCACCATAATAAAAAATAATCGTTCTTTCAGCAGAACGAGAAGCGGTGTCAGGATGTAGTCTCATTTTAAAAGATATTTTTCTATATAATGGTTAGAAGAATGCAAATTAAGAACATTTGAATTTTAAATGTACAGAGATTTTCTTAAAATAATGCATGAATTTAATTCAATACTCAAAAGAATCAGAATTATTTTAAAGGGGGAATGAAAAGAATTTTCCTTGTATGACCCAAGCATGGGATTCTGGGTTTCTCCTTTGAATAGCTAAAAATAATTAGATTCTGCATTTTGAAGAGCTATTCAGTGCTGAACCACTTCCTAACTTCCAAAAACTCAGTGTCCTCTAGCCAGTGGTGTCTTCCTACCTCCAATACATAAAATAGAAGTCAAAGAATAACAATAAATACTCTATTGACACAAAATCTCAATAATGCCAAAAGCATCACTATAGAAACACCTTTTCATTTCAAGTAGTCAGAATGAATCGTTAGTTTTATCTGTCAATGTTTCTAATGCATTTATGTGATTTGTGCTTGCTACTAATATTTCGACTGTTTATTTGGAAAGAGAAGTTAAAGTGCATACTTATCAACAAGTGAGATTTGCTCTATACTGTGTTCTGGGTCACCTCCCTTACCTTGGCAATAGGAACTGGTGGTAAAAATTAGCTATGGTTCCCACTTTTAGTTACCAAGACCCACAGTGCCTCCATTAGACCTCTTACTTCAGGTACAGCCAAGAGAAGATTCATCTCATCTATTTGACTGTGTCTGTACCCATGCACTCTCTTTCTCTCTCATATATGCATACCTGCATCCTCTAGCAAAAGCATGTTAAATCCTTTTCAGGGGAGAGGATAAAGTGTGAACAAGAAGAATCAAGGAGTTAAATGGGGAAGCAAAAGAACTCTAGAAGGAGATGCTTTTTGAGGGCTGGAAGAAGGGAAGTGGGAAAGCAACTCTTGACATTGTGAAAGGAGGAAATGTCCCAGAAAAATTCCAGAGGTGAAGTAGGCCATCTTATTTTTCTGTTAAAGATTTGAGAAGTAGTAATTAGTTCCCCACATACAGCACAGGGGCTAGTAGTTCTGTAGGTTTGTTGTCCTAAGGCAGAAACAGGTAGCTGGAAGCCATGGCCTGTTTCAAGAGAGGGAGCTTTGATGCCAGGTAGATAGATCAACCTGCTGCATTGTATAGGGTCACAGAATTACACCTTTTGGTTCTAACACAGATTTCTAGGGTGAATCATTATTTGTTTGTAGTTGTGCGTATCTTTTACAGATACGATTCAGCAGATTGGTGTGTGCGTGTGTACTTGCATGTGCACATGCACATGCACACAATTCCCCAAGTGTCAACTTGTGGTTGAACAGTGTTTGTTTATGTGAACCAGATACCTTTTAGCATGTGCCAGCAGCATGTTAGAGTGCTCTACGAATCACATCCTGTGGCATATTTTGCCACACGGCACAGACAAGACTTAGACTGTGTTGTGTTTATTGTGTGTACTGATAGATAACCAAATCCAGAAACACTGACAGCTTAGGTCTAATATTCATCTCCATGAGCAAATTAGTACTTGATAGTGAAGTAGCCATGAGCTATAAGTGGTGATTTACAAGTGAGGAAAAGGATTGTGTCAGCTGTCAAGGTGCTACTTGAGACGTTCAATATGAAATCATCAAGTACAAGTAGGCTTCACAGGATTCAGTTTAAATGGTTTGTTTTTAGTCAACATCTATTTCATCTCATGCACTGAAATCAACAGAAAAAAGAAAAATAAACCATCAGTCACAGTCAACAGGCAGCAATCCTACACCAGTGGTTTTCAAACTTTTTTCCTGGGACCCAGTTGAAAAAAATCATTTATACTCCCAACCCCCAACCCCCCCTTCAGCCCTGTTGTGAAACTATGATAATTGATGAAAATCCATTAAAATAGGAAACAGGATAAAAGTTAATATATTGATATTAACTGGAATATTTGCAAAAACAAATTTATTTTGCCATCCCTAGGTATAAGTTAAAGCTACTAAAACAGGCATATTTAAGTACTAGCTCACAGACTAGCTTTCACATTCTCATTATCTCCCATTGTCTCACTCTAAATAGGCCAGCCTGTGCAGTTCACAATATTCCATCCTAATCATAAATTCAAACTTCTGGTATAGAAAGCATCACCCCACTGGACTGTTAACACTAGGCTTCTGTAATGCCCAACTGTATTTGTGTGTTAAGTTGGAGGTTTTAGTTGCTGCTGATTTTGATTTTTAAATTAAAAGTAAGGATTAGAACATCCAAAAATCCTAGCTGCAAAACTTCCCAGTTTTAAGGTGTTGATTGGAACTGAACATAAGTTCTCTGATGGAACATTTTTTTCTGCAAGAGACTACTGATTTGTCAAAATCAAAACTTTGCATGACTACAATTCTATTTCAGTGAAATTGTGATGGACTCAGCCAAGGTTCTAACAAAACATTGCTGTTTTCCTGTTGGATCATTTGCCTGGGCTCCTCTATAGCTCCTGGCTCCTTTGACCCCTTCTTGGTAGACCAGTGGGGCCTAAGAGCCACATTTCCTAAGCTTTTGGACTCCCCATTATCTTCCCTAACTCATCTGGGAAGCTGCTACAGAATGAGACTCCCAGCGCTCCATTATTCCACAAAAGCACATATTTAACAATAATTCTGGAGTTGCTGTTTGCTTTGTCTCCATCCTCTGCTTTAAAACTACAATTCCACAAAACCAGTAAATAACTTTAAAAAAAAAATTGCAAAACCCTCAAAATACACATCTAACTTACCCAGTGATTTGTTGTGGCTCTCCTTGCCTCCTACTTGTTCCCATATCTCAGCATACATTGTGTCTTAGGTGCTGAGACTGACTGACTGGCAAGGCCCTTGTGCCCTTGTGGAGTCTGATTGAAATTGATAGTATCCCTGCAGACACAGATCTGTCTCTATAGAGTCAGTTATGAGATTGGGGCAATGGACTATAAATTTTTCAAGGCAGTACACTATCTTTTGACTCTGAAGCATCATGCATCTTCATTGTACTGTAAAAATAATGGTAAAGGATTTAAAATTCACACTAGGGTCCATTCTGAATAAGGAGAACATAATCTTCCATTAAACATACATGTATCCCCATTCTGTGCAGTATTCACTGTAATTAATTGTTGGCTGCCACTAAGAAGTGCACAGATACCTGAAATTGAGGATGAGTGATATACTGATGCCAGGAGTAAATCAGAATAGTTTTATGTATTACACATTCTTCATGTTTGTCACTGACACTTGCTTTATTCTCTGAAACATCTGTAGTCCTCTGTTGTGAAGAAGTGCAAGTTATCTATCATTGCTATTAAGTGACATTAGCTACTCAGCCTCTATGAAATAATCTCTACTCTCATGACTGTCAGTTTGTGTGCCATACACGTATTCAGTAATGCTTTGGCTAGCCGTTAACAACAGTGGGACTGTGCAAATTCTCATGAACTTACAAGCAACATGCAAGTTCACAGTGTGCCACAACTATGGGAGTTTGCCGTGTATGCTGTTTGTGAGTTTATAATTTGCTATTTCTGTGCAAGTCGTACTGGTAGGGAAGACCATAGAATGCTGTGTGATCTTTGTTTTAGGAAGGTTAACAGAACCATATGCTGTTCAGATTATACAGCAGCAAAACTAAGGAGAGATGCCCACAGGGAGTTGCTTCTTCTGTAGCATGGGGCATGTCTCAATTGCAGGTGGATTCTCTGTACCTTGAAGTCTTTAAATCATGATTTGAGGGCTTTAGTAACTCAGTCATAGGTTAAAAGTTTATTGCAGGAGTGGGAGAGTTAGGTTTTGTTCCCTGCATTGTGCAGGAGGTCAGATGAGATAATCATATTGGTCCCTCCTGATCTTAGAGTCTCTGAGTAAGCAAAGCATGGCTCCCCCTCCTGAAACATTGAACTCTTTAAATGATCTGTTTGGAGAACATTTAAATAGATTCTTAATAAAACAAATGTTTATGTCCCTAGAACCAATCGAGTTTGGTCTTTCTAGCAAACACGATTAAATATGTACATTTAAAAATACACATAAGCTTTACTTAAAAAGTTCTTATTAGTAAACTTAAAATTTTGGATGACATCAATCATGCTTTGGATGATATGAGTAGAATTCATAAATGACTTTTATAAACTAGAGAATTTGATCTGAATTCAAGAAGATGAAATTCAGTAAAGACAAGTGCAAAGTACTGCAATTAGGAAGGAAAAGTCAAATGCACAACTGCAAAATGAAGAATAATGGCCTAGGTAGTAGTACTTACATTATAGAACCATAGAAACTGGAAGGGACCATAACAGGTCATTGAGTCCTGTTCCCTGCACTCATGGCAGGACCAAATACTCTTATTAAACCATCCCTGACAGGTGTTTGTCTAACCTGTTCTTAAAAACCACCTGTGTAGGAGATTCCACAATCTGCTGAGGCAACTTATTGTAACTCTCTGATACTTTTCAGAATCATAAACTGAATATAAGTGAATAATGTGAGGCAGTTGTGAAAAATGGCAAATATTTTGGGATAAATTAGCAAGGGATTTATATGTAACAGATGAGACATATTGTTCTGCTCTACTGAGTTCTGGCAAGGTCTTAATAGAAGTAATGTGTACAATTTTGGGCACTGTGTTTTAAGAATGCTGTGGACAAATTGGGGAGAGTCAAGAGGAGAGCATAAAAAAATGATAAATGTTTAGAAAACCTGACCTGTGAGGACAGGTCAAACAAACAAACAAAAAACTGGGCATGTTTAGTCCTGAAAAAAGAAGATTGAGGCAGGACCTGATAAGTCTTTAAATATGTAAAAGATTTTTATAAAGATGATGATGATGAATTGTTCTCATTGTCCACCAAGGAGTAATTGGCTTGCTCTACAATCAGGGAGGTTTAGATTTGTTATTAGGAAAAACGTTCTGACTATAAGGATAGTAAAGTATTGGAAGAGGTTACGAGTGGAGGTTGTGGAATACCCATAATTTATTTATTTATTTATTTATTTTAAGAACAGGATAGACAGACTTCTGTCAGGGATGCTGTAGGTATCCTTGGTCCTGTTTCAGGAAATGGACTAGATAACCTCTCAAGGTCTGTTCCAGTACTGCATTTCTATGATTCAGGGGCATGCCGGCACAGAGAATTTAGTACACAGTAAACAAAAGTGTGAATTTAAGGTGCACTCAGCACTAACACTCCATGTGACTTTTTGGGATCCAACAAGAGCATCCACCCAGGGGTGTTAGTGCAAAATTGATAGTGCAGGCCTCCCCTCCCCTCAAGTGTACACAAACCCTAAGCTTTATGATTAAAGGAGGAATTAACATTGGCAGTGTTGTATATCTTATACCTGCATTCATTATATTGTAAGATCTAAACTACATACCTAAGTCAATCTTTCATAACCCTCCTAACTTTGATAAGAAAATCAGTTATCACCTTTGTAAAGTCATACAGCTTTTAGCCCCAATTGTGCTTTCAACCCGAGCTGTCACAACAATTTCAGAAAAGAGTTTTCTGTTTTATGACCCATGTATTTGTGACTCCATGGATATCAAATGCCTGGACACAGGCGGCAGCTACCATGTAGTGTGCATACACACACACACACACACACACACACACACACACACATACACTCTATATTGTAATAACAACGCATACACAGACACATGCAAATTCACATAATCTATTTCATCTGAAGAAGGGTGACCTTTTGCAGTAGAGAATGAATTACAAAATCTTTTCTAGCTGCTACAACTGTATAGATCATATTCATGTAGTCACCATAAAAGTCATCATTGCTGTCAACTTGAGAAATCTTGGCTGAGTGCTCATGTTTCTCTTTTGCTGTCATGAGAGAAAAGCAATCTGTCTTATTAGAAGGACAGGATGTACAGCTGGAAAATACCTTGACAAATGACCTTTCCCTAGTCTTAGCAGTTCTAGAATCTGTATTCTTGGAAACAAATGTGTATTCACGTTTGCCATTACATTAAATGGTTGAGTTGTGTGTGTTTTGCTTAATCTTTTTTGTTTGTTTGTTTCATTATGTAAATTAAATCTGGACAAAGCTCCTTGCTTAACTTTCTTCAAAATATAGTAATGTTTATTGATGTTTTAGTCTGTAATTTATCTATTTATCAATTTATTTTACCTTAGAAGACTTTTGTACGCTAACATTCCATTTTTCATCAAAGCAGATACCAAATACCTTAATGACTTTGAGCACTGCAGTATCACTTCTTGTCCCTTTTTGCACTAAGGGAAAAAGGAAGCTAAGTATGTCTGCACATTTTAACCAAAGAAGGACAAAATAAATCTTTCCACGTGCATAATAATATTCCAGAGTATGAGTCTTGTTAGAGGTGACAACAAGAACGCATCCTTCATAACAATGAACATGTCAGCAGAGTCTTTTTTCTCAGCTGTCATGATATTATTATGAATATGGCAGAGAGAAAATGGTGCAATTTGATGAAGCACGGATATGTTCAGATGTAAAACTCCTATCCCAGCAGATGCGATCTTTTAAGTTTAAAATGAGAATGAAACTATGAATCAGCCTTTATTAAAATTTGCACATCTGCCTGTGCATATCATATAAGAACGGATTATGTTTCTGTGTTTTTCTTGAAGCCTGGGGGAGTGAGATATTTCCATTTTCTAGCACAGCTCCCGATGTTTTCACTTAACAGAAAGTTATTTTTATGAAATAACCAGGTCCTTCTTTTTGATAAATATTGTAACTAGTATTAGGCACCAAACACTTTAAAAAATAAAATAACATTTTTCTTTTAATGCTTTTTGGTTTTTATATAGAGAGGGTCGCTCTAAATGCCAAAGTGTGTCAAGCAAGCTGGTTTTGACTCTAACGGAACAGTGTTACATGTGTGTGCGAGTAGCACTATATTTGAATGTATAGCTTGCAGATGGCTCTTGAATAAATGACTGGATCTTAAGTGTCTTGCTAAATGCAACTAAGGTAACTCAAGCTTCTTTCTAGAAATAATACAAGCAGTTACTACAAATAAATTTCAGTGAAAGGTGCCATTAAGCTAATCTTATTCTTGCAGTTAATTACTTCCCAGCATGCCTTGGCCCAGGCTATTTATATTACTGCTTAGCTTACTAGCATAATTTTCTATACAGAGAGCTGCCCTGAGAAGTTGGAAGTGTTCTGTCCAGAGTGCAGGTTGCACAGCTGACTTTCACCTGGAGAAAAACTATTTAAAATCCAAAAGCTTTCAAATCTGTTTTAGGATGAATTTTTGAAGTGCAGATGGCAAGATCATGCACTGAGCAAATTGTCACTGAGAATTTTTAAAATATCATTTTGAGATCATCTATACAGATGGAAGGCAGATTGCTGAGGAAGGCATAGCCATGTACAGTGTATTTTAAGAGCTACATGAAAATATGGAAGGCTCTGATGATATGACTACAGGAGGGAAACCTATCTAGTGGAAGCAATAAGCAAGATAAGATATGGAAGAGACAACTAATAGAACAAATGAAGGAAAGTACTGACTGGATAGAAATAGGTATGTGACTTGTTGGTCACGATTCTGAATCAGAGGTCCAAGCAGTAAGAATCAGACTGCTTTAAAAGAATGGGCATTAACTACCTGAACGCCACAAAATTCACACAATTTATTTTCTCTGTTTTGCAATTCTTCAACTGTTACCATTTTTTAAAGAGAAGAAAGGTCAGCAATGATTCCAAGAGATGATGACTGGAAAATGCATGTGTGAATGATTATTTATATTCACAGCCTAACTCTGATCTGTCTTATATTTGTTTTACACTATTTAAGTTTAAATGATTTAAGTGGAATTTGTCTGATCTAATCGGCATTAATCAGACTTGTCATTAGCGCAACCACTTGTGTTGATGCTCTGAAGAAATGTGTACAGTGGTAATTCCCAGTATAAATCAACCTAGGCCACATGCTTAAAATCAAGCTGTGCTACCTGTTTCCTTGTATAGCCTTATGCAAAGAAAAAAGACTAAATCTGTACTTACACTTTTCATTATGAATTGTACAGAATATGACTCCTCTCATTTCCACCATCCATGCACATAGTAATGTTTGACAGTGGAGTAGTAAGGCCCTGATTCTAAAACATAGTGCTGTCACTGTAATAGTACACATTTATATAATGAGGTTCCTAAGCAAAATGGCTCCTGAAAGAAATTCCATGTTCAATGTGTTTAAGTATGAAAATCATTTTTATGCAAATTCACATTGATATAAGGAAGAAATGCAGAACATTTTAGCTGAAATGAAAAGAGTTTAAAATACAATAATCCTTTGTCACTGAGCTTAACAAGAGTAAATATCATGCACTAAAATAAAGGTCATCTGATGGAGGAAATTTAAATATACAGAACATCCTTAAGGAAAAGAGAGACTTGAAGTTTGTTTTTTGTTTGCTGCTTTTAGTGGGGAGGGAGCATTATTCCAATTTTTTTAAAAGTAAACTTCATGATATGTAATTTTTATAGTCAACCGTTTTTCTTCCCAGATACCATATCTCAGTGTTTCTTGGTTCCTGGTTATCTGTGTCTTAAATATGTTCGTGTCATCGCATAATCAGGTCCTAGGAGATGCCCAGCCCTGCTACAGAAGAAGAATGGAAGTGATACATTCTCAATCCACAGATTAGTGCTACAACTCTACACTAACAAGGAGTCCTGTGGCGCTTAAAGACTAACAAATTTATTTATTGCATGAGCTTTCATGGGAGAAAATCCCTCTTCATTACATGCTTTGAAGATGGGGGAAATTACAGAATAAAAGGAAGTAAATGCAGGGGAGTGTAGGTCATGGGAACAGATCACACTGTAACAGCAATAAATAAATTTGTTAGTCTTTAAGTGCCACAGGACTCCTTGTTTGTTTTACTTAACTAGACCAACAGGCTGCTCCTTTGGAAGAGGTCTACACTAGAAACTTTTGCCAGTATAGTAGTCTAGGTTAGATGTGTGATTTTTTTTTTTGCAATATTTTTGAGACTCCAACAGAATAATTTTTAAAACATTCTTTTCCCAAAAGCCTATCAAGCCTAGTCCTCTCCTCAATTAGGTGTTCATGAGATAGATGAGAGAAGGGAAGGAACAAAAATAATTATAAAATTAGCATGATATAGTAAACTTTACTGTTCAAAGATAAGCTTTTTTATTGCATACTATTTACTGATGGTATATTGTCTATGCTGACTTTTTCATAGATGGCTGACCTAGTGAGGAGGGCTTTAAACTAGGTTCGAGGGGGGAGGGGGACCAAAGCCCACAGGTAAGTGGCAATGTGGGAGATCTGGGGGAAGGGATGGAACTTGGGAGGTGCTGGGACTCTAGTACGAGAAATAAAGGAGAAGGTAGTTGGAACATGAGGGGGGAATCAAATAATTGTCTTAAATGTTCCACTAAAGCCCCAACACGTGAGGAGAGTGAGGGAGGAGGACTCCAAGAAAAAATGCAAGGAGGTTCATGTAATAGAATTGAAAACCAAACTGACAAAGTAGGGCAATTGAGCGGGTACATTAGGTGCCTATACACTAATGCGAGGAGCCTGGGAAATAAACAGGAAGAATTGGAAGTACTAGCGCAGGCAAGGAACTATGATATCATAGGAATAACGGAGATGTGGTGGGATAGTCTGCATGACTGGAGCTCTCCCATGGATGGATATAAACTGTTCAGGAAAGACAGGCAGGGAAGAAGAGGGGGAGGAGTAGCACTATATGTAAAAGAGCTCTATGACTGCTCAGAGCTCCATTATGGAGGTGGAAGCATGCCAGTAGAAAGTCTGTGGGTTACATTGAGAGGGGAAAGCAACAAGGGGGATGTTGTGGTGGGGGTCTGCTATAGGTCACCAGACCAGAAGCAGGAGGTGGATGAGGTGTTCTATGGACAACTAGCAGAAGCTTCTAGATCACAGGCCCTGGTGCTGATGGGGGACTTCAGTTACCCTGACATCTGCTAGGAGGCCAATACAGCAGTGCATGGGCAATCCAGGAGATTTTTAGAGAGTGGTGGGGACAACTTTCTAGTACAAATGCTTGAGGAACCAACTAGGGGCCTTGCACCTCTTGACCTGCTGCTCACAAACAAGGAAGAATTGATCAGGGACGTAGAGGTAAATGGCAAGCTAGGCAGTAGTGACCATGACATGGTTGAGTTTGGGATGCTGATTAAAGGAAGGAAGGAAAGAAGCAAAACAAAAACCCTGGACTTCAAAAGAGCAGATTTTGGCTCCCTCAGGGAACTGATGGGCAGGATCCCTTGGGAAGCTAATCTGAAGGGAAAAGGAGTCCAAGAGAGTTGGTTATATTTTAAAGAAACCCTGCTAAGGGCACAGGAAGTTGCCATTCCAGTTAGAAGAAAGAATAAATATGTGAGGCAGCCAGAATGGCTTAGCAGAGAACTCTGCTCTGAGCTTAAACATAAAAAGGAAGCTTACAGGAAGTGGAAGCTTGGTCAGATGACCAAGGAGGCATATAAAGATATTGCTAGGGACTGCAGGGATAAAATCAGAAAGGCCAAAGGACAAATGGAGCTGTGGCTAGCAAGGGATGTAAAGGATAACAAGAAGGGGTTCTACAAGTATGTTAATAACAAGAAGAGGATCAGGGATAGTGTAGGTCCCTTGCTGAATGGGGCAGGCATCCTCGTGACAGAGGATGAAGAAAAAGCTGAAGTGCTCAATGCTTTTTTTGCTTCAGTTTTCACAGGTAGGGTCAGCTCCCAGCCCACTACCATGGGTATGACAGATTGGAGAGAAGAAGAGAGGCCCTTGGTGACAGAAGGTCAGGTTAGGGACTGCTTAAAGAAGCTGGATGTGCACAAGTCCATGGGGCCGGATGAACTGCATCCAAGGGTGCTGAGGGAATTGGCCAATGAGATAGCAGCACCTCTGGCTGTTATCTTTCAAAACTCATGGAGAACGGGGGAGGTGCCAGAGGATTGGATAAAAGCAAATGTAGTGCCCATTTTCAAGAAAGGGAAAAAGGAGGATCCAGGGAACTACAGACCAGTCAGCCTCACCTCAATCCCTGGCAAAATTATGGAGCAGATTCTCAAATAATCCATCCTCAAACACTTAGAGGAAAATAAAGTGATCAGGAACAGTCAGCATGGATTTACCAAGGGTAAATCATGCCTGACCAATCTCATTTCTTTCTATGATCAGATGACTGGTTTTCTAGATGCAGGAAGAACCGTTGATGTGATATACCTTGACTTTAGCAAGGCTTTTGATACAGTTTCCCACAGCATTCTCATTGGCAAATTAAGGAAGTATGGGTTGGATAGGTGGACTATAAGGTGGATAGAAAACTGGCTAGATCAACGGTTTCAGCGTGTAGGAATCAATGGTTCCATGTCTAGCTGGCAACCAGTCACTAGTGGTGTGCCCCAGGGGTCGGTCCTGGGGCCGGTACTGTTCAACATTTTCATCAATGATCTGGATGATGGAATAGACTGCATTCTCAGTAAGTTTGTGGATGACACCAAGCTAGGGGGAACAGTAGACACGTTGGAGGGCAAGGACAGGATTCAGGGAGACCTAGATAAATTGGAACAGTAGGCCAATAAAAATCTTTTGAAGTTCAGTAAGGACAAGTGTAAAGTCCTGCATGTGGGACAGAAAAACCCCATGCACTGCTACAGGCTGGGAAACATTCAGCTGAGTAGCAGCAGTGTAGAAAAGGACCTGGGAGTCATGGTGGATGGGAAGCTAGATATGAGTCAGCAGTGTGCGCTTACTGCCAAAAAGGCCAATTGCATACTGGGCTGCATCAAAAGAAGTATTACCAGCAGATCAAGGGATGTGATCATTCCCCTCTATTCTGCACTGGTGAGGCCACATCTGGAATACTGTGTTCAGTTTTGGGCTCCCCACTACAAAAAGGACAGGGACCTACTGGAGAGAGTTCAGAGGAGGGCAACCAAAATGATTAAAGGGTTGGAGCACAAGCCCTATGAGGAAAGACTGAAAGCATTAGGCTTATTTAGTCTGCAGAAGAGAAGATTGAGGGGGATTTGATAGCAACCTTCAACTACTTGAAGGGGTGCTCCAAGGAAGATGGAGCTCGACTATTCTCGGTAGTAAAGGAGGACAGGACGAGGAGCAATGGTCTCAAGTTGCGGTTAGGGAGGTCGAGGCTGGGTATTAGAAAAAACTTTTTTACTAGGCGAGTGGTGAAACATTGGAATGAGCTGCCAAGGGAGATGGTGGAGTCACCATCTTTGGAGGTATTTAAGGCCCGGCTGGACAAAACCATGACTGGGATGGTTTAGTGGGAGTGGTCCTGCCTCTCGCAGGGGGTTGGACTAGATGACCTATGAGGTCCCTTCCAACCCTAGGATTCTATGATTCTATAAGTGACTTTACCCACTGAGGTGACACATATGTATAAAGTTACTCATGTATAAATTAAATGTTTTCAAGCTTGGGAACTTAGATGGTAAACTCTTCCAGGAAAGAATTGTGTTTTCGTATGTGTTTAAACAGTACCTAGCATGATAGGGTCCTGATTATGAGAGGTCTGTTGGGTACTCTTACATTAAAAACACTAAATTAGAACAAAGTAGTAATTTTTAGTTCATCTCCCAGAAAAATTATTTCTAGTGCCTACATATGTCAAGATTGTTCTTACCCAGAGCACTGAAGTCTCCCTCTTTCCTTCTAAAAGTTTTCCTTATAATGTGACCTGTCACCTGTCAGGTCTGCAAAAGGTTCTAGGAGAGGCAGAAATTGTGATTAAACTGTAGCTGAAGAGGGCTTCCAGATACATGTGCTACTAAGAGTTCACTTTTTCACAGAAAGTGACAGTTTATTGTAACACACATAAATACCTGTTGGAAACTAATTTCAGTGGCATGAAAGGCAATCAGACTTTGTGTAAAGTATGTGAAAAAAGTATGCCTGCATATATTGTCATTCATGGAATATGCTACATTCATTTAGAATGGCTGCTTTCACCTCTTGACTGTAGCAGCCATATATGTCAATAGTGCAGAGCTTCTGGAGAACTGTTCTGTAAAATGAATAATTATGCAAAAGTCACAATGTCATTTTCCATTTTTTTCTTTCATCATATTTAGTAATTGTAAATTGTAACTCTGCCTAGTTTCTTTAGTTCTTGACCTTCTCTGTTGCCAAAGCTCTCACCTTACAAACTCTGCAAAGTTTCAATTTTAAAATGTCAGAAAATATCAAGTGAGTACAGAAGACAAGAAGCAAGTCAATAAATGTTTGTATTCCTTGCTGATGCTCTTTTGAATTTCATTTTATGTGGGGGAAAAATTAGTCCCAAATTTAATCTCTCTTTCAAGTAAAAGAGGGATAGAACAGGGAGCCTAGGGTATCAGTCAGTTGAAAGTATTGATTACAGTGCATAGCAATTTACTAAATAAATAAAACTGAAATGCCTTCCTATTTAAGAGAAAGCATACTGTTTCCTGTGGTGGAAAAAGGTATAATTAAAAAGCTATCAGCAGTCTGGGATTGTCAAAAGTACTTTGTCACCTGAAGCACATTCCTTGTAATTATCTTTTAGGCTTTAAGCTAGATCACCATTAACCTCAGAAGAAGAAGGGTTACTATGCTTTCTGGTGTGAGAAATTGTATCATCATGTAAATTAAACCCCGTTAGGCAGTCAAATTGGATTTGGGAAATGATTAAGTATTAAACCTAGTCATGTATATTATCAAATGACACAAAGCATGAGATACTAAATGCAAAAACGATCAGAAAAAATGTTCTATTCCCTTTCTTTTTCTTAAAAATAAAAAAATATATATATTTTGTTTAAATGTAGGAAAAGAAATACAGGTGTTAGACAGGATAAAGGAAATAAAATGTGAAATTTAGTAGCATGCACTTTTTTCAGATAAGTGATTCAACCCTGTGTCAACTGAAATAACATAATAGGACCATAACATTACAACTCAAGTGCTCAAGAGCTTCTGGCAAGTAATTATCAGGGTGGCTAAGCAGAATGTGGCTATCCAAATATTCCACTGATAAACTCTCAATATTGGAATATATAGTGTGGAAAAGTTTCTCCATTCATGCAATTCCGCTTTTAGCTAGAAATTACCTTTGCTGAGAAACATGGTTAGAAGTTTTGACTGAATGATGAAAAATTAAGAACTTTAACACATCAAAGTTGTTATCTAGGAGGGAAGAAGAATGCTTAAAAATATTTTTCTTCCTGTTGGTATAATATGGAAAAGGAAAATATGAAGAGAATAAATTCTTTGCAAGCCCTGCTTCTTTGTCTGATTTTAAATCCTCTACATTTACGACTGTGCAGTCTATTGGTGAAATGAGTTGGTGGGCTCAGTCTTGTTCCCAGTAGATATGGACTTAAATTTCAAAATACATTATCACCACAACCTGAAGTCTCCTAAGTGACAATCACAGAGAGAAGCCAAACGTTGAATAGGGAAAATGACTGACAACATCCATTGCTGTAGGTGGATCAGCTGGGTCAGGTTCAGGCACAGTGAGCAAATTAGGATAAGATTACTTGGTTGGGCCTAGCACATTCTGCACCTGTCCTGAAAGTGAAAGGAGGATTCAGCTTTCTCAGTCCTGCAGCATGCCAAAAGTGGTGAGGCCCACATCCTGAAATAAGTGGAAGTTAGTAGTCTAAAAGAACCTTTATGGATCTGGGCCTAAATTCATAACAGTCATTTTAAAACACAGGCACAATACAAATATTCTATTTCAAAACAACGAGAGTCCTGGGGCATCTTGTAGAGGAACAAATTTCTTTGAACATAAGATTTTGTGATCTCCAACCCACTTTGTCAGATGCAAGTGGGTTGGAGCCCACAAAGCTTTTACTTGAAGAAATTTGTTAGTCTTTAAGGTGACACAGGACTCTTGTTTTTTGCTGTATGTAGACTAATATGGCTACCCATCTGGAACTTTATCTTAGAACTTCTACTAGTGCTTTAATTTCAGTTTCCTCTTACAATAACTGTTAAACAATTGTAGGGCTGCTCTTAAACAAGGTTTCCTGACCCAGGAACTTTTAAATCTTTATTAGGAAATAAATTAAAAGAAAAGTAGTACCTTTGCCTGCTATTATCGCTGATGCAGACAAATCAAAACCAAGTGCTCTTATCTTTAAAGGGTTTTTTTTTTTTTTTGGTCTCTAGCAATTCCATTCTAAAAGCTTTAGCCAGAACTCTCCACTTATTAAAGCACATACAAATACAATAAATAGTCAGGGTGCATCAAAACTCGATAGATATCCCACAAGTCTGAGAAAGTCTTAGGGTGAATCAGTCATAGATTTCTGGATGGCCAATCATTTCATCTGTGCCTGGAGATCTTTTCAAGGTATCTGTGAAGTGATCTGCTTGACTAAACTCACTACCTCTCTTATGTCCCAAAAAAGATTAAAAAAAAAAAAAATTTACATAGCTGACCAACTAAACCAATCCTTGCACAGAAGCAGGGGTTACAAAGGCATGTCACTAATATATATTAAACAAGCAGTTTTAGACTGTTATTCTGTTAGCTGTGTTTCCCCCTACTGACAATTCTAGGACATATCGAGACCTCCTGTTTTTTTCACAGCTATTTGTCCCTTCACATTCAAAGAGACAGAATGAGTAGAGCCAGGGTCACTTCATGTGTTCACTGCCTCACACCTCCCTGTCCCCCCCCCCCCCCATTCACCTAGTTTATGCTAAATTCCTGCAAAGGCTTGAAAATGACTAAAAGCAGCAAGCAGAATAATTGGTAGACATCCCAATAATTGACAGTGGCTTGGATACCTGGATGGTTGCTAAAATACCCCTATTCAATTACCATTGGCTGTGTCTACATTAGGGGGTTATTTTACGTCAACTTCACTTTAAGTAGATCTTGTGAAGTCAACTTGGGATATGTCTACATTAGTAGACATACCCTGGCCTGGGCCCAGGCTCTGCTCCCTTCCCCACCCCTGGGCATGATCAGGCTCCGGGTCCCTGACCCGGCTGTGGGACCCTGATCTGGTTCCTCTTGTCTGGCGAGGAGCTGGGAGCCTGATCTGTCTCCCAGCCCCTCTCTGCAGGTGGCAGGGCCTGGCAGCTAGTTCTGGCAGGGGGCTTGCAAGTGGCTGGGGTGCAAGGAGTGGTCAGGCTCCCAGTCTCTCTCCGCAGGTGGCAGGAACTGGCTGCTAGCCCCTGCCCTCTGAGGCAAGGGGCTGGAAGTTGGATCCATCCCCCAGCTTCTCACTGCATGGCAGGAGCCGGATTGGGCCCCTGGTGATAGAACATCACTACTTCAGCAAACATGATTTTCTTATGTTAAACAAGACTTCTGCTTCACATTAGACCAAGGCTTTTTAACATTTACAAAAAAATCTTTTGTCTTTCATGCATGACTTTTTGTGCAAAAGAAAACTCGTTCGTCAGGTAGTGTCAGTAAGAGTTTGTGTAATATCTTCTCAGCTATTAGAAGGAAATAAGGAGCTTTTCAGATGGGAAAAAGTTATATGTAATTAATTGTTAAAAATTACCCATATTTAGTACTTGTTTAAATATGAAATTTACCAACAGTTTCACAAGGTTTTCTGAAATGTTAAAAAAAAAAAAAAAGAAATTCAAAGAGAACTTTTCATTTTTCTGCCAAATTACTTCATATTGATAGTGGCCTGCAGTGACAAACTTTATGCTTTCAACTTGTGGAAAGGGGATAATTGAATTTGTGTGTTTAATAAATGAGAAGATACCTCAGTTCCATATAAAACTTTTAAAAGCCTCAAAATGCAAAGTAAGGCATGCTGATGTGAATTGCATAAGGATACAATTAATTTATACATGTAAGAGTTTTTTTTTAGGGGGGGGTATGCTATTAGCCTCCATATCAGCTGATTATACAAAAAGCCAATAATTTATAGCCTTGCCAGAAGTATGACAAACTGCTTGCTGCATATTTTTTAAAGCTAAACTGATGTGTAATGTTTTTATAAAATGATTCTGTTAACCCTCATTTGCCACTACTGCATTGAGTTACAAAAATGAATATTGACAATGAGATGTGTGTTGGGTTCATAATGTTGCAAGAAACAAATGTGGTCCATGAGAGAGAGAGAGAGATGTAATTGCTGTTCGATTTATACTGAAGACATTTGAATTTGCAATGTATTTTTTCTTTGTTTCCTGAATGTGTCTGTTCCTTTTTACCTGGTTGTTAATGAATGTATCTGCAAAATAAATATGTAAATAACCTCCTCCCACCTTCCTCATTTTTCTAAGAAACTCAGCTCTGCCATTCACAAAGCGATGTCACCATTACCAGTCATCTTTGCCTTGAAGCATTCTGGTTTTTCTCTTTTTAGTTAACCTATTCTACTCAGTATTATTCAGCTCATGTGATGCATATCCACTGTTTTTTTTATTGAAAAATATGTAGAGAACCTCAAAGAAATTTCCTTCTTTGTTACTTAGTAGTAACATTTTTAGATGCTGCTGATCAAGGAGACTGGTCTTGAAGAACCTTGCTAACAATGGAAGTCAAATTACACTTGAGATAGTAAAAGGACAAAATGTGACATAGGTAAATTATTTTCTGCAAAGTATTAACAAAAGAATGAACCATGGCATTTCCCTAACCTAATTTAATCAATAATTCTGTAATTCGTATTCAGTCACAGCTCACTTTTATTCATTGTTACATGAGTGCAATTATTAGTCAGTCCTCTGTGAAAGTATCTGACAGCATTAAATAACATAGAGTAAGAGCTGTTCATAAGAAACAACAGGAGTCTAGTGCTCTGTTGGTGCACATGGGTAGCTGTCAGTAATTCTAATAGGAGTTAAAAGCTGATATTAGCAGAAGGTGCTCTATGAGGTTTAAAGACATTCTGGAAACTACGAATTGTATCTACTAGAAATTGTAATCTGGTGAGAATTATTTTCTGGAATTTAATGTTTGTATGTATTTGTAACATTTACTCACACATTCACACTGTTCATGCTCAATGATATTTAATATTGACATGATATTTTCATGTCATATCTATATCATAGAATCACAGAATCATAGGTTTGGAAAGGATCTCATGGGGTCATCTATATTTTCATGATATTGATATGTATAATTAAATGTTCATGTTATATGAGACAAAGCTATGAATGAACTATGTAGGTCCATGCCTATCAAACTTTGGCCTTATTTTCTTTGTGTTAAGTACTGGATGCTCTAGCTGAAATTGGGAGAAAGTTGGGTGAATAGAGGTCCTTCATATATCTGAAAATGTGGCCAGTATGTGACTTACGATAAATTTTCATGGAAAATTTTCACTGTAGAGGCAGATTTCAGGATGTCGGGGGGTTATCCAATTGAATGTTTTTGTTATCATAATATGCTTTTAACATGTAAGGAAGCAAACAGTGCACAACCACCATGGCTTGTTTTCCATATGAAACAATGGGAGGAAAATCAGTGGTTTACAAACGTAAGAGGAATGTGAATGTTGTTTTAAATGTTGATTAGTCAGCTGGGTCTCTTTAATCTTATAGCTTGACTCCAACCTACAAAACCTTGGTGTCAAAGGGTTAAGGTTGCAATCACAAAACAAAAATCCCTGAACCACTCAAATGAAATTCTTCTCTGAAGTCACTTGTTGAGCGATAACAAGGATTAGTTTGACTCATTGATTGTTATCTTAGCCTAACTGAACTACCCGAGTTTAGCTGTTGACTTCAAAAGGACCAGGGTGGCATTTATCATCTTTAAAAGGTGAAAAAGAAAATTCTATTCTTAATTCCTTTTCTCTCTCTATTTTCTCTCTTGTTACCCATCTTTCCCCTCCCGCCATTTGTCTACTTTCAAATTCTTATTGCTATAAAATACACAATTTTGCAAGAACAGTTCCTAATGCAGAGCAGTCTAGCAATGATGAGTGCTGTGATGATGAGTACACTGGCTGAGCTTCATGTGACAGTGGCTGTTTCCCTTTGAAGCAGAGCGATAGCTAACACTTCAAAAAGAAATCACCCATTTCCTCGGAAGTCCGATAGCCTAATGTACACATGGAATTTAGCTAATAATCGCCAGACACCAATAGTATGTCACATATTTGTCTGTGTCTCATTGCCATATTACAAACTATAGAAAGAGTAGAAATAATGAAAGTGACTTTACAATTTTCTTTAATAGGATGCAATATTTGGTATCTTTGCTCAGGCAAAAGTTTGAGTAAAAGTACGATATGGAACTCCATTTTCAGTTTTGAGATGTTTAGATTGTCAGGGAATAAAGAAAAGCATCCTAATGTAGAAAATGTGATATTTACTTCATATTGTGCGATACATGTGCTTGTTTTTACAACTTCTTCTGTGTTCCAAAGAATTCCAGTCATGCCTCTGTACTTCCCAGAACAAGATTTATAACTAAACATGTGACACTTTACTATGTAGTTTGTCACATTTCATTAACTATACTTAGCTAATTAATTACACTCAATATTAAAAAAAATTGATTTTTCTCTTTTTTTCTCTTCATACAATGAGTTTGTTTCTGCCTCTTTTCAGTCTGCTTTACCACCTTTCCTATTGCTCCTCTGATTTTATATTCTAACATCTTTCTTTTTCTTCTTTTGATAAGTTCTCTCATCTCCCTGGGCCACCAGCCCTTTCTTCCTTAAATCTGTCTCTCTCTCTTCCAAGCATCTCATCCCTGTATAGCCACAGTTTCTGTCTTAAACCTGCTCTCTTCTACAGTCCCTTTTGCCTATTGTGACACTATTGTGATGGGTATCTGCCCTTCAGCTTGGTGGGAATGCTGTCTCCAAGGCTGACGTGTCATTCTTTGATGTGCCCCATTTCCAGTGTTGTGGAAAGAAATCCTGATGGTGAGATGACAACTCTTGCTGTAAAGAACATAATAACAACAGCTAGTCCTGTGAAGAAGGAATGTTGCTTATAGTACCAGGTACTGGACTGGGGTGTGATGAGAGGATAGGAGGGAGCGAGAGATCAGCACAGGAGGGTATTTTCTAGAGAAAATCATTGAAGAGAAGCGTAGATGCAAAGTCCTCATGTAGCTTTTCATTTTCTCTATCCTACTTCTTTTGCTTTGTTACTTAAGGGAATTCAGTCCCAGCATTGAGTGCTACCATCCAGCAGAGAGCTAGGGAATTAACAATTTCCACTTGCTGCTAATCAACTTCATTGTCCTCTGTATCAAGTAAGAGAATTCATAAATGGTGGCTCCCATACCTTTAAAATAAAAATAAAAATAAAATCACTACTACCTGGATTTTCCTTGAAAGTTGAGAAGCCCATATCTAGCAATGACAGAAAGAATATATACTGCTTAGACTTTGTTAGTTTATTTAGTTAAGAATAAAGGTCAGGCAGAGTACTCTGTACCTGTGCTGTAACTTTTGAGACCAAATGTGAAATATCATATATTCTGTTAAGGCAATGGGTATGGACACCCAAGGTGTAAATAAGTTAGTTTCAGTGAGGTTACATCAGTGATGAGTTTGGCCCAGGAAGTTGATTACCATGTAAAACAGATGTTACAATATTTGAAAGCAATGGTCCATAGTAGCAAAAGGAACAATATTATATCCCAAAGGATCTATCAGCTACATGAGTTGTAAGAAAACTATGCAGATTTTCTTTTTTACACAAACACTGAATCAATAACAGTTGCCAGGTACACGTCTGTTAAACAAAATAAAACACATTTATAGACCTTAACTTTTTAGACTAATCCTGTTATTGAGATCAGTTATCAGATAATTTGAAGGCATTTTATATTATAATGTCTCTTGGTATGTGAAAATAGCCATTTTCTGCCTGAAACGCTCTGAATTTTTTCATCTTCATTTTTATCAGAACAGTTAGGGCTTTGGGGTTAGGGGTGGGGAGACAGTTACTGAGCAAGTAACATAGAGCTTATTCAAAATTATAAAGAAGATAAAAGATTTTGTATTGGTCTGTGTATCTATGTATTTATAACTTTAAAACGAGTGTATATTGCATTTAAAAATAATCGTACAGTAAGCAAAATGCATTATCTCATGGGCGTAAATGAGGGTATATAGAGTAATCTGTGTAGTGCATTTTAACTGGACTTTTTGCATTCTCAAAATCAGTCACACAGTGTATCCAAAGATTTATTAGAAATAGTACAATTGTGATATATACATGATGATTAAATACATTGGATACGGAAATTATTATCGAGCCACACCATTATGAGAATAAATATGACAATTCCTCTTGTAAAACACTGAAGAGGTTGTATTCTCATCTAATCACTTTGAAATGTAAGACTTGATATTGACCTACATCATATTGACTCATATCTCCCATTCATGAAGTAGACTTTACTGAATCTTCCATGTGCCACCAAGTAAATACTGAACCTTTCATATAAAATGATACATGGTTGCTTGGGGTGCATTCCAAATAGGGGAAAATCCTTTGTGGTGAAATGATGCTTTCTATCCTAACCCCAAAACACTTGGTGTATCCTTAATCTCAGTGCACCAAGCAGAGGGGAATTTTTATTCTGAAATTTTTCTGTTGACACTGCCAGTACTGATACACAGTATGTGCTTAACATTGCACTCCACCAAGTAGCAAAATGCAGGGCTACTGACAAGTGAAGGGTGGTGGGAAGGAAGCAATTCCCCGGGGGTCTGGTGATTTAAAAGGGCCCAGGAGGATGGGAGGATAAATATGCATCTTTCACTACTCAACACCCCTTTCCTCTTGAGGCCCCTGTCACTTGTGTTATCTGCCCCTCCCTTGGGCCAGGCTTCCTTATTATGCATCATGCAGGTTTCTGGACAGACTGAGGAGGTGGTATCTGCTGCTCCACTTCCTGGGTTCATCGGTAATATCCCTAAGAAGTGCAAGGAACTCAGGAAGATGAATAGTAGATAGCAATTCCTCAGCGGCCTAGGAACTTGAAAGTCACATAATAAATAAGTAAAAACTTCCAGTGGAAGCCACAGGCTTAGCTACATGTGGACCTGGCTGATCCCTGGTCCACTGTCTTTGATACTGGGCCCACCCAACTGCAGTTGATGCACTTGCTACAGCAACCAGAGTGTGTTTGGAATCAGGCAGCTTTTGGCTGCTTGCCTGATTGGCTTGCTTCCAGCCATATGACGAGAAACCAGACCTTCAGAAAGTAATGAGCGGAAAGCTGCCCCGATGCTCTGGTTATTAGGTAGCACACCAGAGCACGTGCAGCTTCCAGACTTCCTGGTTCCAGTCACATGACTGGACGCATGAAATGGCCTGGGCCCACCCCCATGACTCACAAGCCCCGCCTGAAAATCAAGTCTGGCCACGCTCCTGATGGAATTCCATTCAATTCGGAGCCGTCGCTTTCTAGGTGGGGTATTGACTGTTCTGGTCTGGAGCCTGGAACTGTTTTGGTGGGCCTGTTAAAATGTAGCATAATTTGCCACGCACAAAAAATTGCTCTTGCAAATAAATCAGACCTTTCATATGTATGTTCGTAGCAACCCAGTAGTTCAAACCCTCATTTTTCAAACATGATCTGTGCATTGAGAAAAACCAATAAAATAAAATAAAATAAAAAAACACAACCCAATAACCTAATGTTATGTCTACACTACGATTAAAATGTGCAGCTGCCCAGGCTCAAAGGGCTCGGGTACACAGGGCTGTTCAACTATGGCACAGATGTTCAGGCGTGTGGACCCTGTAAGGGACACAGCTCAGGCTTCCTCCCAAGTATGAATATCTACACTGCAATTAAACACCTTTACCCCAAACCCTGCAAGCCTGAGTTAGGCTAGCTGTCACAGACCAGCTGTGGACATACCCTAAGCAGCATGATGCTTTCTCACTCTTATTATTGCTTCAGAATACCCTTACCATCACATGATTAAAAATGACAATCGTAATTCTCACCCTGAAAAGGAAGATATTGGAATAAGAAGTCACTCCCTACTCTAGGAAAATGTCATGTCATATAATTTCTTTTTACAGGTTCAAGTTTTTAGTGAATTAGTTGCTGGATGAAAGATTGTGCAGCACACTTTCTTCTACCTAGCCCTTACCACCCACTGACCAGCTATTTGTTTTGTTTTGTTTAGATTTAAGATTATAAAGATTCCTGTCCAAGCCAGAAATGTTCTCACATAATTATAAAGTAAATACGACTAATATAAGTCTATGAAGTATTAAAATCAGTCCACAGCCACTTACCTGTTCCTTTCATAATGTTGGAAAAACAATCTTACCTCATTTCTCCAGAAGACTATCAAACATATGTCTTTTGCAATGTGTTTGGAAAATCACCAAATGTAGCAAAATAAACAAGGAGTCCGGTATATGTTGTTTGCAGCATGTGATTAAGTGGGATTTTCTCCCATGAAAGCTAATGTGATAAGTAAATTTGTTTGTCTTTAAGTGCCACAGGGCTCCTTGTTTGTTTTGGTGAATGAAACTAACATGGCTACCACTTTGGAAGGAGTCTGGTGGGACTTTTAAGGACTACAAATGTATTTATCGCGTGAGCTTTTGTGGGAGAAAATCCCACTTCGTCAAACACTTTGAACATGAGGAAGCTGACAGAATGGGAGGAAAATAAATGCAGGGAAGTGTAAGTAATAGGATCAGGTCACACTGTAACAGCAAATCAAAGCGGTTAAGAGTCAAACACTGGGGAACAACATAGTGAAGGAAGTGAGGTCAAATCACCTGTTGTAATGGGAAAAGAATAGGGACTATGGATTCTTTTCCCATTACAACAGGTCATTCGTTAGTCTTTAAAGTGCCACTATTTGTTTTACTGCATCAGACTAACACAGCTACCCCTTTGGGACTTGACACCGAATGTAGGGCATTCTGTATGAGGGGAGACTTCCAGAGTCTCTGAGCCACCCCCAAGTGTGCCCTTCCATCTGTCCTGGATCTTTCATACTGAGCGAGATCCAGCTTAAGTGGTCCTGCTGCCAACAGCTTTGGTAATATGGCACAAGGAGAGATGTGATCCCTCAAAAAGTACTTAATTTAGAAATCAGGATCATAGTCTAGACTAGATGACCTCATGAGGTCCCTTCCAACCCTAGGATTTTATGATTCAGCAGGGGTAAGAAGCTAACTTAATCTCTATGCCCATTCAGTACCTCTCTGCTTTGAAATTGCCAGATAGAGTGGTATGTATTTTGTGGTTTTTTGTGCTGTTCAGGAAACACAGAGCAAGCATCAATCCATCTCACACAAGGTACTGAGCCCTGATAATGGTAATAACTTCTCTGTCACTGCTTCCATGACTAGATATAAGCTTCTGACCTGAAGGTGAAAAGGTCTTTATCATGTTACCAATCTGTTAAGCACTTGAGCCCCTCACCCCTATTTTAATAGTAAAATATACTTAAAGCTAGATATACCAACAGGAATCAGGAATATTGTCAGTGAAGCTATTTTAGATTATACTGGCAAGAACAGAATTTGACCCAACATGTCCTGGATCCTAAAAAAATCCACCTGACTTTCACAAAGGATGTGTCTATCTTTGACAAGACCCCAGTGCTACTGAAAGGAATTCACTCAGCATGCTCCAGGACCATTTTCACCTTTGTACTAGGGACACTTGTAGATGTGCCTAACACTGCATATTTCTGCTTTTATGCTTGTCAAACAAAAGGTTATGAAGAAGAATAACTGCAGACTAAGGTCTTTCGAAGCTAAGCTTTGAGACAGAGTCAAGCCAAAAAGATCCTGTTTTGACAGCTGGTGAAATGTTCCTAGGAATTACAGCTGTCCATTAAAAATATTTCTTATACCTCTCCTTGCTCCTCAAGGTTTTCAAGAATGCAAATCACTTTCGTGAGAGAGAATCTTAGATCAAGTTATGTAAAAACTTATCAAGTGAAGTAATCACAGTATGATATAGGAATGTTAAACACCTGCTTTTCAGAATCAATATGCAGAAGAGCTTTTCACTAAGTGTCTCAAATTGTTATTTCATATTGTGACACCGGTAATTGTGCATAGCAATCTAAATTTTAAAATTCTGACAGTATCTCGATAGATTCCATGACATACCTAAAACCATCACCATGTTCTAGATAGATTTTAAATTGTTGGTACTACACCAAGCACTGAAATAAAACCACTGACAGCACATATCCTTATAGACTAATAGCAGCAAATAATTTTATGAATCATTAGTTTGGATATTTCAGTCCTACCCATTTTGAAACCATTTAGATTAATGCTTTTTGTCTGTGATATGGTATTAATAGGTTTCTGAAAAGCAGGTAGTTTCTAACTGTCTCTCACGGAACAGTTTTTAGTGACAAAGTTTTCAGTGTTACAATACCTGATTAATTTCACTGGTTCAGTTAAGTAGTTCTTTAAAAGAAAAAGAGAGAGAGAGAGAGAGATCCTGATATCAGGCATTCCTAAAATTACAGTACCCCCATGGGGAAATGAAAAAAAAATTGATAGAGCCAGATGGATACCCAGAAGCCACCTACTGCAGGACAGACCTGACAAGGAAACCAGCAGAACACTACTGGCCATCACCTACAGCGTCCAGCTAAAATGTCTCCAACACATCATCAGAGATCTACAACATATCCAAAGAGATGATCCCACACTCTCTTAAGCCTTGGGAGGCAGGCCTATGCTTGCTTACAGACAGCCCCTAATCTGAAGCAAATACTCACCAGCAACCGAACACCATGCAACAAGAATGCTAATCTAGGAACCTATCCCTGCAACAAACCCCATTGCCAGCTCTGCTCACACATCAACTCCAGTGGTACTATCACAAGTCACAACCACATCAGCCTCACCATCAGGGGCTCATTCACTGCACATCCACTAATGTGGTATATGCCATCTTGTGCCAGCAGTGTCCCTCTGTCCTTGTCCAGATTGTCCTTGTGCAAAAGGATATATGAACACAAATAGACATAAAAAATGGCAAAAGCCATAAACCAGTAAGAGAACACTTCAATCACCCTGGACACTCATTAGCAGATCTGAAAGTTGCCACACTTCAACCAAAAAAAACTTCAAAAACAAACTTCAGCATGAAACTGCAGAGCTGGAGCTGATTTGCAAGTCTGGCACAATCAGACTGGGTCTGAACAGAGACTTGGAATTGTTAGCACATTACAAAAAGTGATTGTCCATGTTCACACATTCTCTGCCTTTGATCAACTGGTGTGAATAAGCCCCATCTGCCTTCTGAATTGTCTTTGCTGACACTTTCCCTCGTCCATCCTAGCATATGTATATATACCTCTCAGCAGTAGTTTCCACTTCATGCATCTGATGAAGTGGGTTGGAGGCCGTGAAAGCTTATGCCCAAAGAAATCTGTTAGCCTATAAGGTGCCAGAGGACTCTCATTATTTTGGAAAAAAACATTTCTAATGCACAAGGTTTTTATGGGAAGTTCTGTATCCTAAACTCAGCACAAGATCTGACCTGGATTGGGTACACAGCTTAAGTAGGTGGGCTGTGCCCTAGAAAAGCTGCTGCACCCACAGACAAAAACTCTTTCTCCCCAAGTCAGAGTAGCAATAAAATGAAGTGCTGTCATTAAGCAGCCATTAGTTGCTGCAATGCCTTTGAAGCCTAGAGGGGAGTTTTTAGGAGATACCCTCAGACATAGATATGTAAATGTAGTTAACAACCTGAAAATGGTCAGGGCAGGCTGCAAAGGACAGCCAGTTGTTTTTCAGTCTCTGGCCTCCAGTCAGACACTGGGTCTAGAAAACAGATAAGTTACTTAAAACTCCATGTTCCAAAGGGAAAGCCCTGTGGCTATGTCCACACTTACACAGTTAAATTGATATAATTTATATTGATTTAATACAATGGATGTACAAATCAGGGGCGTTGCTGGCACTGGGCACACAGGGCCTGTGCCCCGAATGCCAGTGCCAGTACCCTGGGTCTGGTGGGGCCCCGCCCCTCCCGGTCTCTGGCCCAATCAGGCCGGGGATCTGGGGCCCAGCCATGCACAGCCATCGCAGCTGCTCCCGGCCCCATCCTTGGCTGGGGGCGTGGCCTGCAGCCAGGGGCATGGCCTCTGGGTAGGGGGTGAGGCCTGGGCCCGTGCCTCGGGTCCTTTCGTGGGGCAGCAACACTCCTGATAAAAATCATTAAATTGATTTAAGTTAAATTAATTTAAATGGTCCCCATTAGAAACTCAAATCGAAAGAGCATGTCCTTGGACAGGACTTGCTATTTTGATTTAGGAGAGAGGCACCATGGGACATGTGGCATGAGGGCCATGCCCCCATCCAGTATATAGAAAAAGGAAAATACCTGGGAAGGAGAAGGGCAAGAACTGTTAAATCGATTTAACAGTTAAATCAAAATAACATGTCCGCACTGTGTTATTTCAAAATAACAATTTCAATTTAACCATCATATCGATATAATACTAGGTTTTATTATATCTCTATGACTTTCCTTATATCAAAATGAAGGAGCTCCTCATTTTGAAATAAGGGAACGTCATTTGGATCAGCATTATTTCAATTTAAACAGTGTATGTGGACATACCCTGTTAGCCTAGTTCAGTAAAACAAACAAGGAGTCCTGTGGCACTTAAAGACTAACACATTTATTTGTTACATGAGCTGTTGTGGGAGAAAATCCCACTCCATCAGATGTTTAATTCTCCCACAACAGCTCATGCAATAAATAAATTTGCTAGTCTTCAAGTGCTACAGGACTTCTTGTTTGTTTTAAAGCTCCATGTTCATTACTATCTCTTGACCCCAAAGGATCAGCCACATTATCACATCAATATTAGTTCGTAGCTTACCCAAAATACCATGCTGCCAGCCAATCCCTTAGTAACTAAAACTAAAGGTTTATTATAAAAGAAAAGAAATAAACCATAAGCAAACTGTTAAAGGAAAAGCAATCAGATACATACAAATAATATATCAGGTTCCAGTAAAATTGTGGCTTGTGTAGTCCCTTTGGTGTACATCTAGTACCTGGATGGGTCTCAGTCCTTCTTTTCAATGCTTCATTAGTTAGAAACCCAGTCCAGAGAAATGAAGACTAACTAGTCCATGTATAGAGTTCTGATTCTCCCAGAAGAATTACTAGACTGGTGCTGGGATCTCAGTCTTGTGATCCAGATGTTCCCTAAGAAGCTTATATAGACTTGAGATAAAAAAGGGTCAGTCTATTAGAGTCCTTTATAGAGCTATGCAGGCTGAAGGATGTCTTCTTAGCAGCAGGTAGTTCCTTGAGCACTGAAGAATCATCTCCCATGTCCTGAACACAGGATTACTAGTTACATTAGCAAGGGGTAACCATTCACAGCCATTCGCTGGTGTTTACTACTTACATTTCAAGGAGAAATCAAAACAATAGTATCCTTACATTGGAGCGCATCTAAATGTTCATATGTTCTTTTTGAATTAATAGAACAGTGACAGACAAGGAAGCAGTTTATGTACATTGTTAATCTTTAAAAAGATAGATGTAAATATCATCAAAAAACTACCAATGATACACGTGCATATCAAAACTCTAGTTCATGGGTTCTCAACCTTTTCCTGTTATGAGACAGATGGCAGCATGATCAACTGTGTCTAACACAGGTGCCCCTCTCCTCCAAAAAAAATTGCCACTGCCAGGACTTTCAGTGGCAGCACCCTAATCCCCTGCCCACCAGCTTCCCCACCACTGAAAATAACCAGTCTCTGCCAGGATTTTTTCGGCAGTAGTGCAACTCCCTGGCCATTACAAGTTGTCCCTTGCTGCCACCACTGGAAGAAACTCTATGCCAGCAGAAGAAAACCCTGCTGGGCCTGGGTTTATTTGAGCAGTGGATGGGTTTCTTTCAGTGGCAGCCCTGTTTCCAGCTCACACTCAACCGCATGCTGCAACATACTAGTGTCTTGCGACGCATTGGTTGAGAACCATTGCTCTGGTTTATTTGTAAGGGATGACCCACACTACCATTGTGCTTTCCTATAATATGTCTTTAAAGGTCAGATTTGGGCCATGTATTTGAAAAGTTGCTCAGACTTTTCAGGCCTACCTTGACAGCCAGTATTGCAGGTGGCCCTTGCAATACTGTCGTTGTGATGATGAGGTAGGTATGCACAACCATCTGCATCAGTTCCCCTCATTATAGCTTTCCATCTCTCTGCAAAGCAGGATGGCAGCATTTTGACAGCATTCAAGACTGTGTGTACTTGCCACAGAAATAATGGGGAGAGGGAGGATTTGACCCTTCATGCACAAATAAGACATCCATTTTCTTCGGGGGAGCTTCAGCGAACAGGGCCTTTACAAAAGATTGTGTTATTAAGAACTGAGAGTTAATTCCATACTGTACCTCTCAGGTTAAGTAGTTGTTTTCTTGCTCAATTCAATTAGTTTTTTCTATCCTCCTGTTGACTCCATGGGGTAAACTTCAAAAGCCGTTTGCAGTGATTTAGCTCCACAGCTTCCATTAACATCAGCATGAGTCATGTGGCTAAATCTTAACATGCTGCTTTGAACATTTACCCCACTATTTTCTGCATTTTCAACTGTCAAAACGTGATGAAATGCATCTCATGCTCTGAGTGAGTTCTGTTACTGGCAGTGCTTACGACCCATGACATGCACAGATACATATTTTACATGAAAAACCAGTATAAGACAGTGTCTTCAACATTTTTTTTTTCATTTGGGCTCTTAAATTTTTTTTTGAATGGAGACACAGATCACTTTGGAAATCTTAGACATAGTTTGTGGACCCCAGCTTGAAAACCACTGGTATTATACATCCCCTCTGCCCCCTCTTATAGAAATGGGCTAGTAAGTTTCTGGTTTCTGAAATGTGAGGTGGTTTTTGTTTGTTTGTTTGTTTTTTCATGATGCAAGTTTACAAAATGTGGGTTAGCTTGACGTTCAGTAAAGGTGATCGTCACCTCAGGAGGGGTTATACTTTGCTGTGCTGTGCAGTTGTGTGTTTCAGGCTACATATTTCCTTGATGTGTCCCAGCTCCCTGGAAGTAAGTACTTCAGGCAGGAGTTTTATGGGCTTTGCCAGCAACCTACTTAGTCACAGGGATCTGTGAGAGGCTGAGGCTGAATGGGTGGCTGCCTTCATATGGGATTATGTCACCACAACAACCAATGTGCCTGCAGATGCATTATCAAATTGCATAAAACAAAATGAACTAGTGATGTGGTAATTCCAAGTAAATGCAACTCAGCTACTTCTTCTGTAGGTGTTGTCTTTGTCTAATTAACTTTGTTGTCCCATGCTCCTTTGCATATAAACATATGTCTTATTTCAAAAGCAAGTTCTCCACTTTTGCCATCAATTAATTAACCTAGAAAGAAAGAATAGAAGCAGGATTTGCAAATAACATTAAGAAACTTCAACTCTAATCTGAAAAGTCCATATAAAATGCTACATTATATATCAGACTCCATTTCATGATGGTGTTAAATATGTCTGTGCAGGGCATGGAAATAAATTGTGCCATTGGGGTGTCATATCCTTTACGTTACAGCAGAAAACATATCTATGTTCCATAAGGGAGCTGTTTGTTACTTAATTTACTTTCCTATTTCAACGTAGTTGAATTCATCAGGCTCAAAGGTCAATAATGGTGCTATGATGTGAGGTGCTAGAGCTCTAGAGCACTGAAACTTCAAAGGAATGGGCTCATTATAAGGATTAGTTATAAGAAGCTGTTGTTTTAATGCAATTGCTTCTGCATTTACCATCTATTTTTAATTTAATTTCCCTGTTAAGTTGCATAGTAAATGATAGTGACTATTAAGGACCCTACATTCTCAACTCAGAATGAGAAATTACATATCTCTGGTTGATTTGCTTGAGAGTTATTAATAACAGAATTTGTGCATTTTTGAAGACTCTCATGGACTTTGACATGTGGGTTGCAGAGTTAAAAATAATTTTGAAATTCTGTACATTTTCCTGACGTGTCTGTAAATGAAAACTGGGCATGTCTGCATTTTTAAGGAGAGAGAATGAGAGAGTGCTAATCTACAAGCATACATTTAAGAACTTAACCATTCTGGTCAGAACAGTGGTCCATCTAGCTCAGTATCCTGGTTTCTGACAGCCATCCATGCCAGGTGCTTCAAAAGAAATGAATAGAACAGGTGATCATTCAGTGATCCATTCCCAGTCTCAGCACACAACTATCTCTATTCTAACTAATAGTTTTAGATGAACTAATCCTTTATGAACTTACCCCATTCCTTTTTGAACTCTGATACAGTCTTGGCTTTCACAACATCCTCTGGCAAGGAGTCCTGTGGGTTGACTGTGCATTATGTGTAGAAATATTTCTTTTAATGAATTTTAAATCTGCTGCCTGTTATTTTCATTTTGTGACCCCTGTGCTATAAGGAGTAAAGAGCACTTCCTTATATAGTTTCTCCACACCAGTCATGATTTTATGGGCCTGTATTCAGGAGCAATGCTGACCCAGGAAAAGGCCTGGGGCCCCAGCCCTGGCCCTGATCCCAATTTCAGGGCCAGGGGCTGATGCGGTCCTGGGGGCCCAGGCAGGGCCTAGATCAGGCTGTTGCTGCTGTCAGCCTGGCCCCAGATCCCCGGCCAGGGATGGGGCTCAAGAAGACAGCTGGCTCCGTGGGTGGCCTTGTCTTGGGTCACCAGCTGGGGACGGGGACAGGGAAGACAGCCTCTGCCACCATGGGCAATCTGGCCCCAGACCCCTTGGCCCTCAGGGCACAAGGCCCAGCACCAGTGATACCACTGGCTGTGTGATATCCCCTACCTCTTAGTCATCTCTTGTCCAAGCTGAAAAATCCCTGTTTTATTCATCTCTCTTCATATGAAAGCATTTTCACACCCGTAATAATTTCAGTTGCCATTTTTTAAACCTTTTCCAATTCCAGTATTTCTTTTTTGAGGAGGGCAACCAGATCTGACTACAATATTCAAGATGGGGGCATACCATGGATTTATAAAGAGCCAGTGTGATATTATCTGTTTTACCTGTTCCTTTCTTAAGGATTCTAAATGTTCTACAAGCCTTTTCAGCTACAGCTACACATTTTCAGGGAACTGTCCATAATGACTCCAAGAACTCATTCTTTAGTGGTAATGGCTGATTTAGACCCCCATCATTTTATATGTATAGTTGGGATTATATTTTCCAGTGTGCATCACATTGCATTTATCAGCATTGAATTTCATCTGCCATTTTGTTGCCCATTCATCCAGTTTCATGAAATCTGTAACTCTTCTCAGTCTGCTTTGAATTTAACTACCTTTAGTAGCTTTATATCATGTGCAAATTTTGACACCTCACTGATTCTTTTTTTTCCCCAGATCATTTATGAATATGTTGAAGAGTACTGGATCCAGTACAAACTTCCAGAGGACATCACTATTGATTTCTTTCCATTTGGAAAATCGATAATTTATTTTGACCCTTGTTTCCTTTTAACCAATTGCCGATTAAGAGAATAGTTTCCCTCTTATCCATTGATCACTTTCTTTGTCTGAGTGCTTTTGGTGAGGGAACTTGTCAAAGACTTTCTGAATATCTAAGTACACTATATCCATTGGATCATTCTTGTCCACATGCTTGATGGTTCCTTCAGAAGATTCTGGTAGATTGGTAAGGTGTGATTTCCACTTCCAAAAACCACATTGACTCTTCTTCAACAAATCATCTAGGTGCCTGATAATTCTTCTTTTCTATAGTCACAACCAATTTGCTTGATATTGAAGTTAGGCTTCTCTGCCTGTAATTCCTGGAATCACCTGTGGAGTCTTTCTAAAACTAGCATCACATTAGCTATCCACCCGTCATCTAGCACTGACGATGATTTTAAATGATAGATTTATATACCACAGTTAGTAGTTCTGCAGTTCAACGCTTGAGTTCCTTCAGAACTCTTGGGTGGATACCTTCTGGTCCTGGTGACTTATTAATGTTTAATTTATTAATTTGTTTCAAAACCTCATCTAATGCTAGTTCAGTATGGGAAAATTCCTCTGGTTTATAGCCTAAAAAGACTGGCTCTGGTCT
Organism: Podocnemis expansa; assembly: GCA_007922195.1. Taxonomy (NCBI): domain Eukaryota; kingdom Metazoa; phylum Chordata; order Testudines; family Podocnemididae; genus Podocnemis; species Podocnemis expansa. The sequence continues at coordinate 22,003,237 of ML681984.1, read as the reverse complement.
GGGACTCCCTCACATCCTCAATCATGAAGACCAGTGCAAATAATTTGTTTAGTTTCTCTGCATTAGCCATATCTTCCTTGAGTGGTCCTTCAGCATTTTGATTATCCAGTGGTCCCATGTGTTGTTCAACAGGCTTCCTATTTCTCATGTACTTAAAAATATTTTTACTGTTACTTTTTGAGTCTTTGGCTAGCGGTTTTTCAAACTCTTTCTTTCTTTCTTTTGGCATTCCTAATTGTATTTTTACTTTAGTGTACTTTCACTTGCTAGAGTTTATGCTCCATATATATCTCAGCTTTTTTGCCATAAAACCTGAAAAATAAAAAAGAGAAGAAATGCACAAAAAAGATCTTTAGATGATCACTGCATAAACTAGAAAAGACAGAGGGGTGTTATCCATTGCTTGCATTCATATAGGACAGTTCTTTCAGACTGATGTGACCTACATTCCTGATGCTGGAGAGGAGAACAAGAAAAAGTCAGTGTCACTCCCTCCTACTCATTTTTAGTGTTAAGCACTGACGAGCAGATCCTTACCTGATATAAATTATCATATAGCCATCAATTTTGTTCGAACTCCACCTATTTACACTCAGTGAGGCTCTGTTGCTGATTCATTTTTGATGTTATCAGAGGATGTTATGTAGATGAGTCAGTGTTCTGCGCCCACTTGCTTTAATCAGTTTCTGACCTCCGTTCTTCGACTCATCAAGTTTTTCCTCAATTCCCAAACCCTCCAAATCAGCAACAGATTATACTCAAGTCCTCACTGGCAACAGTATATTTTGAAATACATCAGAAAATGCAATGTGGGTAAGTATACTCAGGTGTTTGAGGCATTTTTGTGAAATATGCTGGATCCAAAAAGGTATTTTTCAGGTAGAAGTTAATAGTCATACAATAATGGGAATCATGAGATCAAAACTTGTCTGATCCTTGCTAAAAATAAATTGCTTTATTTCTATGAATAAATTAACTTTATTGGTGATACTTCCAGGTTTTGTTTGTTTTCATTTGCAGTAAAATCTTGTTGTAAATATAGGTAACCCTTTGATGAACTTATTTTCTAATTCACAAAATACTATACAAGAAGATCATTTTAAAAGTTTGTTTATCCATTAAAAGGACATCTGGGAATCTCTAAAATGCCTTGTAGTGATAATATGCTTTGTACTTGCATAGTGCTTTCCAACTCAAGATGTCACAGGTTATTTGATATTGATAATCCTATGAGGTACACCTTTTGAATGGATTTTACAGATGGTGGAAAATGAGGTGCAGAATGGCTAAGTAGCATGGCCAGGGTTATATAGTAAGGCCATCTCTATGCTGCTGGTAGGAAAGTTACCACCGTCAGATTGATCTTTCCAGATCAACTCGGCAGTCAGTTAAGACATGCAGAGCCGATCAAGAAATAGGGTTAGTAAAACACTCCCCTCAAGTGGTGCAGCACAGTGCAGATGCCTTGATGAAAAGGAATTAGGAATTCAATGGGAGTTATGCAAGCTACTCTCTGTACGCAGAGTAGCTTGCTTAACTCCCATGGACTGCCACCAAATATTCCCAGCTGTGTAGACTGGACCTCAGTTTTGGCAAAGCCAGGAATAAGACCTATGTACAAAGCTGCTGAGTTTCTTTAGTTGTATGTGTTTATTTGCATTTTTAGTTAATTTGCATATAACTGTAATGTTCTGTTTTCAAACCTCTGAGTGTATTTAATGCATCTGCAGCCTGCATGAATGAAATGTTCTTTGTCTACAGGGCAGCAGCAGTTCAAGAAACTAATAGAAGAGCTTGGATTAGAACTCATTGGGTTATAACTCAGGGCACCTTCTGCTAGGCTGTAGCATGAGAGAGACTTTTCTCAGCCAGTTGTACTGTGATACATAACAAAGCTACGATAATGCATGACGTTCACAAAAGTTCCTACAGAGCATCTTCTGACTCTCCAGTCTGTTCCTTAACCACTAATTCATGCTTATTCTGACTGCTGCCATCTCAGCTGACACCAGGGATTGAATTGGGGGTAGTCAAAACTAAAAGAATGAACTGCTGCAGCCTGAGCTAAAAAAGCCAGGCTTTGGCACTGAAAGCTGTAACACATGTGAAGTTTCTGTGCACCAGTCGCAGAGAAGGAAACTTGACCAGTGGGTCATGCTTACACTTAATAGAAAGTGCATCACTGTACCCATCATAAAAGGTCTACTGTGAGTCTGTAGAGGTGTCAAGTTGGATAATGCAGAGTTTAGAGACAAAATTACACCATAATGGATGGACAGGAGAGGAAGAGGGAAATGACTCAGTACAGGAAATGTAGCTTCAAACAATAGAACATATGGGAAATGTTTTAACTTGCATGGTGAGGGAGAGTTTTCCACAGGTATGCCATTGTTTTACCACAATTAAACTATAAATTCTTATTGTTCTGTATCATAGTGATGAATTTAAAACAATAACAGTATAATTCAAGTGCAGATCATAAAGAATGATGCCTAAAAAGTATTAGCTTTTGAGCAGAACACCATACCTATTATGAAATCCATTATCTGTCTGTTTGCACAGGCTATTTAGAATTCCCTTTTTACTTGTATGCCAGAAAGAGAAAAATACATCATAGAATCTCAGTTCCCAGTGACACTGAAACTGACTGTCTGTAGTTGCTACCAGTAGTCACTTCTTATCTTGGTCATCTCTTTAGTGGCCTGATCCAAAACCCAATTGACATGAATAGAAAAATTTTCAAGGTTAGCAGGAGAAGATAAATACTTCTGCTCTTTGTTATGTAAAATACACCCTCTGAAACTGGATTTTTTTTCCCAGTCCCCAGGAAAAGGTTGACAGAAAGTAGCTTGCCATTGAGCTTGCTTGGTAACTATACCACTCTATAGAACACTGGGCCTGTAGTTATTTGATCTAAACCACAATTCACACAATGCTGCTGTTGTCACATTGACCTGCTCCACTCATTTAAGAAGAGGAAGGTAAAGGTATGTATAAAATAAAGATGAGCAAATTGGTGTTGGGAAGACCAAGGGGCAGTGGTGACCTCAGTGCAAGCACTGAGGAATTTGAAGGAAATCCATGTTTTACAAAGCTTGGGAAGTAGAGCTTTTACCACCAAGCCCAGTTGCTAGTGGTCAGGTCTGCTACCAAGAGATTCTACAATAGTTAATAAGATATCAAAAAAGTAGTCTACTGTACTCTAGAGCTAGATAGCCAAACAAGGATAAAATGCTTTTCTTCATATAGTGGTTCTTTCTCAAGGCCAGAGGAAAGCCATGAATTCTGAAAATTTCCAGAGGGGTAGTTGTGCTCATCTGTATACAGGAAAAACAACGAGAGTCCTGTGGTGCCTTAAAGACTCACAGATTTCTTCAAGCATAAGATTTCATGGGCTCCAACCCACTTTGTCAGATGCATGAAGTGGAAACTACAGTTGAGAGGTACATATGCATATACCAGAGTGAAGGAGGGCAAGTGTTAGGAAAGACAATTCAGAGGGCAGATGGGGCTTATTCACAACAGTTGATTAAAGGGAAAGAATGTGTGAACAGGGGTGATTACAATTTAGCATATTATGTCCTTGTTCATGCGTATTATGTCCCTGGCATGTGTATATATTCCTCTCCACTGTAGTTTCCATCTTCATGCATCTGATGAAGTGGGTAAATCTTTAAGATGTGACGGGTCTTTCGTTGTCCATGAATTCTGAGACACTTCTGATATGAGTAATGCTCGGAACATTTGATATTTGAAAGTGTTAGGAATAATCACAGGAGATATAAATACTAGGTTAGCAGACTATTAATAAAAGTATACAGGCAGATTAAATGATGAGTTCGGTGAAGGAAAAATTGATAGTTCCTGGAAGGTTCATACAGGGAATGCACACATGAAACTGTATGCATGTAGAAGAGAGGAAAGTGGACACACGGTTAATATAAACAGGCCAGGAGACACTAAAATCTTATTTTTAGATTTTTTGCAGATCTGTTTTTTTGTGCCAGGAAGCTGCTTTTTGCTACTTATGGAGAATGTTCCATGTTCATAGTCAACAGAATAAGAGTTAAGATTTTACATGTAGATCAGCATGTTTGTCTAGAAAATTAGAGAAGTGGATTTTTTTCCTCAAAAGCATACATGTAATCAATGGTAAAGAACCACATGAAATCATCTCCTTAGATGCTCATTGCAAACTCATATTTGTAAAATTTATGCTCAGATTGTGGAGCAGCCAGGGCACTCATCCAGAAGTGTAAGAATTCTGCAGTGAAAAGTATGTATACATTTAATTGCCAAAAGCAGGTACAAAGCCCAGAGTCAGCAAGTGGCCTTTGGAAAGGCTGTTTTGAAAGATCATATTGACTGACAGGTTTAAGCCCAGTTACACTGATTATACAAAATTACAGTCTCTCTTATTCTAAAATGTGCTGCTATTAAATGGATTTTTAGTCAGGAGTTATGTGAGTCTAGAAGAATGACAGCCAATTTATTACAACAGTTAGATTTGCTTTTTTTATTATTGTTACTGCCAGTTTATTTTTAATTACTGAAAAAAAAGTGCAGTAAATGCAAGCAATGCATTTTTTAAAAATTCCCTTTTAAATATCACAGCTACGTTCCAGAAAACAAAATGTTAAAGGCTTTAAACACACATCAACATAGTGAAAGAAGACAGGTGCATTACATATGAACTACTTGTCTTCATGTTTAAGACCTTAATGACCTATAACAGTGGTTTTCAAACTTTTTCTCAGGACCCAGTTAAAAAGAAAAATTAGGCCCGTGACCCAACAATTATATCTTTGAGTAATGCATTCCAGTCTTTCAGTGGTGGCAACAGGGGATGCCACAAACCAGTGCCTGAGGCTCTGTGACCCAGTACTGAGTCCTGACTCATGGTTTGAAAGCCAGTGACCTATGCCAACCCCTCCTATTATTTCTTATGCACCAGCTGTCAGCCACTGCTCCCCATCTGACAACGTTGCCCATCTTTATTGCCCACCAGTCAAATTTTCTACAAGTGTATTTGTACTTTCTCCTCTGCCCACCATATGGATGGAATAGACTACTGTAAATGTCCATAAAAAATCCAAAAGGCCACCACTTTATGCTCTTTCAACTTGCTCTTTAAAATTTACCTCGGTGCAGTGCCCACAGGACATTGAATAATGGCTAATCAGTGTGCTGCAAATGCTGCATATTACATTGAAAATTGTCATCTCAATGTTACCTTGTGCTCCTTTCCCTTCCCTGTCATGTCTATCTGTTGTCTCTTTTTCATCTTATTCTTTGCTTATAAACTCCTTAGGACGGAGTCTTTCCTGTGATGTGTACGTGGAGTCTAACACATTGCAGCCTCAATCCCAGATTGGTGCTTTTAAAATTTATCACAGGACAAATCACTACTTCTAATAATGACAAGCACTTCTTGTGCAAGACTTCTAGGTGGGCGCTGTGTTTGTATAATACAGAAAGCTGACAAAATGCTAGGGGCATGGAACACAAAGGACTGTGTGCTATGCCATTTGAAGGGTGCAACCTGAGGCTCCAGTCACACCTGCAGCATGTCTTTATAGCTTGGGGGAAGGCACAATTCATCCCCGTCTTGTGGCTGGTCCTTGTCCCAAGCCTTTGCATGGGATTGGTCTCTGTGTACAGAATGACTAGAATTACACTGGTTTCTTTAAAATCAGTGCCCCTGCCTTCCCGTAAGGTTCAATCAAGTGCATTTTTTTTTCACCTAGATTATTCTCCAGAAAATAGTGGTTCCTAATGGAAGTGTTGAGAGATCCCTAACATTTGCCAGTTGTGAAAGTTTCAGAGTGAAGCAAACAGCAGCAAGAAAAAATTATTTGTAAATTCTTCAAGGCTGTGCACTGTGAGGTTTTTTGTTTGTTTTGTTTTTGGACAAAACTCAAGTAAAACATTCAATGAATTAACATAAAGTCTCAGAATCAGGGATTTTTTTAATCCTTCTTTAGCTTAACTCCTTAAAACAGCTCTGCAACTAAAAGCAGAAGAGAAAAAAAAAAGCTTAAATCAGCATCTTACAGGTTTCCTCTAAGGTTAATTAATTGTCATTAATTGTGAAGTACTGTAGCAATGAACAGTAGCTTTGTGCGTGATAATGGGGTGGGGGGGGAGAAGAAGAAGGAAAAAGGAAACCCACACGGAACAATCATCAGCTTTGAGCTTGCAGATGATTTCTTCCCCCCCTCCTCTCCAGGAGGATCAGTTTGCAAACCTAATTCAGACAATGTACAAATATAATTACAGTGGTGAATTAATTTAGCTGGATATGCAAAATGGCAGAAAGTACAAAATGTTTTCATAAGCAGTATAGGTACTGGTAAAATTGGAGGAGGTAAATGGTTAGTTTTATAAAATTTTGAACCCAGAAAAAGGGGGAGGGAGTTAAACAATTCCAGTTTGGTGATTGCAAACTGTCTGAGTTCATAAAATAAATCAGTGACAGAAGGAGAAATGGAAGTCAGATCCACTAATTCACAGACCACTGCGTTATCCATAAACCACTCTTCCTCTCTAATTATTGCCTTGCACAGCTGCATTTGAACTGCTTTTCTAACCTACTACCACCAGTCCCTTTGAATGATGTTATTGTGATGGTGTGGTCTGAAGCACTCTATCCGCAATTGTGGGAAGCAGTACATTTTGTGTGTGTGGGTGTGTGACTGGCCTATCTGACAACTAGCTCAGTGCCAGAGTGACTCAGTATTGGCCATTATGGTTCAGGTAAAACTCACCGGTACAGTTTCCTCAGCTTCTCTTGGCTGAAACAAGGCTTGCACCATACACTGGAATCGATTTCACCCATTCCTGTACTGCAAAAATTCCTTTCAAGTTACTGAGTCACTTGGACTGCAGCTCTTTATATACAATATAGCGAGAATGCTCAAACGATTACCTTCATTTTACTGCTATAGCTCAGAATTCTTGGAATATTGGTACACAATGAAAAACATTAAAAGGACCAGACCCTGTACATATGAAAACTACCCAGACACCCTTGAATAATAAGATGTGGTAGCTGACAGAAAAGCTATGTGATACAGCTAGTAAAGTTTTGTTATTCATGGAATTGTACTCTGGTAATGGAGATCTCTGGAGCTGTCTCAAAGTCTTATTTCAAAATTCATTATGCTGTTTAACATTTTCAAGGTTAAAACAATCAGCACTGTCGCTCTATAGATGGGAAGTAGCATCATCCAGTAGTTCTCTTTCCCACTGCCAATAGTTCTGATACCCAAGGCAAACGAGAAGCAACATGGCACAGTGGGCAAAATGTTGGCTGGGTTCCATACCACAGTATGAAAACACTATAAAAATGTACATTAAATGCATTGTTATTTCTCTATCGGTAAGGCAGAAGAAACAACACCTATACTCCATTTCACAGGGGTGTTGTGAAGTTTAATTAGGTATTTAAATGATTCTGCTACACAGTGGAACTAGTTAGCTCACATGTATTTTGAGACTAAGAGGATATAAGGTCATTGTTTATATGTTTTTTGATATATACTTCTTCCAGCGTTGCAGTTTTATGTGGTTGCATAGCTGATGATGCGGAGGATGAGGTAGTAAACCCAGGAAGGGCTTCTTTCCTAAGCCAGACACCAGTTGATGTCAAAAGGGATAAGCTTATTCACAGAGCACAGATGAGAGTTAGTTAACTCTAGTGGTCACAACAGAGGACTGGCAGTGAGGAACCTCTATGTTCTAATTTCAGCTGTGACGGGGAATCACTGTGCATCCTGGGAAGTCACTTCATTGCTTTATTTTTTTTTTTAATCTTTTAAATGAGTATACTAATACTTAGGTATCTCCCAGGGATTTTGTGAGAGCTAATGTTTGCATAGTGCTTTGATGAAAAGCTCAGCAAGTGCTAATCATTAAACAGATTAGATGAAGGGGAATCTCTTATATGAAGGAACGGGTCCTTCAAAGACAAGGAAGAAAAGACAGTTCTCTGTGTTAAGTATATTATTGATTTTTATATCCAGTAGTGAGGAATTTTTCAGTCCTTGTTTGATTCAGCAAATCCTTTCTTTATGGTGGACAAATGACGATCTCAGTTATCTACAAGGAAATGGACAATGTAAACATGAGAGATCCTGAAATACTGATTAAGTTTTAACTATTATTTTCCCCCCAAATGAGAAATCTAAATGGTGTAAACATAGTTACAGGCTGAGCCAGGATTGACACAATTTTGCTGCTCAAAACTATCTGTGCTGCCAGCATAAAGCCACTAACATGATAAATGAACATACACATAATTGTTATTAAAACAATCAAGGAAGCCAGCAGCTTTTAAAAACTAAGAATTTTGTTTATCACATGAGCTTTTGTAAGAGAAAATCCCACTTTGTCAGATGCTTGAAGAAGAGAAACTACTACCAGACTCTTTTTTTTTTTTTGCTGAACTAGACTAGCTTGGCTACCCCTTTGGAACATTTGGTATTGTTAATCCTATAGAGGGTTGCCGTGCCCATTAAGTGGCTGCCAAGTATCACATTGCAGGGCCAGTTCCTAGGTTGATTGATATGATCCCTGTTAATACAATTTGGGAAGAACATAGGACTCCTTTAGAAGGAAGGTGCTACATACATGAACATTATAAATCATCAAAAGCACTGACAGGATCATCCCATTTAAAAAAAAAGATGGCATGGTTTTCAGGCTAAAGCTTATTGCAGAGTAATAACAGGATAGAAGCAGCTATCAGGGTGTATGCACATATGGTTTAAGCAAGTGAATACCTTCTCCCCAAGTCTCTGAAGAAAGGAAGTGCAGGGGAAATTTAAAAAAAAAAAATCTAAATCCACATCTGTCATAGTGTTTCAATAACCTTATTATGAAACGACTGATATATGCAGTCTAACAGTTTATGTTTCACACTTTCAGCACTCTGAGCCTTGTGCACATTATTTCAAGGTCACACATCATTGTTTCCCCTGTTACCAATCTAATAAGCAACATCTCATTCACTCACTCAACAGAAAAGTCTATTGTGTCCCGATAACACAGGTCAAACACTGATTCTGTAGTTTGACTGAAATGATATTGTGGGGTAAATAAACAAAACAAAACAAAAAAACACTTTGCCTGGTTTCTGCTTTCTTTTATGGAATGTTGTGTTTTTCTTGTATAGAACTTTGCTTGTTTTCAAAAAAAGACTGAGGAATAAATATACATTTATAGTTTGTCTTTTTCTTGTTTCCCTTTAACTTTGTAATAACTTTCTGTAACACATCAGCCCTGATGAATATTGACAACATTGTGGTTGCCCATTGCTATGGTTCCAGATGTCTTAGCAGATGAATTAAATGGCTTCTTTCCTTAATAAAAATAGATTAATAAAATGTATTATTTCCACATGCGAGATGACCCCTAAATTGTACCAATAAATCAATAATTTAAGTAATTATGTGTGCTTGAAAGAATTGAGTGAACAGTGAACTTGAACAAATAATTGCGATCAGAATAGAGCTGTTAGAATAATCTATACGCTTCTAAGGACATGCTTCAGAAAAATGCTGTTGATCAATAACAAAAACTCAGCAGAATATAAGAGGTTAACAAGAACATAACAAGAATATAATGACTGGGGTTATATGCTTTCGGTGGATGTGGTAGGACATGCAGGCATCCTCTGGTACGTTTAGCCATCTTACCAATGGCATGGCATGGAAATAGGGAAAGATAATAGTTGTATGTTTGGTTTTTATTTGTCCCAGTATGTTTTGAGCTTCTTTTGACTTTTTCTACTGTATCTGCCTCTTCAACAATGACATTTTACTAATCACAAACTAAGAGACAGCTTCTCTCACCTATGTAAACAATGTGGGCTGGGAAATCTAATAGCACACATCTCAGACTTTTCATTGTCTCTTCATATACGCCGATCTTTATGAGAAAGTGTATTTTAGACATGCATAGTGTTCCAGGAACATCCAGGTAGGATGCCTGTTTAATATCAGATAGCGTCATGTATCTTGCAGATCCTGGCATATTTGCCAGCTAATCCTTCCAGGATAGACATGGGGATAGATGTACTGTATTTCAATATGCACTTTGTAAATTTGAACGCATTAAAAGGTGACATTGCACACAGCAGAAGCTATTAAGAGTCAGCTTTTGCCAAGATGGTTGCCACAGTTCTTCTAAAATGGGGAAATTGTGGTCCCTCAGATCTCATATCACTTTGTGCTAATTGCTGGCAAGTACTGACTGTTGGCAACCAATCCATACTCAAAACAAAGTGGATATTCTGGGCCAAAACTTAATCCTTGCACAGTAGCCACACAATGTCTGCAATGTGCTGTCCAAGTGATTGTAGGAAAATATAGCAGTGTTCCTGTTGCTGGCAAGGGCTAGGTCTGCAGGAGAAGTAGCACGCTTAGTCCCCATGGGGAAGGAATGTAATCTCTTAGGGTGTCTTGAAAATGAGCATTGATAGGCTTTGGAGGAAGTTGAGTACAGCTCTGTGGCATGATGAAGGGTCATCTTTTTCCGCGGGAACTGATTACTCCTGGAGATCTGAGTGTTCCAAAAGGAGAAAAGAGGTGCTGCCCTCTATCAGTCATTACTTTTCAATTGCATAAGTAGATATTTTCATTTGAAATTTGTGTAAAATGATGTAATGACTGAGCACAATAGGGTTGATTTTCAACCTTGGCATTTTTTTAAAAATGTATTAGTTTTATTTGTTAACCATTGACACCTGCATTTATGGGTTTTGAGGGTGTCCTTCCATCACTTGCACATCATGGTAGATTCTGTCCCAAGTATGGGGAGACATTAGTGTTTAAAAATTCTGTGTATGCAAATTGGCAGAATGAAATCAGGCTGACTCCATTTTTCAGAAAGAAAATCAGATCCAAATGTTACAGTATTGTTTTACAATGCAAGTTTTTTTTTCTCCTGAATATCCACGTCTTGTGTGCCTCTGCATCCAAAAAGAGGCGCAGTGTATAAAAAGAACACAGTCCAGGTTTTATTCCTCCCTGCCACACACACTGATTGATGTTATTTCACAGAACATGTAACTGTATGAGCCATTTAAGAGGTGTCCAAAAATATCCACGCTAATCAAACCCATCAAAGCACAAGGAACATACCTTGTGTTTAATTCTGTAATGAAAGTGAATAATAATAATACAGAACATTTACATAGCTTTTACTATACACCCAGATTAATTATCTCATAACCCAAGTGATGTCAGTAGAATGAGGAGTATTTATTATCATTATTACGTACTTAGGCAACCTGTTTTTCGTAGGTACAGCAGAAAGGCCAAGGAAGTGAAAAATGGCTTTCTCCATCACATTTAGAACAGTGTACAGAAGCTTGCATTGCTGTCCTTTATACTGTAATTCTTCTATCAATAAGCACATCTTTTTTTATTTAAAACTTTCTCTTTTTTAAAAAAACAGATTTAAAATGATAAAGGTTTTTAAGACTTGCTAATGCTTAATCAACACTTTTAAAACAAAACAAAGCAAAACAAAAAACATTTTGAATGCAATTCTGCTTCAATGACATATTTCTGGTGTTTCTCTTTCCCTATTTTGCAATATTAGGGACATGTACAATAAGAAAAATATTAATTACTGCTTGTTTTGTTTCTGCCTTGTCCAAAGTCTTTTTTATGTTTGATATCAGCACTGGTTGCTGTGATTAGGATGTCACAAACAGGATTATGAATTCAAGCATAGGGAGATAGCAGTAGAACATGGATTTTGAAGAAACAAAGATGCTATTTGCATGCAAATTTCACTAGTAATAGATGAAATATGGAGAATAAATATATTCATAAGAAGAATTGTCTGAATAAAATTTTATTTTTTATGTTTTTAGTGTGGTGTCAGCTCCCCATGATATCTTGAATACAATACAAAGTAAAAGTTAAGAGTAACACTGGAAAGTGTTATTAAAAATGTAGTCCAGATCAAAACTTTGTAGTTTATTGTCCAGATCTGTCAGTTGACTAACCAGGAATTCCTTTGATTGATCTATTGTTTTCATCTTTGACCATACTCTCTGTCATATCAGAATTACTCTTGTGAAGTCTGGGTGTCTTGTAACTGCATTTCTTTAAGGTTTTGGAGAGAGGCACATATTTGAGTCACCCTCACTCTGAAAAGCAAAAATATACTCATTCAAATGTCTCCACTGTCTTCAGTGAGGCTACCTGAGTGACTAAGTAAGTGCCCATATGCACTGGGTAGGGTTCCCACATTTGTTCACTTAATGAGTGTTCAAGGTGGGTGTAGTATCAACCAGAACACTGAAGCAAAAGTAATTTGTGTGGTCTTAACTGCATCCCTCCCCCTCCCTGCAGTGGGACTCAGTAGCTGGGTTTTTCTCTTCTAGCTACAAATGTTGAATGTATGGCCCTGGTAATATTCTGCAGATTTATGCAGAATTAGTTATGACCTTTCTGCAATGAGCCAAAATATGAGCCGCCTTCTCATTGTTTTGCTTTCCACTGTGCCCTGTATGCCAAAGCCATCTCAGCCCTCAAACAAATGTGCATGTGTCTAAGGCATGTGTGACTCCTCACTTTGAGTACATGTAAATCAATACAGTGAAAGTCCTGTGGTATCTTAAAGACTAAAAGATTTTTTGAGGCATAAGCTTTTATGGGCTGCAACCCACTTTGTCAGATGTGTAGATCCATAAATATCAAAGGCATGTTCCAAGAGAGTTGAGATACAGTGAGGGTGGGAAGTAAAATACTAAAGCATGTTAATGATCCCAGAATTAAACTCTGTTTTCTTTTTGAGACATCTGAAGAAATTTGTGAAATTTGTGGGCTTTAATAAGGTGATGTCTTTCCTTATGCCTGTAGAGGGAAAAAAACCCCAATGCTAATATAGGTATCTAAATCCATGTTTGAAAGTTTTTTTGTTTCTAGAATATTTTACTTTAATTTTGGTCAAAATGTATGTATAAAAGCAACTGTAAATGTTTTTGTCTCCTTTGCATTTGGAAACAATCCTCATGAACTGAATAGTTTTTGAAGTTATTCTCTGTAGGGCTGTAATTTTAATGGGGAGATCTGGAAATAAGACCACTTAATTGAAAATTTGCAGTTTGCTATATTTTTTTCTTATCTTGAAGGAAGAATATAATGTCAAACTCAAAAAGATTGACCATGATTACAAATGTATGACTACAATAATTATTATTATGATTGGTAATAGAAGAACAAAAATGTTCAAAGTTCTGTAAATCTCACAATAGTTCAGCAATATTATTGAGTATGTAACCTTCAGAATGCCAAGAAGATAGAATGGTTGCAATAAAGGGAAGATAAATACTGTAATAAAACCTGAACTTTTCTATATGCTAGGTCTACAGATGCAGGCCTCTAATGTACAGGAGAAAACAAATTGATTTAATGCATTGTGGTTATTGGTGATATCAGCAATTCCTTTGTCTCTAGTTCCCATTTGGATCATTTACTTGCTCCAGAGATTTGCTAGCATGTTTACATGTACATGAATGTGAGATCATGGAAAAGCCATGCATATAAAAAAGTTAAGTAGAGGGGGCCAGATTCTGCCACCCTGACTCATGCCAAATGGTCTTTTATTCTTCAGCTTGTTCTATGGAAGTCAATAGGTCATAGTAGGATTGTACGCAACATAGATAAAGGGGGAAAGATTTAGCTCTTTGTTCTTCTATAATTCAACTTGGATACCTCTTTTGGAGGTACAATATGGGTAGGGTTTGTTTTGTTTGATCTTTTCAGGGAGTTTGAGGGAGGGACTCATCATGAGTTCCTCACATGAGATGCTTAACCATTGAGGTGATAAGGAAAACGTAAATAGCTTGCTAGAATTCTTTTACCCAATAATCAATCCTTCTGAGTGTTAGTGTTCAGATTTGGTTAGGCTAAGCCTCCTTATCTGAAGCTTGTATAAAGTTCAATTCAGCTTCTTGTAGATTCCCTTAATTTGTTCTTTCTCCCAGATATCTTCTCTGAGGTTGTGAAGCAGTGGTTAGCTACCCTATTTCCTCTCTCTGGAGTATGCTTGGGTTTGTTCCTCCCTAACCTACCATAAACATGTCATTGAAGGCCTGTTGTCTTCTCCACATTTTTAACAAGTGACACTTCCAACAAGGATGCAGCTCGAAGACCATGACTCCTCCTCATCTCCAACTTTCCACAGAGATGTTGTAATATGCATGCTCTCCACCTCCATCCCAACCCAGTCTAGGTATCATTCAAAGTACCATGAGGACAAATTACTTACATTGTATCACTATTTGGAGCTGAGACAATTTCTGGGCTAGAATCCAATATTGAATACTATAACCTGATTTTATTTTTTTTTTAATTTCAAAGAAATTTGGTTCCAGAAAAGAGTGAGGATTTGTGATGAGGAATTCATAAACTAATTTAGCTGATCTAATTTGCCTGTAATAACTCCCATCAGAATGTTTTTTTGCTGTAAGACAGCCACATAGTATGACTGGTATCTTCTCAGTGCAAACAATGCATTGCCTTTAAATGGACATTAACCATATGAAAGCACAGAAGTTTCAAGACTGTAAAGAGAAATGAAAACAAATGTTGGGATCCTCCAAAGAGGAGATTCTTTCTTCATCTAGATCACTGACTGCTTGGTGCAAGTGATGATTTCTGAGATGCATTCACTGAGTAAAATGTAAAAGCTTTGATTATGAACTTACCTGCAGTAAAGTGAAAGATTCTAGGGTTCCAAGTTTAAAGGAAGTCGTGTGCTTGTGGTCTTTTATAATCTGAATCTCAAACTGAGCATTTTTCACTCAGGGACCTCTATTTTCCATAATGATGATAGACTGAAAATAAGTACTTGTGAAAACCTGTCCTGTGATTTAGATGAAGGAGTTTCTTATACTCTACATTGCAAAACATGTGAAATGCTCTTTGACTTTCCCATTGCGCACAAGAAGCTTTTAAATTCTAGTAATTTTTAAATAGTTTAAAAGGACAGAGCCACAATCTCTTCTGTGCTATTTCTTCTGAGTACAGCAGAGCAGGGATGTTGTCGGGGCCTTGGCTCTGAATTACAACTGGAGCAAGGTACAGGTTTATCAAAGTATAGGTCCTTCTAATTTGCAGCAGTTGGCAACAATCCTTAAAGGCTCATTCCTTCAGCTGAACGTAGCTGGAGAACAGTGTACGCTAGTCATTTCTATCGTCTCTACCCTTTGTGCTGGTGGTTGTAGAGAGAGCTTCATTGGCTGTACATCTGCTTGAGGACTCCCCATGGAGGGCTATCCCCTGGACAGGTCTTAGCAGCACAAAGGGGGCAGAGCATCTGGTCAACACATCTTGAAAACTCTTTTGTTGTGTTTGCTACAGGGATAACACACAGGAAGAAGGCAAAAATCTAGGCAGCTAGGGCAGCAAGATACTTAGACAACTCAAGAGCGGAATAATAATCTCTATGGCTATGTCTACACTTCCCAAATTTAGCCCAAATTTGTTAATTCAAACTAATAAGTTTGAATGTAGTTTGAACTACATTCTAACTCATTACTTCAAATTAACAATGTGGACTAAGTCGAATTACAAGTTAATTCAAACTAACTGCCCTTAGGTTCAATTAACAAAGTGGACTTAAATGTCCACACTGTGCCAAGTTTGAACTAAGGATTGAACTAGGGGTTTAGTTCGACCAAATAGACAGGTCTTACTAGTTCGAACTAAGTTTTCATTAGTTCAAATTAAGGAATTCCTTAATTTGAACTAATGAAAGCCTAGTGTAGATATGGACAAAATTAGTTTGAATTAAGCCTCCTTAATTCGAACTAACTTGCAAGTGTAGACATAGCCTATGTGCCTGTGCAGGGTCACTGGATCAAATTCCCCAGACTCGTGTGGTGCTGCTGAACTATCACACCTTATAGTCAGGATCAGGAGGTACAAAGGCCACATATGCACACATCCCACCTCCTGAGCTATGCTCTGTGCTCCTCCATCATAGCAGAAAACTTTGGCCAATATATTTCAGTGAAGCCACGTTAATCTCCTCCTATTAAAATTTGTTACTTCTTTCGTACTTCCATCTCCCTCACTTAGGAGTCAGTGCCTAAATTAATAGTATACTGGGACAAAAAGATCAAGCTGCATCTCCTCTGTACCAGACAGATCTTGTGCTGTGACTCTTCTCACATTTATCTCATTGACTGTATAAAGAGCTTTCTTTACTTCAACTGTCTTTATTTATATATCAAAGAGAACAGGTAGGAGAATTGTTATTAATACTGAGGCCAGAAAGTATTAATTCCAAGGCCTGAAACCATAAAATATATAATGAAACAGTTACCAGGGAGTAAAAAAGTTTCATGAAGAAGATGCAAACCTGTATTCCTTAAATATGGATTGAAACTAGTAGAGGAAAATACTGAACCCAACGTCTGGGATGTGGTTAGTGAAAAAAGTATTATTTAATGAGGACATGAAGCAGTCAGCATTGACTTTAAACGTAAACATGGCAGAGATGAACCATACCATATTACTATTTTCCAAAAGAAAACAGACCAGATTTGCAAAGGAAAGCACATTCTTACTATGTCTGTTTCTGGAAAGACATTCAATGAAGACTTCCTACTTAGCAACATAGAGTTGCAAAACACTTCATGCTGTTGAAGTTGATATTATTCAGTGGTTTTAAAATTTTAGGGAAATGCTTGGAAATTTTTCAGTGTATAAGCTGAAGTGTGGTTTATTTTGATACAAGGAAAATAGAAGAATTGATTTATCAAAAGATTTCAATTGCTACGTTTATTGTTTTTCATTGTACTACTATTAAATATGACTACACACCCTGACTCTATTATTTTGGTTCATAATACCGTTTGAGTTTTTTTAATGCCACTTCAAAACCATGGCTGATCATGTTTCTGTTAGCTGAAAGCAGAAAAAAAAAGTTGGGAAATATGGTATTTGTCCATCTCACTTTTTGTGCAAGATTGGACTTGATAGCTATGAAGACTAAGTTCAATGAATTGAAGAAAAAAAAAGGTAGTTGCCAGATCAAGTATTCTGCACTGCTGTATTGACTATCAGGGAGTCACATTGCCGACTCAGTGATTTCAGAAAGATGCTACATAACATGTTCAGGGAGGGTCATCAACCTAACATGATGGTTGACATTCACAACCTTTGTTGACATCAATTGTGTAAAGTCTCTAACTATAATAGAAATGATATGAACAAGAAGGCAGAAGTAAAAGCTTTTCTCATAAATAGCTTTTTCCCTTGAAAAGGAAGTCAGCCATGGCACTGGTTTAAAAGAACTATATCCCTATGATATTTAAGGGTCAGGGTGAGAGGAACAGTTCAATTAAAAAAAAAAAAAAAGATCAGTCTATAAGGGCATTATGACCTATCCTTTCTCTTCATTCTATGGAACAGTATGGCCTGAAGTCACACCCCATATATATATGAATAGTTTTTGTGAGCCAGATGGCCATGCTTCTTAATAGCTGAGCCACTGGCTGTATACAGGGCTGGCTTAAGGGGCTTGTGGTGCCCCGAGCAGGGTTTTGCTTTTGCACCCCAGGGGAGAAAAAGCCAGGCTAGGGGTGGAGCAGGCCAGTCCAGAGGCCAGGTTCCACTCTCCCACCCCTCCCCAGGGCCAGCTATTCTGCCCTAGGGGCAGGGAGGGCCAGCGCAGAGCCAGAACGAGAGATGGGAGTCCTCCCCGTGGGCTGGCCTGCTCTGCCCCCGGGAGTGGAGTGGTTGGCTTGGGGAGGGGTGGGAGTGGGGGGTCCAGCTTCTGGGCTGGCCCTCACCACTCCTGGCATGGTGTGTGGTGCCCCTAAGCCTGCAGTGCCCTGAGCCAGGGCCTCTGTGGTTCGTGGCAAGAACCAGCCCTGGCTATATAGCAGAGACATCTTGCAATTCCCTCGATGGAACAAAAAGTTACAGGTAGTTAAGATCCAGTTGGACTCAACTAATCTCAGCATAAAATAAACAAAAGAGAAAACTCTTTTAAAAAGCAAATGAGCTTTAATGGTCCTTCTGATGCCACATTAAAACTCCATCATACTCCAATTTTCACTATCTGACATTAGCAGCACGGCACCAAAATGGTGCATTTATTTTATTAGTCAAATTCAATTAAAAATAATAATAATAATAAAAAACAGTAAATAATATGCCAGACTGTCTTAATTTAATTCTGATATGTGGAGAACTAGAGCATCTGCGAGGATGCATGGCACACAATTCTGTGCCACAACATATTATCTCAAATCACACGATAATGAAAAGTGTTGAAATGCATTTCATCAAAACTGAAAATGCACAATTGGATGTACGATAGAACTTCGGTTACTGAAAATGTCTGATGGGTGAGGGGAGCAAATTAATGGCAGACCAGGCACCCTTTGAAATCAAATCATTTGAATTTATTTTCAGATCCAATCTTCACTCTAGTGGCACCCAGCAGTGCCACCATACTTAATACCAGGTTTTAATATTTCATTCATTTTCCAATTACCATGTTCTAATATATACCAAAAGAATGTCAACCTAGATGAATTTTAAAGAGAAAATTATTTTACTGATTTAGCATTTCTTTTAGTATATGGAAGGAAGTAAAAACATGTAAGAAGTTAGCTCTTTAGAGTGAAATATATCTCTTTTGTTATTTTAAAGGAGATTTACTTAGACTATTGTTTCCAAAATTAGTTGCTGACAGATTTCAGTATTTGATTGCTGTGGGCTCTGCAAATGGCCAAAAAATGAGGAGAGTAGAGACACACTCCTACTTTCCCCTGAACAAGATGGCTGATGAGGCACTGTGCCTGCCATGGTTCTGTTGGAGCAAGCTGATACAGAAACATTAGATATCAAGGTAACAATAGCTACACAATAGCTGACTGCTGCTTTAATTAACAAGTCTTCACAAGTGCTGATGTGAGAGGTGAGTGAAACAGAGGGGAAAATAAGATTGGTGGAAGATCAGGTAGAAGAGCTCTCTGCCCAGGTGCAGACAAGCCTAACAGACTTATTTTCTCTGAAATGCAAATTGGCAGACTTTGAAGGGAGGTCTTGCCACAATGATTTGAGAATTACAGGAGTGCCTGAAGGAGCAGAATAAGGCAAACCCCTTGAATTTGTTCCCCAGCTCCCTACTGAACTGCTTAGTCTGCCAGATGATATTAAATTTGGTTTAGAAAGACTGCATAGATTCCTGGCTCCTAAATCAGCCTCAAATGCCAAATCTTGTACACTGATTGTCAGATTTACTGTAAAATAAAATATAATATAGCTACCTCATGAAAATGATAATAAAAATGTAGGGGAAAACCAGGAAACAGTAATGTTTTTTCAAAAGATGTGGTTGAACAGAAATCAGCCTTTAAAAGAGCTAGGGAACTTACCAAGAAGCAAGGGCTAAAACATTTTATTAAGATTCTAGTTCAGTCCATGTCAAGAGTGGTAAGGAAAAACAGCTGCTCCAAAAGACACAAGAAGCAGAAGGTTTTGTAAATAGTCTGCAGTGAACTGATTACCTGTTCTGTTTTACACCATGTTTACTTCCCAATTGTTACAATCCACTTGCACATGTGAACTTACCCTTTGACTGTGACTTACTTTTTTACTGATCAAAGTAATCTCTTTTGCTCCATGCTTGTGCTTTATTAAATCTTTGGACATGTGTGTTTATATATCATTTCTTATCAAATGAGTGAATATGAAGTGCTCCAACACAGGAGTGAAGGGAACCTAATGCACCCCGCCCCCCCAATTGTCAGCTATTAACAGTGATAAATCAATTTAGTGAGCACCCTGACACCCTTCCTCCCCCCACACCTCCTCCCCAATTTCAAATTCTGGAAAAGCTGCTGCAGTGAGCTAACTGGGAAAAGGATTTCTTTGAATTGTGAGTTAACAATGATAAGTGCCCTTGCTCTCTATTTGTGTTGGGGAGTTTAATGAAACCTTTGAGAAACTCCTAAACCGGTTACATCAATGTGAAACATTTGTTTGTGATTATACAATATCTTTGGCTCAGCACAGCAACAAAGCACACCAGAGAAATCATCAGTGGCATGGGCAGATTTTGGAGCATACCCTGAGGAAGGCAGCTCCAAAGATCCCATGCCCCTTCCTCTTTCACCGCTGACCCAATTCAGCTTCTGCCGCTGGAGCTGGAGCCGGAGCCGGAGCCAGATCCTGCTGCTGGGAGTGACTCCAGGTCCCTCGCTGGTCACGGCCCTAAGGCCCACCTGCAGCCCGCTCCTGTCACTGCTGGCAGCTCCAGGACCCCAGCCCAGGCCAGTTCCCACTGCTGGCCACAGCCCTGGGTTTCTGGCCCGGACTTGCTACCAGCTCTGGGGTCCCTGGCCAGGGCTGGATCTCACCTCTGGCAGTGCCCTGGGTCCCAGTTGGCTCTGATTCCTGGCTCCAGGTTCCTGGCCAGGGCTGGATCCTGCCATGGGCGGTGACCATGGGTCCCCAACTGGGGCTGGATACTGCCATTGGCGATGGTCACTTTCTGCTTCCCGGCCAGGGTCTGCTTCTCCCTCAGTGGGGTGGCAGAGATCAGCCAAGCATGGGAGGTTATATCTCCCCCTACCTCTTATGAGTTTTGCAGCCTGAGAGGTGTTGCAGCTCTATAGTGCCTTATAAGAGCCATTCTGGCCTGGGGGCAGAGAGGGTCAGCCCAGCAGCAGGGTTCTGTTCTCCCGCCCCTGCCCTGATCCTTTGGGTTCATGCCAAAGGCAATAGGGTGGGTCAGGGGACAGTGCGGCAGTGGGGGGGGGGCAGCAGGGTGGGCCCTGCGCTGCTGTGCTTGCAGCAGGACAGTGCAGGACCCATCGAACCGTGGGGCCAGGGACATTTGCCCCTCTTGCCCCCCACAAGGGCAGCCCTGAGTGCAGGTGACTGGACTCGATGGCCTCTCATAATCCCTTCCAGTATCTATGATTCTACATAATATGGACCAACTTCTGTTTGTTAGAGACAAGCTGTATCTTGGAATTGATGTGGCTACAATTATGCTGCATAAACCCTGGCTTGCCATTTTGCTTTCCTCTTCCCTCATGCCCTCCTCCACTCCACCACGGGCCTTACTCCTTCCTCTACTTCCCAGTCTCACTCCTATCACCCCATTCCAACTTCCTCTGTATCACCTCCTCCCTCCATTTCTTCAGCATCTTTCTTCCACGCGAACATCTTCTACAAGTTTAGACCCTGAGAACATGAATAGCATGATCACTTGTTGAATGGGATTATATTTTTCGCTCTTTGGTACACTGTAGCATGGTGCTACCTGCCAGGCTGGTCATGACCCCCTCACTGAGCTCTAATTAAGATAAAATGGAAACCAGCTAAGCAAGCTGACTGAAAAGTGGGGAAGGAAGAACAGCTGTGAAGTGACTGAGAGCCTGTACAGGCTCCCACAAGGAGGAAGGAAGGGTAGTGGTAAGTAGCCAGAGGGGTGGAAGCTGAAGTCAGGGAGGACTGAGTGCTCTACAGAACCAGAGATGAATCTGTAAGTCCCAAGTGAATAATTGGAACGTGTATACTGAAGGTGGTGGGTCACACACTGGAAATAAAGCACATTAGTGAAGCACAAAGTGGTGGTTTGAATGTGGTCTGTGGGGATCAAAGGCCTGAACAACAAGGGGGCCAGATGCAAACAACTACACAGACAAATTAACAATTTGTGGGGCAAGGGTTTTTTTCTTCCCTCATTGTCAGGTACAAGTTCATGTCATCTGGGATAAGGAAACTAAATATTAGGTTGAAGGGAGATATGTGGCCCTGCGAAAATAATCCTTACAATAAATATACTCCATCCGCCAAGCTGCGTTACTAGTCTGATGAAGAGCTTACTGTTACAAACTTCACAGGTATATTCTTGACAAGCCATGTTCAAATACATTATGGCTGTGGAGTGTGTGATTTCTTTGTGTCTCCTTACAGTGTGCTTCTTTGGAGCATGGGACATAAAGTCCAGTTTGAAACTATCATTCAAACTGTGCGTATGGGCAGAGCTTCCAGTTAGGATGATACATCTCCCTGACCCACTCCCTCTGGAAATTACAGTTGGTTTTGTTTTGCTTATGAAGTTAAGGGTATGACAGTTGCTGCTTTTTCACTGTGATTCACTTTTAAGTGGAGAGATACCACTCAGGATAGAATGGGTCTGGGGTGTCCAATACCATACACTGAACACAGCTAGTCATGTTTTGGTAATCGGTTGAGTTGTAAAGTATATCATCATACATTACAGGATTTTATACTTTTTTCCCTTAACCAATCTTTGTGTGTATGCATGCATGCGTTTTTCTCTCTCCCCTTTTGGAGCCCTCTCATATATCTCCTTATCACCCTACTCTTTCCCACTACCATCTAAACAAGCATTACTTAGGAAAATTACACCCTAAAAGACAGTGATTTGCATCAAGCTTATGTAGATGGCTGCAACAAATGCTGACAATTCCTCTCACTCCTTCTAATTCTCCTGTATCTGCCTTATTTTCCGGAGGTCTGGCATGTTGTGAACATCTGTCAATGTAATCCAAGAAGTGTCTAAAGCATTTTTTCTCTAGATACCCATTGCCCCTTGTGGGATTCCGTGTTGGGAGTAGGATGGGATGCACTAGAGCAAATGACACAAACCTGTTGTCACCCTCATTTGTAAGATCACACATGACAAAAATAATTCTTAGCACAGCCAAATGGTTTTGAATCTCAATTTGACTTCCTGGAATGTAAAAGGACTCAATGTTCCAGTTAAAAGAAAACAGGTGTGCTTATTTCTGAAGAGAGCAAAGACGGCTATGGTGCTTTTGCATGAGATACTCTTGACTGCAGACAAATCTGCTAAATTGGAGCACGACTGGGCTGGAAAAGTAAGGTCTTGCTGCTCCTCATTCAAATCCAGGGGGGTGGCATATTCATCCATGAAATGCTGGTAGTTCCAGTTTCTGAAGGCTTGTCAGCAGTATCTTCAAAGAAGAGTAGATCAAAGTGCATTTGAGAATTGTTAATGAAAGTCAGCAGAGTCCCAAAAACAGTCTGCAGCCTGGTGGATTCCCATCTCAGTTTACCACAATCTACTTGTTCATGTAGACAAGTAGGGAGTAAACATCAATCAGGGCACATATTTAATCCTTAAAGTCACCATAAATGAACCTGAATTAATCTCTCTAATGTATATTAGCTTAACCTTGGTGATCCCAAAACCTTTCATACGCTGTTTCTTTTACTAAACAATATGGAAAACTCCATGTCCCTATTGTGATTGCTGGGGTTTTAATGAAGTACCTGATGTTCTCACCCACATGGTCATAAACCAACGAATACTAGAATGGTCCTGGAATTATACATTAAAGAGATGGAGCTATGTGATATCTGACAGCTCATATATCCAACAAAGAGGGGAAATTCCTACTTTTCCCTAGTACATGGGTCCTATTCCCACACAGATTTCTTCTAGATCTCCAGAGACTTGATTAATTCTTGCATGAGCTTTCATGGGAGAAAATCCCACTTCATCAGATGCTTTGAAGATGGAAATTACACATGAAGTGGGATTTTCTCCCACAAAAGCTCATGCAATAAATAAATTTCTTAGTCTTTAAGTGCCACAGAACTCCTTGTTTGTTCTTCTGAACTAGACTAACATGACTACCACTTTGGATCTTGGTTAATTCTGTAATTGGTTAATTCATACAGATGCTGTTTCATATGATGCTATTATAACTCTTTGAATATCAATCAGTCCAGGAAAGAAACAGCCATGAAGATGGAGATTTAATTCTTTACTTTTATTAGCTCCCATTAAAAAAATATATGTATTGAAAAAGAAATTGGCCTGCTGCCAGAAATAAAATGTATCCTCAACATCTTCTAGCTAGCTAGTGTGGAAAATATTCGAACACTGTTTGAGTGATAGAATTATTAGTTTCACATCTGCCAAGATGAGGGAATGTGGAGAAAAATACGATGGCTCTGAAGGAAGAAAGTAAAAGCTTGATTTGACTTATGCTATAGCCCTATTGCCAGGTCTGTTGTGATCTCTTAACTGTAAATGTGAACTCCAAATGTTGTACTCAGCACAGGCTGAATTCACCTATTTCAACCTGGGCATGATATCTGGCAAATGCGAAAGTACTGGCAAATTGCTGGCACACAACTTAAGCAAAAAGCCTTTATTGAAATCATGGCCAGCCATGATAAATATTGCATATACCATGTAAAGACAGGGCTTAAAGTGTAATTTGGCAGGCCCTGGAACCCTCCCTCATGGGTGGGCTCCCCCCTTACACCCCAGCTCCTGCCCCTAAAAACAGAGGGTCCCAGAACGTTCCGGCCTGTTCCAGCTTACGTTAACCCCTGCTTAAAGATATTCATAATGAGTTCTTTAATATCTATAAAGATCTGTACAAATTGAATACGAACCCCCTTTTGATCATTTTTTTTCAAAAATATTAGTCCTGCAAATTTCTGCAGCCCAGCATGAACACCCTGATGCTCCTTTAGCAGAGGATGAGTTAATAGAGGTTATTAAAATGATGAAAGTAGGGAAAGCCCCCAGGCAAAATGACTTCCCCACTGAATTCTACAAACACTTCCTTGCACTCCTGTCTAACAAGATGTTGAAATGTTTAATTGTTGAATCTGGTAGGCACCCTTCCACTGACACTGAGAGAAGCCCTACTGTTAATTATTCCTGAATGAAAAAGATGTTGCACAATGTTCCAGTTATAGGCCAATTTCACTTACCAACAGTAATGTCAAAATACTGGCAAATTCTGGCAATGAAAATGAAGAAGGCTTTGTGTCTACCACACAAACGTTTGGATTTGGGCCCATGTTTAGTTACTGGATTCATCTGCTACATTCTCATGCAGTCTCTCACATCACAATCAACTATGTGTAACCTCAGATACCTTCCGCTGCTTCGGAGGTAGTAGATAAAGGTACCCATTGCCCTAGGTTATTTACCTGCTATGTTTGTCTTATCTCCACCACAAAGACTTTGGTCCTTGAGAGCTGCAAGAATTACCAAGTGTGTGATTTTACAAAAATTGAAGAATAGGCATATCCCCAGAATAGAGCATGGTACTCAGGCCTGTCTGAGTTAGCATGCAGAGAAATAACAACTTATTGCCAAGGAGAGCAAATTTGAAGAAATTTGGACTCTTTCTAGAAACATTCAGTTAAGAAAATATTCCAATACCTGAAGATCTCCATTTCAGATAACCTCTCTTCTTTTTTAATCTTCATTCTCCCCTAGCTTTGTCTCCCTAGTATGTGTATCTTCTCCTCACCCCTACATGGACATAACTGAGAATGTGCTTTTCAGTTTGTTCCTTTCTCACTATGGCAATTTAATGCAGCCAGTAGCCACTCAAGCAAAGAAGCACAGGGAGTCGGGAAAACTTTCATGTGACTGTACTCATAATGCCACAGCAAATAATTCCAGTCATCTTTTGGTTGTAAATTATTTAATGTACAAATGTTCACAAGTATTCTGGGAATTAGAAATGAAGAGAATTTGGGACAATATTTTGTGAGGAAAAGTAAATCTTTAAAATAGAATAATGCATTTTGTTCTTACAAAGATATACCAAGGTATTCTACAATAATGGTTCAGATCATTGCATTTGCAGTATGAGAATTCCAGTGTTTTGGAAAACTGCATTACAAATTTGAATGGCTGATTGCGGCACTATCTTGAAGTAGTAGATTCTTTGAGATTCATAGAGTTATTAATGTCAGGCTATTTTAGGGAAAAGGGATGGCTAATTAACCCAAGGCATTGGAGTAGGCAAATCCCATGTCATCTGAGAGGTGCTCTGTCAGAATTAATATATATTTAATTAATCTTATATTTTTATTAATGTCTAATTTTGGTCTAATTGTAAATTATAGTTTTCACATTACTCTTTAGAAAAGTAAAGCATATATGCACCAAGTAAAAACTGTGAAATTCCCATAATGAGTTAGAATCCTTTTCCCATTGCTGTTTGGATTGCTGCCAGGAAGTGAGCTCTTAATCTGGCAAAGCGAACAAATTCGAATGAGAGAATGGTACAGGTGCAGACAATATGTCATGGAACTGTTTCTTCCATATTTGAAATGTTAGTCTGGAGTTTAAACTAATGTATGTTTAAACTAGTGTTTTCAAGAGAATTCCAGATCATAATGAAGTCAGCTTTTCTTTCTGGGTTGGTGTAGTGTAGATAGCAGCTATCTCCGGGATATAGCATTTAATTCTGTGAAGCGACTGGGGCCCAGTATAAACCAAAGGGACTAGCTGACTTATCCTTCACTTATTGAAATCAGTGTCAAAGCTTCCATTGATTTCTTTGTGAAGGATCATGTTCTTAGAAAACACAGAGTAGGGGGAAGTAGTCCAGCACATAGATGAAACAGCTTCTTCTCCATGTCAGGCCTTACAAATCTGGCCCACCCAATGAACCTAGAATTCACATTAGAAAAAGATTTAGCATTTAAATATTAAAGTAGCATAAATTATAGATAATATTCACTTAGTTCTCTCTTAGAATAGGTTGAAGTTAGAATTGCCATGTTTAAACTGAGCATCTAAATTGAAAATGGTGCAGTTTTGCTAGGTAGCACAATTTTATGATTGTTGTTAAATTTTTTTTTATTTTAATTACTTTAATGTTCAGAAAAGCTATCTGAGGTCAGAGCCATTTTGGTAAGCTCTGTACAAACATATGGTAAAAGCCTTCAAGAGCTTATCATCTAAATACACAAGACAGACAAGATTGGGAGAAAATGTCAATGGCTATTAGCCACATTTGGCAGGGATCCACCACATGCTCTGTTTGCCAGAAGCAGGCAGTGGATGACTGGGTATATATCACCTGATAATTGCTTGGTCTGTTCATTCCATCTGAAGCACCTAGCAGTGGCTATTGTGGAAAAACAGGGTCCGGGTCTAGAGGGGCTATCAGTGTGACCTAGTATGGCCATTTTTATGGGAAGATGAAGCATAGAATTTACACACATTTTTAAGGTCAGTTGTGTTTGATTTGTAAAGAGATTTAGGCTCCTAAGTGCCTAAATCGCTATGAAAATAAGGCAGTCTCCTAAGTCAGGTAGGTGTTGCAGTCATGAATAGAACAGCACCTTTTTGTTTGAGAGAGAGAGAGAGATCAACTGAGTTCCAGTCCAGTGCCTAGGCCATCCTTAATTTCAGCTGTTGAACTGGTTGAATAAAGTTTGCCTTGCATATATTGACTGTTATTGCTAAACTAGAAAGAGATAAAGGTTAAACAATGTTTTAACAAGATGTTTCTATATATTTAGTCATATTTGCAAGTCAATAACACAATAGAAAGAGAAACTTTCTTTAAATTGATGCCTCATATTATTCATTTGAACATAATACTTCTTTTGGTCATTTATTGTTATTGGAATGTACTGTGTTCAGTTCTCTTTGTTTAAAAACAGAATATGAAAATAACACATATAGTACATTATGTTTGTCATAATAACATTAGCCACTTTTATCTTCATAAGTAAAATACAGAAAAAATAATTTGAGTCTAAGCAAGGGCAGCATTTTAATGCCATTTAGGTAATTAAAACATATCATATTCATTAGGAACATACATACACTAACCTCAGTATCAATAGGTTGAATGTTAGATTAGCCTCAGTAAACATTTAATGGATGAAGTCTGAGAACATATCAACTGATTTGTGAAATGTAAATGTTTTGTGAGTAATAGTGTTAAAGCTGATTTTGATTAATAAAATGCAATCTACTTATTCTTTCAGCAGTAAGCCTCCAAGCACCCAACCAACTAATTGGTCTCTTTAAGTAAAGAATTAAATCTGCCTTCAGTTTAAAAAAAATATTTAAAAAGCCAGCTGCATTAAAAAAAATGTGGGAGGGGATATTAAGTCAAAAAGAGTGATAATTGTACAATACTAAGCAAAATATTATAAAAAGTTAGTAGTTCTAAATGTTGTGGTTGTGAGGATTTAAAAAGTTAAAAGTAAAATCTTGGGAAATTAGAATAGCTATACATGATATGGAATCTTTTAAAGTGAAGTGTATTCCAAAACATTTTACATTATTAAAAATTTAGTGCCTAGACTACAGATCGTGAAATGAAAATATATTTTATTCATCAAGGGCATGAATGTGAAAGGTGCTAAACATCTGCAGCTTCTGCCAACTGCAGGTGCTGCATAACTATCCGAACTATAGCCAACTCTGGCACCATTTGAAGTCAATAGATGTCTTTATACCAGCTTAGTGTGTTTTGGATTGGATCACAGTCTATTAGTATGGGCTGACTCCAAGATTCAGATTATTCTTTCTTTAATTTATATTTTGATTTGTACTCCACCTAAAGGACACATCAGTATGATGAATGTGGGGATGCTTGGCAGTGAGTGTTGATCTGTGTCACAAAATGTGGTTTATGTATTGGATTTCTGAAGTGGTATATTGGACTGTCACAGGAAAGCAAACAGTTTCATCTGGGGCTGGTTAAAAAAATTCAAACAAAACAGTTTTCCACTGAAAACTGCAGTTTTGTTAATACCAAAAACTTTTTGCAGGAATGTGTAAATTTCAACTATATTCTCATAAAGGGAATAGTCAATACATTTTGTTTTGATTTTTTCAAGTAAATTAGTTTTTAAGGTTTTAATATATTAAAATGTGAATTTTAATATACATTATGCCAATATTATGTTAAGTATAATATATCAGTCAAAACAAAACAACATTTGAAAGTTACAAATGTAATGTTTTTTGGAATTTTTGTTTATGAGAAATTTCAAAATTTTATCATCATGTTTCAGTCAGACCTATAGACTCATAGACTTTAGAGGTCAGAAGGGACCAATGTGATCACTTTCTGCATAGTACAAGCCCCAAATTCTCACTAACCCACTCCTGTAATAGACCCTAACCTTTGACTGAGTTATTGAAGTCTGATTATAGTTTAAATACTTCAAGGTACAGAGAGTTCACCAGCAAGTGACCTCTCCTCCATGCTACAGAAGAAAGTATAAACCCCTCCCTCCAGGACCTCTGCCTATCTGCCTAGGGGGTGAAGTCCATCCTGACCCCAAATACAGCAATCAGCTGAACCCTGAGCATGTGGGCAGGACTCACTAGCTAGACATCAAAAAATAATTCTCTGTAGCAACTCACAACCCTCCCTATCTAACATTCTGTGACTGTTTAGAATGGGGGGAAAAAACCTCAAAACATCAAAATGTCCCACACAATGCAAATTCAAGATTTCAACCAGCTCTAGTTTCATGGTACTTCTTCACAAGTAGATACAATCACAAGACAAATGGACCTCTCTGCGCAAATGATGGAGAAACCATCAGGGCTGTCCTAAGTGGTCTGGCTGGCTGACTTGAGAAGAATAGTCTGAGGCAGAAGGAAGATTTAACATCTTGGTCCTATGGCTGAGACCATTGAGAAATGTAGCAACTGGGGTCCAGAGAGACAGAGAGATGGTAGAAGGTTTTGAGATAACCCACCTTCCCTAAAACAGATGAAAAACAGATTGGCAGGGCAGTTTCAGGGAGCCAAACTGAGAGCACATTGGACCCGAAAAGCTCCTTGGCTTATTAAGAAACAGAAATGAAAACCATTTAATTTAGCTTATATAGAAGAGATTAGATGAGTTTAAATGCATGACAATTGTTATTCAATATATGAACATATGTCCCCCAGCACTCAGATACCAGGTGGAAGTGACTTCAGAAACACCATAGAGCTATATTTGTTATAAGACTTGTATTTCCCAAATGGCAATAAAAATAATTCTTTCAAAGTTGGGTAGCATTATCTACATTATCATCATAACCTTTATGTCAGTATCTTGACCATACACCTTAATGAATGATCTTATATTTTTTACAGCACCAGCTTTTGAAACTCCTTCCTTGAGCTCGAGTTTGCTGTTGCAGACACATCCATGTAGAACCCAAGCCAACGTAGGCTACAGCACTGATTTCTAACACAATCATATAGTCATACTGTTGTAACCGCACAAGTGAATAAAACCCTTTCTCAAGCATGGATGGTACAAGTATATGTTACCAATAGTGTCCTCGTATGTTTGTAGTCTGTTTTTTTATTTTTATTTCAATGAAAACCCCATACTCTGCCTCCGGTCTGCTTTTAAGGCTTCGCTGGTGACACAGCTCTTCTCTTTCGTTCGACTACTCTATCACTCAGACTCCACATAAAAACTTCTATAGTAATGGATCATCTGTTGGACACTGTTTTGAATCTATCTATCTATCTATCGTTTGGATATTGCCTTGAGTCCCTTATCAAAGTCTTACACCTTGACTCCTGTAAATTTTCAACCAGTTCTCGCTAGCATTTACTGTTCTGTTTTGGTGGTGATACCAGATCACCTTCTCAGAAAAATATGCCATTTCTTTATGAATGCCTGTTACTTTATGCCTCTTATATTTCAGAACAATCTAACTTCTCAGCTTCAGTGCTGCTGCAGACTATGTATCTAATATACAGCTTCCTCAGGGTCTTCATCCTCTTCTCTCTTGCATCTTTCCTATATTTAAGAATATTCCATAGTCATACATTTTTTCTATTTTTTGAATCAATGAGACTTCTGTAAAAAAAAATCTTACAAAATCTTTCTACTTCTCCATTCTTTCTGATCATGGAGATTTGATATATAAACATCATTTTATTCGGAAACTGTACTAATCCCTATATTATTAATTTCACTGTTTCCTCAATCCTACTTAGGATGACTTTGGTAAAGATCCTCTGGCTGTTATTCAACAGGCTTATCCCTCTAGTATTCTCATGATTATCCCATTCTCTCTTTTGGATGAGACTTAGGATTTATTCTTCCACTACTCTGGAACCTTCTCACCCTTTCAAATATCCCTGGAGATCTTTCATAATTCAGTTACTATTTCTCTACAGCTCTAGCTGTGAAAGCTCAGGAAAAGCTGCTTAGCAAATAAAGTGAGCTTGCTTTTTTTTTTTTAAATAAAAAATGCTACATTCACCAAGCTTTTATGTTTGACATATCAGTACCTCATGTTCTTACACTGGGGTCTGCAGTTCTTTCACTTGTTCACTGAATCAATACAATATGTGATGTCATAGAAAATCTTATATAAGCAACCTATTTTCCCCCTTTCTTTCTAGCCATTGATATATTAATTTTCATGTCAAACGTCTCGTAGTTATTTACTTTGAGACTTTTTAGCACCTATCCTCTTAATACTTTCTAACCATTTATAGTAAAATCATCTTAAAGTAAAAGTAGCTGTGTAACTAAGTACAATACATGGAAATTTGCTTTCTTTCTACTATATCATATTAAATCTTCAGAGCAGGACAATGTTTGAAAGCCGTTAGCTCCTAGTGTCGTACGTTCTGAATTTGCATAAATTTTCGAGAAAGGGTATTATAAATGTATAGTTCAAAATCAGGGCCGACCTGAGGTTTTACGTCATCCTAGGTGCCTGTAATTTTGGCGCCCGCCCTCCCCCCTTTCAGGGGAGCAGAGTGGGCTGGTCTGAGGGCTGGGCTCCACTCTCCCGCCCCACTTAAGGGCCAGCCCTCCCTTATCTCAGGGTGGAACAGCCAGCCCAGGGAAGGTGCGAGAGAGCAGAACCTGGCCTCTGGGCTGGCCCACTCCACCCCTGGGCTAGCTGTTCCCCGCCTTGGGGTGGGGTGAATCAGCCCTGCAGAGTGGCCAGTTTGGCGCTCCCGGGTCCCTTTGTCCTCTTCTCTTCTGTCTTCAGCTCCAAAGGCAGCAGGGAGGGAGCAGGAGACAGTGAGGCCATGGGGGCTCAGGGGCAATCACCCCTCTCGCCCTTCCCAAAGGATGGGTCTCAGGAGCACCCTTGTTGCTCCCTATTGCCCAACACTCTAGATGGCTACCTAGGTTGGCTCTATGGGCAGACCGGCCCTGTTCACAATGCACACATCTTATACCTGACTTTAAGCACAAACTAAACAGGTGACAGATTAGCACCTCATAACCTATCTCTACCCCTAAATTCACAGGCCATCTCTCTCCCTTTTGGACCAGCAGGATAGGTGGCCAGACTCACCTCAACCTTCTAACAGATGGAGAAGTTGTAAGGCTACTTATTGTGTGATTCTTCTACAAGTTAGTGTTATGGGGCTGTGATTATATCTGAGTGCTACAAATGCAATTCTGTTCCTTAAGTGAATATTTGCCTACACAGATTCAGAACTAAAGTTTCCTAAGAAGATTCATGGAACTACATAGAAGGTTTTTATCTGATAATTGAATTGTAGCCACAGACTCTCTATATGTAAAGTAAAAAAAGAAAAGCACTAAAAAGGGATAGTTAATTCATGTTGCTGGCTCATCACTAAAATTACTAAATACGTTTATCATGGGGGAGACATTTGGTTTAAAAAATGTGCAAATGCTTTTTGCTGTGATGCTCTTAGATCATTTACAAAAGTCAAAATGGCTGTACATTCTGTTAATGTGTTACTGGAATACAATAACTTTGCACATTTAGTGCTGGATTATGTGGAAAGCAGCCAAAACTTGTAGCACTGATTACAAGATCCATGCCTAAGTAGTTCTGTTACTGATTTATGATCAGTGCATTATAATTCAGTGAATGGCAGGATAAGATGGTAGATTTGTTAATTGGACAGTAAACTACATTTTGTTCTCGTTATGGCATTTTTTTAAAAAAACAGATGACTAATATCTAATGGAATGATAAAAATAAATTAAGTAATGCAATGAACTTAAAAGTGTTGAGTATGGAATCTGAGCTATTTCAGCAGAATGGAATAGTGTACACAGTATATTTCTTAAT
Organism: Podocnemis expansa; assembly: GCA_007922195.1. Lineage (NCBI taxonomy): Eukaryota > Metazoa > Chordata > Testudines > Podocnemididae > Podocnemis > Podocnemis expansa. The sequence continues at coordinate 21,970,370 of ML681984.1, read as the reverse complement.
CAGTCAGCAAAAGTCATAATTAAAGGGCTGTAAACTCAGTGGAGAAGCTAGCTAGCCTCATATATAAATACCAGTTTCGAAGTACAGTAGGCCAGTTAGTATTAAGTAAAAATATTAACATATGTAATTTCAATTTTTATCATTACAATATAAGTAAATGATTATCATAAAAAATACAGCTGACCTTGCAGATTCAAAGACAGCACAGATTGTAATGTTTTCACAGATTCAAGCAGCTTTCCATTCCCTAGCAACTGCATGTCATTTACATAGTTTACCACATGGAACATTTTAAAGTGATTCTCTAAGTATTTGTTTCTAAAACTTGTACAGTCTTATTATTACATGGTTCCTGGAAGACAATTGTTTTGATAACTGGGTTGTGTCTTTATGTGAAGTTACGAAGTAGCAATGTGGGATTTACATTTTGAAAATGCTTTTAGTTTTCTGATCCTCACAGAAAAGCTATTGGAAATATTCTACTCTCATTTACAAGGATGGAGCCAGCTGATATAAATAGGAGTTGCTCTGAGATCAGTGGGAGCAGAATTTGGCCATTGCATTAGTTAACAAGTGATCATTAATTATCCAGAATAAATTATAGTCACAGGGCTTGGATGTTGTAGAAGACTCCCATTTAAGTTAATGAGAGCCCTTCAAATGCATTAGAGGCCATGTTCTTCTCTGACATATTGTAGTGTTTTCTGTGTTAGTCTTCGTTCATTTAAATGTGTTACAAGCTGCATACCCACTAGGGTCATTCGATTGTACAATTTCATTTGTAACTGGGCAATTTCTGATACAGTTCTTTAGTGGGAGGAAGTGCTGAGATTTGGGCCTTTATGTGAGTTTTCCCTCTGCTGCCCCTGCAAAGCAAAGCCTAGATCTGAATCCAGGCTGGATCCAGGTTGTTCCCAGGGAAACAGGACCAGAAGCTTTGCTGTGACACAGATCTTGAAGTCTTTCTTCTATGTGGAGGAGACACAAAGAATTGGCTAAAGAGTGACTATACTATGACTTTGGCTTAGGAAGAAGATTCCTCACCATTTGCACACAAGGGGTACATATACACTGGAGCCTTAGGTCGACTTAAGGAAGGTTAAGTCAACCTACAGGTTCCTGCGGCCACACTGGGTGCTTTTTGAAGTTTACTTAAGCGCTTCCTTTAGTCAACTTAATAACACCATCTGTTAAGGTCAACTTAATGCTTAAGTCAACCTTATTAAGTTGGCCCCCAGACCCCCTCCCAGAGTTCCTAGTCACCTGGGACAGCTACCCATTCCACACCACTCCTTCATTGACCTAGCACCTGCCAGTATGGATGCAGGCAGTCGACTGAAGTTTTCCACATGGACTCTCTAAGTCTACTTAACAAGGTCAACTTAACAGATACCATCATAGGTCCTAATCAAGCCTGCTACTCCATCAAAGGCTCATTTACCTGCTCATCTACTAATGTGGTCTATGCCATCATGTGCAAGAAATGCCCCAACACCTTATATATTGGACAAACAGAAAGATCGCTGTGTAAGAGGCTGAATGAGCACAGAGCTGATATCAGAAATCAAAGAATAAAGAAACCAGTTGCTGAGCACTTCCATCTTCCTAATCACTCGATGACTGATTTGTTAACGACTTTTGTTAGAGATGTAGCTGGGACATCAAGACTTCAAAGAGAAACAGCTGAACTCGAATTAATATGCAAGCTAAATTCTGTGAAAGAAGGACTTAATCGAGACTATGGGTTCTTTTCCCATTACAAAAGGTAATTTGACTTCAGGCTTCCCATGGTTTGAACTTGAAAACTGCTCTGATTTGCTGTTACTGTATGATCTGATCCTATGTTTTACACCCCCTTGCATTTAGTTTCATTCCTTTCTGTAAGTTCACCTATCTTTGAAGCATCTGAGGAAGTGGGATCTTCTCCCATGAAAGCTCATGCAAAAAATAAATCTGTTAGTCTTAAACTGCCACACAAATCCTTGTTGTTTTTTTACTGGACTAGACTAACACGGCTATCCCTTTTGAAATCAACTTAACAGAGCCTCCAGTATAGACATACCTAAGGAGATCAGTGGTACCCAGCCACATTAGGGCTTGATCCTACAACCGTTGATGTCAGTGGCTAAATTCCCATGACTTGAACAATGTAGGATCAGAGAACTAGTAGAGTTGGGAGCCATGGGAAGGATTTTGCCCAATGTATGCTTCTTCTCACCTTACACAAAGAAAGATACTATAGCAGCAACAAAGCTCATACAAAGATAAACAAGGAGTCCTGTAGCACTTAAAGACTAACAAATTTATTTGTTTATAGATGTATAAATAAAGACTCCTTGTTTGTTTTACTGAGTTAGACTAACACGGCTGCCACTTGGGACTTGGCAATATATGAAGATAATATCACTTGCAGAACGCCAGCAAAACAGTCTCAGGTTCACAAGGCAAAGTCTATCTCACAGCTAGAGCTGGCCAAAAGTTAGAATTTCCTGTTTGTAGAATATTTTGATATTTCAAAATTTGTTTTGGTTCCAAATCATAACACAACTTTAAAAAAAGAAAAATTCCTAGAGACTGAAAATTCTATAATGTTTTGTCTCAGAAGCATTGATACATGATGTTTCCAAAAAGAAATATTCTCCCCAAGCCTAACAGCTGTTAAGTGAAATTGGCATGATTCTTGTCAGTTGCCTACCAGGTTGCAGAAATCAGGCAGGATGGGGAGTAAGATGGAAGAGGAGTTTTGAACTTTAGGGTCCTGACCTGAGACAGTCTGTATGATGGGGTACCCCAAGAACACTCTGGAAAGCCTGCAGTCTCATAGATACATAGACTCTAAGGTCAAAAGGAACCAGTATAATATTCTAGTCTGACCTCCTGCACAATGCCAGCCTCAGGTCCTCACCCACCCACTCAAGCAATAAGCCACTAGCCCGTGACTGAGTTATTCCAGTCCTCAAATTGAGACTTAAGGACTTTAAGATACAGAGAATCCACGGGTAGGTGAGTCATGCCCCCTGCTACGGAGGAAGGGGGAAACAATTCTCTGTAGTAACTCAGAACCCACCCCATCTACCAGGCTGTATAGCAAAGCTGTTCTGGAACTGTGGACCTTTACACCTGGTTCCTTGGCCTCAAGGGCATCTACACAGTGGGTCTGTCTCGAATCCACAAACCCTTGAAGCCCTCTGACCCCAACAACTCACTGGATGAGCTGGGAAGAAACCAGGTAGATTTCTGAAAGAGTTCTGCCCATGGTTCTTTGAAACTTATGTTTCTGGGAATTATTCTGAATATGATAAATTGACAATTTTTAACAAAATAGTTTCATCTGAAAATTCTGTACTAGCTGTATTCTTAAGTTTGCAAAAGCTTCTATCTCTTGTTCTGAGTGCATTTTTAATTCAGTACTAAACACAGGAAGCCATTCTGTGTTTGATGTGTTTCAAAGTCACTCCCTCAACCCAGTGTCATATCAGAACTAAATGGCTACATATGAACAGAATCAATGCTTTTAAGATGATGGGCTTAAAACTGTTTATGAACGGGTAAATATGTGCCATGCCCAAGTATCTGTTAGTAGATTGATTGCAGTTAGCAACCCATAAAGTTATCAGTTTCATTTCTTTACTTCAACAACATCACATAGTCAGAATGACAAGTTTCAAGGGGAGTCATGTTAGTCTAGTTCAGCAAAACAAACAAGGAGCCTGGTGGCACTTTTAAAGATTAGCAAATTTATTTATCACATTAGCTTTCGTGGGAGAACATGAAAGCTGATACTATAAATAAATTTGTTAGTCTCTGAAAGTGCCACCAGATGCCTTGTTTATAGTCAGTAATAACATATTATGTTACATAACTTGTGGGTTGACATGGTCCACAACTATGGCTTTTAAAAATTACCCAAATTATAAAACTGCTTATTGATTTTTATAAGTTACTGACTTTACAAAAAATATTTAAACTGAGCAGTCTCTCTTCAAATGTCACTGCTCAGGGATCTGAAGAATACTGAAATATATGAGCCTAAATCATCCAAATGCCTGAAACAGCATAAGAAATTAGTTTCTTGAGCTATATTTATGTTTTTCTAGCTTGGATCTAAATCTTGTATTATGGTGAATCATTAACTTCTGACTTTTATAGCTAATCCTTACAGAACCCATTTTTAGCTTAGTTGATATTCTTGAAGTAAGAAGCTTTCTAGACTACAATATGCATTAGACAATACAGTTATGTATTTTTAGCATTTCTTTAGATTTAGATTATTTTTTGGAAAAATGTCTCTCAGGACTGACCTTTGTAATAAGTAATATTAAGTGTGCTGTGTACTGTACTTTGATTCTTGTCACCTCCTGGTTTTCATGGCAAATGATTTTTTTTTTTCATTATCTGGGTGAGATGCACAATTCACTTCCTCATCCGCATAAAATCCCAGCAGATTTGTTGCTCATACTGACTTCAGCATATGTCTGCAATACCAAGTATTGTCCATTCACTGCATATCATAAGGGGAAAGATGTATCAGTTCAAACTGACTTAGCAATTTAGAATAAGATTTGAGGCGTTTCTGTTTCCTGGTCATAGTTCCGTTGAAAAACAACTCAGACCATAAGTCCTAAACACAGGTTTTTGGTATAATTTCTTTCTTTAGAAATGTGGATAATCAAATGTTTTTGTGATCTGAGATTTGTTGTAAGACTTGTCCTGCCATATTTTTCACTTTCACATCAGAATCACTCAGTAATACTGTCTTCCCAGTTTCACCCTGCTGTTGACTATGTGATTATGCTTTTCCAGATGTATATCTTGCATTTTTGCAAATCAGCTATCATTTTGTTGTTCTTTCTCCAAGTAGTTAAGATCTCTGGACCAGTTTGGATTCCACCCCCCCCCCCAACACCAAATTTATTATCATCCCCAAATTTCATTATCTTGCCATTTACTCTATTTTATTTATCATTGATGAAGGTATAAATTAAGCCCACATTGTTGTGGCATCTGTCACTGTTATCTTTTATATTTTATTATGAATCATTAATATTCTAGTTCAGTAAAACAAACAAGGAGTCTTGTGGCACTAAAAAAGTAACAAATTTATTCATTTTTATGAGCTTTCATGAGAGAAAATCCCACTTTGTTAGACGCTTTGCTGAACTAGACTAACAGGATTTTCTCCTATGAAAGCTCATGCAATAAATAAATTTGTTAGTCTCTAAGTGCCACAGGACTCCTTGTTCATTAATATTCTGTGTTTATAATCTTTCAGCTAGTACTGATTGAAAACTTGCAATTTCAGTTCCAGGAAAAATTCTAATAATTTGTAATTTTAATTCCACATCAATATTGCAAAATCAAAACCATTTTGGTTATTGCAAATCAAAGCACAAAGAGCAAGACTCCACTGAAGCACTGTGACAGTTTAGGTAGACACAGATTACTTCAAGCTGACCCAGACTAAACATTTTGATTTAGTTGAACAAACCAAAATGTTTCAATTCAGATCAGACTCGCTTGAAAAGGAAATATTTTCTTTTACTTTTTCCAAAGGAAAAAGTAAAAAAAAATCATAAAACCCAAAGTTTTCTCATAGAATATGTTGATTTTGTGAAAACTTGATTGTGCATTGAGAAATGTTTTGATGAAAAAAACCTGACAAACTCTACTTTCAGTCAGTTGGCGGTACATGTGACTGTTCGTATCTCAGCCAATTTTAATGAATATGGAATGTAAGAGATCATCATATACTGTATCAAATGCATCCCTAAATCATAATATATATTGTCTGTCACTTTTATTTCTCCAGTTAGTTTGGCAACTCTGTCCATTACAATAATCAAATTTGTCTGGCTGGATATGTTATATCTAAAGCCACATTGCTTATGGCTCATATTCCATTGCCTTCTTACACTCAGACAATACGTGAGATGTATTGAGTTGGTGCTACTTGTGGTATGTTGTGGTAAAAGAATGCCAGTTCAACTCTAGTACTTTAGGTCTTCCTGCAGGCCAGTTAATGAATTAGATGTTAATTATGGCCAGTGAACAAATCTCATGCTGATTAGGAAGTAAAACTGGAGGGAAAATAAACTGATGTGAATGCTGATCCTTCACCTTGTTTTAATACTTCAGAGGAACGGGTGGTGGTAAATGTAAAATCCAAATAAAAAAGAGAGATTTTGACTTAATTTAAAGATAAGCATGGTCATAAACATTTGTCTTGCCTCATAAAGGTAAGGCAGGCGATTCATTCTAATATGCAGATATGGCAGTCTCACTGATAATATTATGCAGTAGGTTGTGGGTAATGATGCTTTAAGTGAAAGTGTGTAACACATTTTAGAATTTTTTGTTGCATTCCTTTTTATTCTTTATGGAAGGAAAAACAATTAGATTGAAAGCACTCTGATTAAAAATAGTACACCAGAATGGACAACTGCACATTGGCTGTCCTTTTTGCATACTGCTTAAAGTATTGTGGGAGATTTTAAATAAACGGAAGATTTATTCATGATAGTCGGATGCCTTTTTTCTAAACTGAAGAAATCCTTTTCAGAAAAATGATCAATTCCCCACTCTTTTACATCTCTTAAGTGTGTTTGTGTATGTATGGCTTTGTGTGTATGGCTGCGTGATGCAGAGGAAGCATTCCTGTAAGTTATAGATTCTCTACAAGTCTTTCTGTGTATCACTTAGTAGCCTTCTTAGAGAACTGAAGTCTCGTTTTGTGCTTCTGTGAATTTAAATCCAGGTCACAGAGATGTTAAATTGCAAATGACACATTTACTGTGCCACCCAGCTGCCTTTTATAATGGAGCAGGAATGCTTTCTGAACAGTGACAGCATGCCAATATTAAGTTATATACAAGTAGTTTTGTTTTGCAGGCTAATGAAGGATTCTCCTCACATTTAATAGCTACTTAGTCCTATTGTTAACTCACCCCCTGAAGAGTATAATATCTATAAAACATATCTCTTTCCTCACTGAAGAATTCTTAAAACACTCATTCCAAATTGAGAAAATGTTAAAGTTGTTCACTGAGTTATCATTTTGATTACAATACCAAAGCAAAGACTTCTGCTCCCAGGTGATCAGAAATTGTGTGAAATTCTAGGAAACTTGGAATTCTAGCAAGCTTGGACTTTTCTTTCAACTGATATATCCTTAAAACTAAAAAAGTTTGAAAGTTTGCTCAGTTCCTCACAGGAGCTTTTCTATTGCTCTTTGGTAAATCAGACCCACTTCTCATCTGCAGCACCGTGGTTGGTTGGACTGCAGAGCATTAACCAAGCCATATGAGCAAAGAATATGTCTGGCCACCTGGTTTCTCTTTAGTAGCCTTGTATCAGGCAGATTTAGAAAGTGTTCCATCATATCACTAGGTTAGGATTTTAGAGCTAGTTGTCTATTAGTACCTAAATATCCATTTCCTAATAATATCTTAAAACGCTGGTGCAAACAGCAGCTTATTTGACCTACAAACAAGTAGATGGAAAAAGAAACATTTGATTTTTTTATTGTGATCCTTATAATGGTTTATACCTGCTGAGCAGACACATTCATTTTCTGTCTCCCATGCAGTGGAGAGTTCTATATACATTAGATGGTTTTTCATTTTTTTTTTAAACTTGTATTTTAAAATGGTATGCTTAACTTTGCTGAGAGCTTTCTATGATTGCACATGGAGTTTTTCAGTCTCAGTAATTTATTCTGTGATTGCACTGTAGGTTTTCTGCCTGCTATCTTGGTCACCCCTAGAGACTGAACTGTGGACCTCCAGGGCTAAAAGCATAAGTTTACAGTTTGAGCTAAGAAGCTAGGAGCTCAAACTGAGAGTAATAAGTGACCCATATCCTTTGTGGATCAGTTATATAAAGGGATATATATCACACACTCAGTACTGAGTTTTTAAATTCCTCTGGACAGATGTATCTCAGTTTGAAGAGCCAGGCTCTGTAGCGGGAGCCGAAAGCAAACTTGTACTTCTGGGGCAGATACACAAAGAGAAAGGGTTATCAGTCTTATCAATCCATTAAAAATGCATTAACATATACACCATTAAAGACTACAAGTCAGTACATAGTTAAAGTAAACATTTTGTTGCTACTGTGCTCATGTTTTACATGTGCAAATTATTCGGAGTATGTCACATACTCACAGACGAAGTATTAGCGTAGATTAGTCCTGGGGCGGGACTGAGAGGGGCGACCACCCTGAGCCCCATGGGTTCCAGGGACCCCATGCTGCCACTGCCACCCCCCCAACTGCTGCGCCGTCCCTGCTGCCTTCAGCAGGAAATCGAAGGGAGTGGGGTGGAGCAGAAGTGTGGGACCTAGCCTCTGGGCAGGACCTCCCAATCCCCAGAGCAGAACGGATGGCCCAGGGGTGGGGCAGGTCAGCCCAGAGGCTGGAGCTTCGTTCTCCTGCCCAGTCCCTGGGCCAGCTGTTGTGCCCTGGGGGTGGGGTGGGACAACCCAGAGGCAGGGCAGGAGAGTGGAGCCCAAGCTCGAGGCTGGTCCACCCTCTCCCACTCCTGGTGGAGGGGAAGGAGTGTGGGTCCTGGCCTCTGGGCCAGCCTGCACTGCCCCTCCCAGCATAGGGGGTGAGGGCCCACACAGGCCGTTTGGCCCCAAACCCTTCCTCCACCTAAGGATGGCCCTGATCACTAAACACAGAAGCATCTAGCCTCGCAGCTAAGTCATGGTGAATGGCCCGCTGAATGCATGCCAGACTGGAAGGCACTGATTTTGGGAGTCCTGCCCCTGTCCTCAGTGATGGGTCCTGGCTGCTCTGCCAGCAGTCTCTTCCCCACTGCAGCAAGAAGGAAGGAGGTGAGCAAAGAGGCTGCCTCCTTGCTGATCTCCCATCACCCTGACTGCAGCAGGAAATCCTCATGCATGGTATAAGGGAGGTATCTCCTCCTAATTTGTTTGGAAAGAAACAGCAGACCTCGCTGTACAGCTTAATTCCAAGAAAGAGTTCATACTGAGCCTCCAGAGTGGATATAAGTAACTCCTTCCAATATGCATTTAGGCATCTAATTTTGTTTCAGTTCCTTCTCTTGTGATTTCTAGCTGACTATCTCTGACAGTGCCTTTGTCAACTTTCTGGCTTCTGGGAATCCCATTCTAGCTCGGCTGGTGAATTTGCACCTAACTGGGGGCTGAGGGTTCCATTGGGTAACAGGGAATCTCATGTTAGGCAATGCAATACCCAGAGCTAAATTGTCTTTGTCAGTCTAGCTCCCTGTTGATAGGATAGAAAAGGACATATACTAAACAATGACTGTAACCTGTAGGTTACATAAGTAAGTGGCATCTTGACTCTGAGTCCATTTTCTATTATTCTTCTTTTATAATTCCCAGGTGCATTTGATTAAAGAGACAAGAAAGACAGGTGTCTTGTCTTTAAAGCTCTAACGTTCTAATCCTGCAGAAGCTTACATATCTGTTTAATTTTATGCATGTGGAAAGTTCCATTATTTCAGTGGGTTTTCTCAGGTGAGTGAAATCGAGCACATGCCAAAATTATTTCAGCCTAAATGATTAACTTGACAGGCAAGTTAAGATAATACCTACCATATATTATGCATTGCACTTTTACACATATGTGCAGATGAGAGAGAAAGCTGGCCACAGCCATTTATACAAGCTGGTTGCAGGGCAGACCTCAGTGAAGTACGAGGTGAAGAATCAAGGAGTTTGAGGTGCTTCCCTACCAGATAAATGGATTTGATTCAGTGCATGTGGACCACAATCATCCTAGACTCTGTCCCTGCCCCCTTGGGGCTGCTCCCTGAACCCCCAAATCTCAGTGCACTCCTCCCACCTGCACAGCACAGCAGGAGCTGGTAATATGCACATGTGCAGGGCAGGCAGCGCTGCTGGGAGAGTGGAGGAGAACCCACCTTGTGTATGTGCACATTATTCATGCATGCACACACATAGCAAATTAGTATAGTAGATTGGTATGAAGACGTGCCTGCAATCACTTGTTCTAAATATCTTTCAATTCCACAGTCTAAACCAGCAATCCTTCTACCTTGGGTCCTCTTGTCTTAAACCTTTGTTCTACCAGTCCCTTCCATGGCCTGCCCAATACTTCCTAATTCCCTAGCTTCCATAGCACTCACTTGCTCTAAGGCTGTGTTCACACAGCACTTTTGTTTCGAAACAACCTCGTTACTTCGCCGGCGGGGTCTGGGGAGCAGCCCGGGCTGCCAGCTCAGCCCCGCGCCCCCGACCCGCCGGCGGGGTCTGGGGGCAGCTCTGGCGGGGGGGCTGAGCCACCCCGCAGCGGCTCACCCCCTGCTGGTGCCTGCAGCCCCCTTTCTGGGGCTCCAGGGTGAGCCAGCAGCGGCTCACCCCCAGGGGTAACGAAATAGCATGTTCACACTGTGAACTTGCTATTTTGTTTCCCGCTTTTTTTCTTATTTCGAATTAACATTTTGTTAATTCAAAATAAGATATTTCAAAATAAGGTGTTGTTTCGAAACAAGTTGTTTCGACACAACTTGTTTCGAAATAACCCTGTGTGTGTGAACACAGCCTAAAATCTGTGGTGAACTCAAATATTCTGGTGATGGTTGTCTTATAAAAGCATGCAATATAATAAAAATAAATGTGCTGAAAATAAGAAAACAGTCATGTTCTGCCATCTGTTGATAGCATTACGATATCCTGTATTATTCAAAACACATTTGTAAGCAGAAAGAAATGTAACTGCAAACTATTGTGTTTTATTAATAAATTGGTCATTCACATCTGTTCTTTCTAATAAACACTTTCTTTTTAATATAACACTATTTTAAAATATCAAGACTTAACTTTGGGAAAAAATGCATGAAGTTGATTTATGGTTTTTGTTGAAAAATAAAAATATATTGCAGGAGGGAAACCAGGACATAATCTGGCAGCATTTAAGGATCAGAGCACGCATGAGGAAGCCACCTGTTACTTGCTCAGTTTTAAGCACTTCACTGTTGTTTCTGGGATGCACATACTTGATTTCTGGTTTGGAGGGGATGACTAAGGAGCATGCACTAGCCTATATTTGATTAGTTGGAATACAGATAATTTAATTTTTGTAGCCTCTTCCTTCTCTCTCAAAAAAAAATGCCCAGCTGTCCTTTAAATTAATATTAATGGTGTTAGCTTTTACTTGGTCCCTTTGAAAATGTTCTGTAATCTGACAAATAATTAGGCAAAGAAGCTCCATTTGAATTGCTGAAAGGTAGTCCTGCCCATAGCATTAAAACAATTCAAACAAAATTGGCAGACTGGAAATAGGATACAGTTTAACAAAAAACATTAACAATCAGCATTAGAATGAACATATAATGTTCTAGTTCTGATAAAAACCAGGAGCTGATTTGATTACATTTACCACAATTTGAATTCTTACAACAGCAGTATTTGTATGAATGATTGTTTTGTTCCCAAGAAATTTGCATAGTGCAAAACTCTTAACTTATTAGAATGTGTTTGCCCAAATGTGTCATGTGACCATTTTGCAATCTCTTTACATTTTATTTAGAATGTCAAGCAATCAGGAAGAAAAAACAGTGTCATGTATCTTAGCTAACTAATCACTGCTTATAACTGAATAATAAATAGCAAACAGGCAGTCAAAGCAGATATTTTGCAAACATTTCATAGGCTGATATATTTTTGCATGCGGTATTCATTCATAATTATTAAATGTGTAAAAATCAGCTAATGAGAAATTCTTTTTTGGGAGAAAAGAGTACTGCTCATTAAATAAATGATTCACTGTGAGCTGTTTGCCCAGCTCTGATTTAACATATGCCTTAACCTTCACCTGTAGGGAATTCCCTTGGGAAGGAAAGTAGATTATTGTTCATGTTAATTTTTATACTCTTTATATAGTGGTTTCTTTTCAATTAGAAGATACAGCCCAGTAAATAGCTAATCCAAAAACCATTGAAGTCAATAGGAGCCTTTTCACTGACCTCAGTCATCTTTGCATCAGACTGTAAATATTTAGTTCTTGCAGGACTTTCTCTTGTATAGGTGTCTTCTCAGCTAACTAATTTGGCAGTTGATTGATCTTTGACTACAAGTGGTACTAGTGGTAAATATGCCCAGTGGCTGATAATGGGATGTTAGGTAGGTTTATGTCTGACTGGGAAGTCTTGATCACATGCTGAGGTTTTAGCTGATAGCCATATTTGGAGTCAGAATGGATTCCCCCAGGGCACATTGGCATAGTTCCTGGAGAAATTTCTTGTTGCTGTGTACTGCAGCCTGGAGCACAAGTCACTTGCTGATAGATTCTCTGCACTTTGAAAACTTTAAATTGTTATTTGAGGACTTCAGTAACTTAGTCTTAGGTTAGGTAATTATTACAGGAATCGGTGGGTAAAGTCCTGTGGCCACCATTGTGCAGGAGGTCAGATAATAAAGTTTGACTTTAAGGTCTGTGAGTCTAAATAACAAATGATCATAAAGTTTGATTTTAAAGTCTATGAGTCTCAAATAAGAAATAAAGTTATTCCTAACTGAACGTAGGTGTTCTAGAAAAATAATAAGTAATCGCTAGTGTGGTACTACAAAACTCCATGTTGGCATGCTGGTGGCCAATCACTCAAGCTCCACCTCTGTCATTATGTTATTGGCCTCCTCAGCAGAACCAAAACACTCTGTTATGTAAGTGTTGATCGAATAAACTCTATTTTGATATTCTGTCACCTTCTTTGCCATGAATACTTATGACTTGCACTCCTACATTCTCTCTTTGTTCATTTGCACTGAAACCTTTGCTACCAATAAATTTGCAGCAGATCAGTTAAACCAGTGCCAGTCCTGAATAAATACTATTGTTTCAGTTTATAATACATATTTTAGTTTGCCTTAAGGTTCTTCCTAATCAACTTCTCCCAATCCAAATTAAATTTAATTTAAACTTAAATGAGTGTCCAGTATTTAGTACTTTTTTAAAAAATAAGTCATTTTAAAATTACAATGGAAATTAAATCACAACTCTGTCTTGGTCAAGTCTACATCATTAGATGAGTCTCTTTTTCGTATCTCTCTTTCTCATAATGTTTTATGGCTGGATAGTCCAAGAACTGGTACTTTTTTAGTTATTTCCTGGTTAGATGGAACTGATTATAGGGTTTATGCTTTAAAAAAAATATTTATACCACTGTATGTTCCTGTTTCAGTAATGAGTAAAGAAATTTCTGAGATTTTCAGATACCAAATAGGGGAAAAAAATCACGTTTTCACTACAGTGTGCTAAATTTTGCTCTCATTATGGCAGATGGATGCAACTGAATTGATTTCAATGACAGTCACACCTGGGTAGCTAAACAGAATTTGGCCTAATAACTATGGAATCCCAACAGTATAATCTACAAAAGGAGGCATTTTTACAGTGCAATTTTATGGACCAACTTTTCTTCCTAAGATATTGTCACATAGCTCCAATTAAAGTTGATATGAGCTATTCATGTGTATTAGAGGGAAGAATTGGGCCTTCCACAAATTTATTTTATAGTTGATGCTAGCACATTATGTAAATGAACTGAAAAGTACACTGACATCAGATGCAAATTAATTTTAAATCCAGCCAATTGCCAGTTAAACCATAAAAGAAACTAGCTGTTGACTAAATCTTGCCCTTAGCGGGTGTATAAAGTGATAGAGTATTTTCCACTTGAAACAGTGCCTGCTGGCAGCCTAAAAGGAATGCTTCCATTTTGCTCAACAAGCAGAGCTACTGGTTAGTTCTTGAGAAATACATGGAATTTGGGACTCAGGTTAAATCTCAGTAACATGCATTATGAACTCACAAGATCAGTCACCAGATGGGAGATACTGTATGTTTTATTGTATAGCTTCAAGTTGATAACCAGGGCTAATATGAAGATCTGATTAGAGAAGTATGTTGTGTCTTTTTAATGGTATACATTGACACAACCCTTCATTTATGCTTGATATTCCAGACTCTATTCATCATAAATATTTAGGTTTAACAATACAAAGGATATGAAATTTGTGAGTAGGGCCAAAAAACCTCAGTGGAAGAAAGGTTTTTATCTTTGTTAATGATTTCAGCATTTGCCTTGTCTCTCTATTTCTTCATCAGAAGAGATAAGGGATGGAGTTGAGGAATCCAGCTTCAGCCATAGACATTGTCTGAAAATTAAAAATGTATATTTTTAATTCATAACAAGTTTTAGGCAAAGATGAACTCTGTGTAAAATTCTTGTCTGCTCAGATATGAATCCTGAATGGCTAAAAGTATTGTACTGGTGCCCACTGCCAGACACTTCTTACATTTAAAACAGAGTCCAGGCCCCTCACAGAGTCAATGAATAATTCTAAGAAAATGAAAGATGAAACTGTAAGGCAGTTCAAAGGCGTAATAAGGAAGGCCTGAGGCATATATACAAAAGATCCAACAAAAGACACAATAATGGTGTTTTCCTTCTTCTGGCGAGTTGCCAAGAGGTGAATACTGATTAGGATTCAGTGAGCCTTTTACTATTATCACCTACACACTTACAAGCAACTAACTAGCTTTAGTGGAGTTTCAATAGTGTAAAAGTGATGTAAGTGAGAGAAGAATAGGACCTAAGAAAGAAAGAATCATAATGTCTGTGTTAGAAAGTGATGTGGTATTGTTTATGTAGGAAAAATAATAAATAATGTGCAAATATCATAGGCTAAGAAGTAATAAAGAGACCACACTGCGGGAGATTAGAACACATGTATGCAGTACATAATAAGACAATTAGGGCTTAGAAATAGGAAAGCAGCATGGATAATTTCAGAAAGGAGTAGAAAAGTTGTGAGAGAAGGCTAAGTTTGATAATCAGGGAGTATATGATTTGGTTACTGTTAGTTTAAAATAATGAGCAAGCATTTCAAGATCAGCCCCTCTATAAGTAAGAGATCTTCAGCACCACAGCTTTGGAATAGTCAAATAGCTATTTCTTATTTGCTAATCAGTCCTAAAGCCTTTGAGTAGAGCCCTGCAAATCCTCATATTCACATCTGCTGATGCAGTGAGATATCGATGGACTGCTTCTTGTGGATGCAGATTGTATGCAGATCTACGTATTTGTATCTGTGCAGAGCTCTACATTTGGGCCTGTTTGTGATACCTCTACTAATCACTGAGTAGTACCGTTCTCCACAGTAGTCCTATATAAATTTTATATGAGAAAGGTACTACTTAGCAGGAGTTAAGGTGTCCCAGTCTGGTTCCAATTGATCTTAGAAGTTAAATTTGGGGGGAGAAAAGAATCCTGATACTCTCAGAAAAGAAGAAAGTTTTTCAAAAACCTTTCAAACCAACTTCACACTGTTTCAATCTTAGAACAGGTGATATTAATTAAGTCCAGATTAAGTTGTTATTCCTAGGTTTATCAGCTTACAAGTACAGCCTAATTAAAATATAAAATGATGAATGGTCACATATAAAGTATTAAATAATGAATGCTATTAAAGTGACTGGTATCTAACAGAAATAATAAATGTAACTAAGTTATCGATAAATTTTAGGTGCTGGACTGACACATAGTAATAAAGAGGGCCTGGATCTGAGAGGGTATCTGTTTTTTCTACCTATCCTTTCTAATTATACCAACAGAGAGAAGCCCTGACTCATCCCTTAATAATTCATGACCAGAAGTTAGTCAATTTATTACTGACATATATGGTGTCTTTCTTATTTTGCAAATGACTGGCTATTTCTACAAATACAGCAGCAGTTTAAGTCTGTGATATAATATGAACATTATGGTGCATCAAGTTGTTATTTCTATTGCATAATGTTGTACAAGTGTGTGGCTCTTGGGAGCTGAATACACTAGTCTTGTGCTGTCATAGATTCAGATAATGAAAGGTGAGAAGAGAACAAGGAGTATCAAGAGTCATAAAAGCCAAAGAAGTGAGACCTGTGTGCAGGTTACAGTCTGGCTTTGGTGGAGACGATGAGCAATATGAGCTAAAAGGCATTTTGTAAGAGTCATATCCTCCCATCCGTGCAGGAAGGCACAGAACAGTCTAAAGAGGAGAGAGATGCATTCTCACCAGACCGCTAGAGAACTGATCAGTGTACAATCTGCTCACAGTGTTCTGAGAAATGAATGGTCCATATATTTACACATTGTATAAATTAATCAACTAAAACCTTTTCAATAGACATAGCTGAGTTGTGATTTTGGGGCAAGGGCCTGGAGGGTCTACCAACTATATTTCTTCAGCTATGCAGAGAACTCATTGGCCAAAGACAGTTCTTCTTGGTTAAGAAATCAGACATTTGTCAATTCAAATAATTTGAACAAGTGCTAGTTTTAGCTGACAGGTATACGGGCAGAAAGAGGCCATTTTCCTAACCCTACCTATAAGTTACTGCAAAAAGGAGACATTTTACAATATAAGCGTAACAGTAAAACTGGCTATACGTGAAGTATTCTTAGATCCACAAAGTAAAGAAACTGAAACAATAGAGAAAACGAACTAGGAGTTCTGTGGCACTTTCAAAGACTAATAAAGGTATTTATCGCGTGAACTTTTGTGGGTGGAATCCCATTGTGTCAGAGAAAGCTCATGTGATAAATTTGTTAGTTTTTAAAAGTGCCACAGGACTCTTTGTCTGTTTTGCTGAAATAAACTAACACGGCTACCCTCTGAAACTTCAAAAATATAGAAAATAAATACTTTGTTAACATGTTTTAGATATAGCAGCCTTAAGGGTTCTGTGTAACTACAGTCTGTGTATACTTTTGAGACAAATGTTGACAGTGTTCCTTTAACTGAAAGAAACTGGATCCATATGATCTATCCAGAACCTAATACAATTTTTAAATTGGAGAACACCTAATTTATCAACTGGAAGAGAGTAAATCCAAGCTGTGACTGCCAAACATGTGTCAAGTGTGCTTCAAACAATTTCTGACAAAAATGTTCATCTGACTGAGCAAAACAGATTTTAAGGAGATTTTCATTTTGTGGAAATATCAGACACGTTTAAGGGGAAAAAATCCTGTTTACCCACTATTTACTTGAATGATTGAAAGACTCCAGAGGAGCTAATCTAGTCTCTTAGCTAAACTTTTATACATTGGCAGTGCTTTGAAAAATATTTTGAGGAAGGCACTCTTGGGTTACAAATCTTATATTCTTCCTTCTGTTGTTTGATGTAAACTAAATTATTAAAAAATGTAATTTTTCATCATTATTAATGATTCTGCATTTTTTAGAATTTTCTTATCCTGGTAAATAAAATAGATAAATCAACCTCACTTTAGATACTTACTGTAAATCAAAACAGTTGTATTATCATTATGTGTTGTATCCTTTTAATGTAGTAGTCCCTTGTGACCTGAGTCAGAGAACAGTGCCCCATCATGCTAAACACTGTCTACACATGAAACAAAATGACAGGGTAAGCACTAAAGAGCTTGCAACCCTCTAGCTGTCATTTGCTTCCATAATATTGCAGTTTTTCTGCAGTACTTGTGAAGCTAACAGAAAACAATGCTTCATTCAGTTTGGGTTCCTCCTCCGCACTCCACTAACAGGTATGTCTGTCATCACTGATATTGCTTGTGCAAAACAAAAACGCTGTGTTAATTTCATGCTCCATTAGGCACAATGTTTGCCAAACGAGGAAAGACCAAATTGTTTGGGAAATGTTATTTTCAGGCTTCTAAGATAGTATTAAAATCTGTGAAGAGTAGGTATTAATGAATGAAAACATACAAGTACCACCTCAATTCTCTCTCTTGAAATGACTTTGAATCCCTTAACATTAATTACACATTATTTTGTATCAAGCCTTGAGCAATTACCTTGGCAATATTGGTTATAAAACTGTAATATCAAAAAGGGTTTTGATGGGGCTAAAGGGCTGCCGAGACTAGAGTTTGAATGATTTGGAGAGATTCAGAAAGAACTGAGAAATAATAATCTTTCCTTTCTCTCTCTCTCTCCCTTCACTTTGTGTTGCTTTCTTTTTTAAATTTAAAGTGTTGTAAATTAATTTAGCTATATAAAAGATTTTATATTATTTGGGAAATGCAACTGGAACAAAGAGGCAGTAGTTCAGAAAGGGGGGAACTGTTTTTAAAATCCTTCTAGAATGATCTGTGAGTAAGTATCCTCTTTACTATTGTCATCAGTGGGAAATATACCTTCCCATTCACACTAGTTAGCTACTGCGCATTTTCCCCCCCCCGTATCCCTTTGGTTATTTTCACTAACAGGGTGACATATGACTGGATGACCTTTCAAACATGAATATACATTACAAAGCATTGGGGGTTACATCCATTGCAGTCTCAAATTTGATACATTATTCTTCCTGCAAATTAAGAACTGTCACTGGTACCTCTGGCCAGGGCTGGATTAATGCAAGTGATTTAGGGGTTTCAGCTGAAGGCCCAAGGAGGGGCCCACATAAATCTGACCCTAGCTACTGCATCCCTAATCACAGGGAGGCATCACTTGGAGGAAATGTAGGAATGATTTGCCCCCCCTCCCTACCCCTAGTACAGGTAGTATAGCCTTCTCGTTACACCAGGCTTGGCTCCATCTTGTTTCCTGTGAGCTGGCTGTGATTCCCCAAGATGCGCTGTTTGCAGGACATTGGAAGTGCCTGGGCTGGGCTGAGGCTAGGTCAGGACCTTGACCCCTGGGACTCGGAGCCAGAGTCACAAGAGGGCTGGAGAGGAGTTGGACCAGAGGAGAGAACAGATATATTAGGAGCCAGAGGAGGTGACAGGTGAATAAGGTGGGCAGAACAGGAGAGGGGAAGGGGATGGCTGGAGGCAGGGGGATGAGGGGTCAGGGACATTATCAGGCTGGGGGCAGGGAGACTGGAGCAGAGGGGGATTAGAGTTGGGAAGACACTGCGAGGGAAAGAGGGATGTGGGAAGGGGAGGCTGAAGGGGGAATGTGCGAGCAGGAGCCCCACTGCCCAGGCTTTTGCAGCTCACTGGCAGTCAGGGCATCCTTCGACCCCTCCCCACTGCCATGGATGCAAAGACAGAGTCATCATGTGTATCCCCCTGCCACCCCACAGCAGAGGGAAAGTGAGACATGGGCCCATAAATTCTCCCTGCTCCCTTGCGGGGTGCTGCTGCTACTGCTGCTGCAGGAAGATTGGGGGAGAGCAAGACAGGGGCCCACAGACACTCCCAGTGCGCCACTGCTGATGAGGGGTGCCAGTGTAAGTATGGCTCCATGGGTGCCAGACACCCCACTGTCCTGCCCACAGGCTGGCTGGTGGTCAGCCAGGGGACCCACAAATTCTTATAGCCCTGGGGCCACAGAGGAGTTAATCCAGTCCTGTCAGTGGCCGCTGTGTCCATGAATGGAGAACAAGGTATGGTAGCTGAGTTCCAGTGTGTAGCACTGGAAGAAGGTCAGGCCCAATCCAACTCCCTTTCTGTAATGATTCCTGGTAACAGATTTGAAGGTCAGATCATCTAGTCCAGTGGTTCCCACACTGGTTCAAGGAAGGGCCACAGATGTCATCATTTTTGGATCCCTACGGGGCCAAGAGCCTCTGGTAGCCCCCTTTTGCCCCCAAAATCAGTCTGCATTCTCGCTTGATCTTCCATCTCTCTGGCTGCAGAAGGGAAACTGTACATGTCCTTTAGCTCTGTGAACTACATCTCAATCCTTAGGCAGTGGCTTTCTTCTGCAGCCAAGTCAACAGAAGATCAGTGCTTCCTTTTCTCTGGATCCAGCAAGGACCCCACCACCTATGGACCTAAGTGAAGTGCTTTGACATGTTCCCTGCTACGGTCAGGGGAAGGGATGCACTAACCTCCCATCCCCTTGGCTGCAGCAAGGAGTCTGCACTGGTCTTTTAGCCCCATGGAAATGTGCTTTGCATGGGTCCCTAGACAGTGACTTCCTTCTGCAGCCAGTAGAAGTGCCACTAAGGGCCACTTTGAAAGCCTCTGCAGGACACTTTTAACGCCTAGGACACAGGTTGGAAACCCTTGAACTAGTCTCTTCCGACTTCCTACAAAAAACATAACATGGAATTTCATCCACTGAGTCTTGCTTCAAGCCCAGCAAGCTCAGGTATTTGCCAATGGAAAGCCTCACAATAACTGAAGGTGGACCAGACCCATGCATCAAAAATACCAGTTCAATCGATATGGTGTATATCCATCATTCATATGTGATATTAGTTGATTTACACAGTAGAATTAGGCTGTAATTCTACACAGTTGTCAGCTACAGGATCAGGGCCTTCATGTTTATTTAAAAAATGTGTAATTATATTATCAACAAGGGAACAAATACCTGTCCTATAGTGTATCCTAATCATATTAGAAATATTTTCCACAGAACTGTTATCTGAGTTGCCAGTAGAAGAGGATAGTGTGAAATATTAGTTATTTTTGACCTCAAGAGAATAGACATTGAGGAAATATGAAGTGATAGGTAAGGCCGACTCAAGGGGTTGTGGCACCCCAAGCCAAATTTTGATTTGGTGCCCCACCCATCTCATTCATGGAGGTTGAAAACCATTTTCCAACATGCATAAATCTCTAACGTCTGCCTGCAGAGGGATTTAAAGTGCATTCTGCCTACATGACTTAAGCTGCTGGTTGACTAACAGTGCCTGAGCTTTTAGGAAAGAGTTGAAAAGGCGGGAGCCAGCCTGATCTTCAGGGGGGCTAGGCGCCCCTAAGACCTGTCACCTGGAGCCATGTCTGTCTCTTGCCTCACAGTAGGGCCGGCCCTGGTGTTAGGATAACATATTATTGGGGAAAAAATGAAGACCAATAAGCCTTACTCTATTACAGCACAAATAGTCCTTCCATACTAAAATGAGGAGTCTGTGTGTGCTAACTTGCACAGCCTATCTAATGTTGGGTAGTTTGATGGGTATTGGATCAGGACTGCGTCTGGCACCTGGACTTTACTGTTTAGATCAACTACCAGTTACAGTCTTTGGAACCCTGCAGCTGTTACACAGAGCAAATGTCAGTTCATTTAATCTTTGTCAGCATAGCTGTCTCTCACCTCACTTCATCCTTTGTAAAGGACATGTATGAGACATTTTCAAGATTCACGCAAAGAAGCATGAGTCTCAATATTTCCTGTTGTAAAATGGCATTAGCCACAGTCATGAGCAGCTGGTTTGCACCTCCCCACCACCTTCGCCCCCCAAATAAAAAGTTGCTAGAGGAAATAAATACAAATTTTGTTAAAATAAACAGTCCTTTTTCAAGTGACTTAGAATGCTAACACTTTAAAATAAAGGTATTAATAATCATGCTATAATATTAATGTTGATAATCACTCAACAATTCAATGGATAGTTGATGTGGCTCTACATTTGGCTCTACTGCAAAACAGTCAACATTTAAAAGTAAATACCAAACCATGGTGTCTGAGATGCTGTAGTTTGGAGCTCATCTTATGACCTGTGGAAAGCTTTTCACTTCTTTTGAAATTTTGAGAGAGATGTTGTGATTGCTGTGCAAAGATCTAAACAAAGAAGTTCAAAAACAGACGGATTATGTATTTTCATCTAAAATAAACAAAAGCTTTCCTTTTGGTGTTCAACTTGAAAGCCTTGGATTTTTAAATTGTTAACTTCCAATTCTTTATAATGTAAGAAATTTGTTAACTACATTGATGTAGTCCACAAGTGGTGAATTTGTTTGAGGGTCTTTGTAATCATTAGATGACAGAATAGTTTTTACAGCTAATGAGGAGTGAACATTACTGCTTCTTCTTATACTACTGAAAGATTTCAATATACTGTGGAATGGAATGAAGGAGATACCATTCTGTTTTAGTGCAAAGCAGTGTAACAGCTGAAAAACATGGAGAGTAAAAGTAAGCAAATTCAGGTCACTTATGAAAAGAAGCCTAGGCAATTGTGTTCAAACACTTACCTTCATATCCTCCTCCCCACACCCCAGATGTCTGGTTTTAGTTTTATAACATAATCACATTTCATTAAGAAGCCATAGCAACCCTTCACTAATTTGCAGTGAATACATTGTGAGCTGTATTCTGTACTTACCGACTTTGGAGAGCTTTAGATCTTGTTTCATCTCATTAGTGGATGTTTATGGGACCTAAGGGTTTTAGCACTCTGTGACTCGTTAGTTAGTGTGAGTGGTTGCAGGTTATTCTAAACCGTTTCTTTAGCCTTTAAATGTTCACACAATATTCAACAGAGGTGAAGTCAGAAATGTTTTCTTTCATGAAATAACCAGCTAGAGAGGAACATGTACAGGTGTATGTAAAAATAAAAGTACTTATTAGAACACAGCATATTTCAAAGTCACATTATGTTCAACAGCAAACAACCTTACCATTTAAGAAATATAGTGTCAAAAGGTAATGTATTCAAATTACTAGTTTTGTAAAGTTTGGCTACAAGAGAGCATTTCCAGGAAACAGCAAATCAGAAGAATCTGTTTAATTGGAAACTTGTTTGGCATTAACGTTAGAAAGAATAAACATTGTTATTCCCCACCTCATTTACTAATACAATCATTTATTTCCCCATCACAGCTAATGTAGGTTCATGTGTGATCTAATTTATATGAAAATAAATGCTGTGTTTTTCATAGTTTAAACATATTAATCAATGCACCATTTAGTAAGTTGTCAGCAGCATCTGTTGGAGATTGGCAAATAAAATAGTTTGTACAAATTGAGTCACTGTGCATAATCTGAATAATTCCTCTAGGTGCATAATGTAATAAGGAGTTATCTATTTATCTACTTTTTAATATCTCAGTCCTTTTTATTAAACACCATGACACAAAGATATCATGGAAATATACTACCAAATATGAATGGAAAAGCAACAGATACAAGTATGGATTAACAATGTGAAGTAAATGAGCACGGAGGAAATAGCATTTTTGTTTACAAGTTTGTTTACAATATGCTGTTAGAAAAGCATGAGAAACTGCTTTATTAATCAACGGTTGATACCCACTTTAATTAGGAAATCATAGAAAATGTGTCACTTGTGTGATAGCTATCTTATTAACACTGCATAGACTACAGTCATTTTACTAGGACTAATATAGAAATCTGGTTCATATAAATCGCTTTTCCAAAGATATTGTGAAATTGTGTATTTATAGGTGGAGCTTGGGAACTGTAATTGAGAGAAGATAACTGGGAAATGTGAGGGTGAAAATACATGCCCTATTTTTTTTCCCCAAGTACTAATGTGTTGAAGATTAATATTAAGGTTTATCAGAATAAACATCATTTTTTGAAATTTTAAAGTTAATACATAGCAACCTCTGCCTACGGAATAAAGGCTTTTAAAATTGGAAGTTTGTAGGTTCACTCATAAAATATACTTACACAACATTATGTGCTTTTGCTACCAATCTTTTCTACACAAGTCAGGTTGCACATGGTGAGTCTGATGGAAACTAAAAAATTGAGGGCTTTTATGGATTAGGTTGCTGACGTACATGTTAATAACTAATACTCCTACACTTTCTCCTTCATTTTAATAAGGAAAAAGTTTCTTACTCTATTAACTTGACATGGCAGCAGATCTGCTTGAACTTCAGTCTTGAAATGGTCCCAAACCCTACCCTTCTGTTCTTTGTTATTAGTGAAACTCACGCATCTCTTCAAAAAGACTGAGTAGCTGGGCACTGTGTGGAAAAACCCTGAGGAGATGGAATTTTCTCCCCCAAACTTGTAATATAAATTCTTAAGCTGCTATTCCAGCTATTCTGTGGACTAGAACAGAGGTTGCTGTTCTCTTCATCTTTTATATGGCGAAAGTTGAGCCACTGGATCTGCATAATCATTTTGATTTGTTCTCTGTTGTTTCTTTTTTGCTTTTGCCATAACCATTAATTGCTTCTTTGGTGACCCTGGGGACATGAGCTACTTATTTAAAAAAAAAAAAAAAAAGAATGGATTGACAAAATATGAAAAAATACTGTGTTGTAATTAATCCCAATGGCTATGTCTACACATAGGTTAGTTTGAATTAACTTAATTCAAACAAATTAATTTGAACAAACAAAACAAACAACAACAACAAAAAAAACCTTTGCAACCCGCTTCCTTCTGTGGTACAAAATTGGTGGGACAGTATAGCCTCTTTCTGGTTTATACTACTGAGGGTGTTGCTGTATGCTTCAGGAAAGCTACCACATTTCAGACCAGAAATGGCTTCATTTCAGTTCAGAGTAAAGTGATTCCTGCATTGTAGGTTTTTAAAATATATCCTCCATTTTGAATTACTTCCACATTATAACACAAGTTCCAGATATGATGTGTGGGATGTGGAAGCAGGCAGCTTCCCACATACCAGCCACAAGCCTGCATGGATTAAAGTAGGCAGGAACAAAGATGGCTTTCCCTGTCCTCTAGGGTTTCTGCTAATTATGATCAGAATCTAATGGAGATTACCAAAAGGTATTTTTTACAGATAGACTTCTAGCTCAATATTACACCCTTTCTCTGTAATTGATTCCCTCTTGTAGGAGGAATTCCATTAAATAACACCGACTTCCTGTTTAAAACAACAAGACATATCTGTTCATGCAAGGAAGGTGCTTTTTAATGTTCCATCCCAATAAAATTTTAAAGTCTAGCTTGCTAAGTGACTATTTCTGGGGATAAGCCACATATGTTTGACATTGTAATGTTCATCCACTTTTTTTTTTTTTTTTTAGTTCCTAGGGGGTATGATGCCCCTAAAATTTCTTACAACTCAAAATTCCACCATATTCCACCATAAATAATAATATGAAGAGAACCCTTCCATGTGGCTAATTTGACTTAGCCATTCCAAAGTTGTGTGTGTGTGTGTGTGTGTGTGTGTGTGTGTGTGTGTGTGTGTAAAGAAAACATACTTCGTATCTGACTCCAATCAGGAAGAAATTTCAAGAGGGAATTTATATTCAAAATGAAAAGAGGGCTTTATAAAGAGAATCTAGGTTTTGAATGTTATCCTTAAGTATTTGCTAGTTTAAAGCACATGGTTACATGTTTTCTCTCTTTTACATCTTCCTCTGAAACATTTGGCCTAGGATAATGTCCAAAGAGATAGCTGTGTTAGTCTAGTCCAGCAAAAAAACCAAGGAGTTGTGTGGCACTTTAAATTATTTAGTGATCATTATATATTATATATATAATTTTGTGTTATCAGTAGCTGTGGCAGATCATACCACCTCTATGAATTAACTTATATTGAAACCCATTGTCTACATTTATAGAAGTGTGGGGAAAGGAATAGTAATAAATACATTATAATGAGTATTAACTGGTTGCTAAAATTCATACAGAGATCCATATGGTAAAAATTGATAAATATACATAAGTATATATGTACTAGTTAAATATGTCACATACATATTTGCACCATGTATGCCTTCTGCCTTGGCTACCCCTTTGGAAGGTGATAAAAGTTGTATTTCAGTAGTTTTGAGAGTGATTAAACTTTTGTGTATACTTACTCTTAAGATAAACAATAGCCTCATTTAGGGTGACATGAGTATGTCCCTTCAAGTAGCATTTTCAAGTGGTCTTTGAGCCAGGTAAATAGTCTCTTACTCATGGAAAACTTCATTGACGTGAACAGGGGGACTGGCCTTCCTGATACAATCAGGACTGCCCCCGCATTTAACCCGTTGTCCTGCATCCTGATCGTATATTTAAAACTTGGTAATGAAACAGTAAATTAGTTGATTTGGCCTGTCCTATTTGTCCAATACACATACAGGCAGAATAAGAGAAGACATACACCTCACCTTCAAAATTTCTCTGTGTGACTCGAGTCTTGTGTACAGCATGCAGGAAAAATTCGGTATTTCTCATAGCAGCGTCTGATCTTAAGCATCATGCTGATTCAAAAATATCATGAACAAAATACCAACGTGCATAAGAGCAATACTTTGGTCTGGAATTTTTTCAGCAGGCTAAATGAACCCTTCAATAAACAGGTTATCCACTGCTGAGCAAACTCAAGAGTACCACACAACAGTCCATCAGCACTGCTGTCACTTGTGTGACTGAACTTAATCTGGCACCTACCTTGTATCCAGATTTAAAGATTGCAAAGCATGTCAGCTGTGGTTGGACTAAAGAAGAGGCATTGATCAAAAAATGTGCTGTTGCTCCTCTCATCCAAATTTAAAAAAAAAAATCATCACAAGCCAGCTGGCTCTTGTTTCTCAGTTGCCAGAGATCCACCTAAGAAGGGCACTGTGCAAATTTCCTGTTTAAACTTACCTTATCTCTGAGCTATAACACATTCAAACAATAGATTTAAAGCAAACTGTTAAACATCTATGAGCAAAGCAAAGTGACTACAGAGGCAATTATCAACACATTACCTATAAAACCTGCAACACAAAAACTAGACTGATAAAGAAAACTTGATTTATGGAAATTAACCATCAATGTATGAGAATTAAAACAAAACAAAAACATCTGAAAACACCTCACCTGCAAACTGCCCAGCCAATGTTGTACACAGGGCTGTGAAACATGCTAGCAGTGCTCTGAAGGTTGACATCTAGCCTGATGATTAAAAGGTTCAATTATTTCAGCCGTTCTGCTAACAGAGTGTACAGCACCGAAGAATATGTTTGACTTTGTGGATGTGGTGTATGCCCACTCTGCATTGCCATCTAACATACTATTGGAGTGTTTTCCTGGCTGTAAAAAGGCTTGTAAATATGAGGCATGCTGTTAAGAGAGATTGTATTTCTCTGGACAGCAAGGAATATCCGAAGGTGGATTCTGTATTACAACGTGGAAGATGGTGAAGAAGGTGAGGCAGCTATCAAAGTTGAGGTTCATCTGCTTTTCTCTAGAATGTCGTTAAGGTCTACAATGATATGGTGCTCTGTTTGGAAAAGGAGAGTATGATGGCATGTGATGTGCATGTTGTAATGAATAATCCAAGAATTAAATTTCACTAACAGAAGAAAGACAGATTATTCACCTACAAATTTAAATATGCATTAAGTGAGATGCTCTGTCACTGAAGGATGCCTCTGGAGAAATTTCATGAAATTTTATTGTATCAGTCGAATATCTGGCAAAATGGTTTGATTTTTCCACAGCTGGCTATTTGTTCAATGCCCAGTGCTCGAACGTGTAAGTTAATAGTGAATTCAAACACAGGGAGATATCTGTGACTGTGACAGCTGAAAGCCTACAGAGAACAGTGGATATTGATCAGCTCTAGGATGAGTACTGTATCATCAAACCCATCAATTTGAAGTTGGGGCCTGGCAAATATTCAGTTGGGGAACTCTGGTCTCAAGTGCTGAGAAACAAGGACAGGAGCACTGAATTTATGCACACGAGAAAGTTAAGGGTCATGGGCTATGTCTACACTTAAGAATGCTAGGTCAAGCTAAGAGGTTAGTTCAAATTAATTAGTGCAAACTAATTTTGATTAATTCAAATGAACTTAGTTTGAGCTAGCATGTCCACACTAGAAACCTAAATTAAACTAGCATGTCCATGCACAGGACTTGCTAGTTTAGCTTAGGAGGGGGGCACCATGGGAAATTTGGCAAAATGGCACCTGAGAAGGGCTATTCCCCCACCCAATCCCATAAAAAGAAGAAGGAATTTCCCCCCTGGCACCATGCATTGTGGGAGGAAGAAGGTCAAACTGCATTTAATTCAAGCTAACGGTTAGTTCAAACTAATGCGTCTACATTGCGTTAGTTTGAATTAAAGGCAGGTTTTACTATTTCAAATAAACTTTCATTAGTTCAAATTAAGAAATTCCTTAGTTCAAACTGATGAAAGCCAGTGTGGATGTGCACTAATTTAGTTTAGTTTAATCCTCCTTAATTTAAACTAAATTTCTAGTGTAGACATAGTCATGGATGCTCAGTACACTGGTCAGCAATGCATACAAGAATGAGCTTTTCCAGTTATGATATCCAGACTTGAAGCAGCACAGAGTTAGTATGGTGTGATATCTTTGTCAAAATGAATTTCTAAAGGAGTTGCAAGGATTTCTACAGCATTACAATTGACAAGGAGCAAGTCATGACTGTGGCAAAGTACAAGACTGACTTCCAGAGCATCTGGCAAATTGTGAAATTGATTTATTGACTCACCTTTCCCCGTGTTACTTGTTTAGTGTACAAACAAAGCTGTATGTTTTAGATATTAATTATAACAACTCATTAATTACCATTTTAGCCTAGTTTTAATGTGTAATTATGCCTTGGGGTGTTATCAAATGAAAATGATAAAATAAGGATAATAAGATAAAATCATTTGAATTAATGTAATGTGTTAATTATCAATTTATGTCTTCAGTATATTATGTTATTGATGTTATATTGTAATTGTTATGTCAAGCATATACTGTTACTATAAGACCAATTCTTCGTGTGTGTGTGTGTGTGAGAGAGAGAGAGAGAATATAGCACTCCTCAGCCCAGCCCCCATGTGTCATGCTATTATACTATTGTGATCTGTTCAGCCTAGACATGAAGCTTCAGTCTCTTAGATTTAAAAAAAAAAAAAAAAAAAAAAAAAAAAGCTAATGCACAGGTATGATGATCCTGATTTACTGAAATTATTGAAACATTTCCCACTTCCTATTTTATTACACATTAGCCAATATCAGCTTCTCAGGCTTGTCATGTGCTGTTTGTACACAATCAAAATGAATTGTCTTCTGCTTTAGGGGGTTATCAAACTTATTTTAGCCAAGTTATAACTGTGCTTTGTGTTCATGTAAAAAACAAAACAAAACAAAACAAAAATGCCCCTAGTTCATGTCAGTTGCACAGAATAATTGGCCCTTTTGTCTGCTTTTACCTTGGATGTTTAATCTGGAAATGTGATTAGGGTGCTTCTACTGCTTAAGGGGAATAGCCCAAGTCAAGCTGAGCACTGTACATTTTACATGGTATTCTGCTTTCACAAATAGGTAATGAACCTGAACATTTGGGACTCATAGGGAAGGCTCTAACTTAATCTGGTGCTACAGAAGCAGACCCAGCACTTTTAAAACAGTTATTGCTTCTACCCTCTTTGCAGTTAGTTCTAGTGTACACATTTGGAAGTAGCGATAAGTGCTTGCGCAGTAGTGGCTCTTTATGTGCCAATATGAGGACAATCAATCTTAATTCTTCCTCTTTTCCAGTGCAGATATTTCAGTATAACTGCACGGATCAAAACCTGAAGTTTTGCTGTGTCTGTGTTAGTTACAGTAGGAAGTTTCAGTGCTTGGGCTACATCTTGGATGGACATTTATAAACTCTTTATGTAGTTTACAGCCTTTAGAATCTGACTTTGACCTTGCCCACTTTGAAGTCAGTGGCAAATTTCCTACTGGCTTTGTTGGTTCAGGACTAAACATTAAAAGAGCAAGAGAGAGAGCCTGATTTCATTTACATTAAGGCACTTTGCAGAAATCTGGAAGTGTAAAGGTACCTTAAAGTCAATATACATTACAACTGCATACCTGTAAGGCCCACCTGCTTTGCCAGAGCAGTGCACAGTGATACATCATGGGGGAAAAAAATCAAGTATTCAAGCTGCATAGACTCAAGATCAGCATAGGTTCAGAGTTACAAGGGGCTGCAAAGGTCGTTTAGTCAACCCCTCCCCCCTCTTCCAATGTACAGGGTTTTTATTTTATTTTATGACTCCTTGCTTAGAATCAAGTCCTCTGACCAAACCAGGGGAAAACTTGTAAGTAACCATTGCAGCTCTCCCTTTGCAACTGGAAAAGATGTGGAGATCCAGGAAAAAGGGTCTCTACTCATTGTGTTCCAGCAACCATGGTTTGCAAGAGGAGCTTCTTGTCCCTGGACATAGAGAGAGATGCTACTAAATACTTTTAATCAAACTACTCAGCAGAAGAGGCATAGAGTAACTTCATTTGTTCTGCAGCACTGATGCAGCTCTACCTTGACTCAGTAGCCTGCTTACCCAAACTCAGTAGTAATCCATTTTAAATATTGAAATGACCCACATTTCTGTAGTAATTGAATACCTCATAATTTTAATGTTTTTAACCTCACTACATCCATGAAAACAAATTCCAAAGGAGTAGCCATGTTAGTCTAGCTCAACAAAACAAATGAGAAGTCTGGCAGCACTTAAAAGACTAACAAATTTATTTATCGCATATTGCCCTTCATTTATTTTGCTCCCACTCTATAAATCTCCCATTTTCAAGTGTCTGACAAAGTAGGATTTTCTCCCATGAAAGCTCATGTGATAAATAAATTTGTTAGTCTTTTAAGTGCCACCAGACTCCTTGTTTGTTTTACATCCATGAAAGATAGGGAAGAGAGATTGTCTCCATTCTACAAATGGAGACTGAGGCACAGAGAGAGTCGGGAAAAAATTTTAAAGGTATTTAGGTGCCTACAGATGCAAATAGGCAATTATTGGGTAGGCATCTAGCACCAAGTTATTTTAAACAAGGAGTCCTATAGCACTTTTAAAGACTGACAAATTTATTTATCACATGAGCTTTTGAGAAAATCCCATTTTGTCCGATGCCTTGTTTTGCTGAACTAGACTAACGCTACCCGTTTGGAACAAATTATTTTAGTAGGAGTAAGTCACTGAGGCATTTTTGAAAATCCCACAAGGCAGCACCTTTAGGTGTCTAAATACCTGTTAGGAACCTTGTCCTCAGTGCGTTACTTGAAGTCGTACAAGAAGTCAAGGACAGAACAGGAACTGAACCTTGATGTTCTGTATCCCAGGCTACCAAAGTAACCAATTAACCACCTTTCTTCATTGGATCTAGGGGAACATCATATTTACATTAGCTGTGTGTTAGACAACTGCTCCCTGTGAACTGTGCCAAAGTACTAGTTATTACAAGTTATACATGTGCATCCATGGTCACATATGTAAATGGCAGCTGGCCGTTAGTACAAATTATGGGTTTTGTTTTCAGTTCTTCATGTTTATTTTATCTGGCTATAACCATCATGAATTTTTTTTTCAGATCCCTTTAATTGTTCATTTACTTGGGGCAGGGCTGTACCTATGGTGTGGCAAACGGGCTTTTGTCCCAGGGGCCCTGCGGCAGCTCCATTAAAGGGCACTTTCTGTACTGCTCGCTCCAGGCACCGCTTATTGCAAGATGCACATTCTGAGTGCAATGCGCCCGGGCGCCAAAATAGGTAGTTAAGGCTCTGACTAGGAATACAGCATACCAACAAGGCCAAACTCTGTCAGAGTACCCTGGGATTTGCTTAGAACTATTAGCAGGATTACAAATTACACAGCAACTGCAACAAGTTTTGTTTTGGAGAGCCACACACATTTTAACAAGCAAGAGGTGGGAATCTTGTTAGTAGGATTATTCGTTATTGTTCCACCAGCACAACATCACTTTGAAATGGCAGTGGATGTCGATAGGTTCCTGGTAACTAATTGTATGGTAACAGCCCTGTGGGCAAAGGAACACGGGAGCCTTTGAAAGGAGAAGGTTAAGAGATAAATAAGCAGTATTGCAGTACTATTATTAGAACTATTTTTCTTTACTTCTAATATATGTCTCTCTTTTATTAGGGGCTGACTGTTGAACCAGAACTACCAATACAATAGTATGAAACTGATCTGAAGGCAGAGAAATATCTCTGATTAGTGAACTGAGTGGTATTGACCTTTCAGGAAAATTAAATAAAAACATACACCTCTGAAAAATGTCTTAAGCATCTGAAGGTCACCCACATCTTCCTTGCTTATAGTGAACAGTTTTGTTCACTGTAAATCACACAATCCTTCAGGTGACCCAGGTAAAATAATTTCCAAGTAAAACAAACATACTTTGACACTCTCCTTAACTCCATGGGTACTAGAATAATAATGTCAGTGATGGCATGCTCAGAAAAATCACAACATTCATAGTATAAGAGATTTAATAACAAAACAAAACAAACAACAAACAAACAAATGTAACCCTTCTGCTAGGGCAGGCTGGCAGGACAAGGGCTGGGTTCTATATCTAGGGGTTTCCCAATAGTGTAACGCCACCAGCCAGCTCGAGTCCCCACCCAGATTTCTGGGGAATCCTGCACTGTTCCCTGGTCACCCTGAAGGAGTAAGGCTTCCCCACTCGCAAGCACGAGTCTGAATATAATAAACAGAACTTTTAATAGTAGTAAAAGAAAAATGCAAAAGACCAAATAACAGAGATCAGCACTAATCTAGAGAAATTAGTATAGAGTGAAGTTCCCAACAACCCACACCACACAACAGAACATACAGACTTAATGGCAAAACTGGCACTGATCTGGAAAATCAGTGCCAACTAGGCTCCCAACCAACCCTAGGGTACGTAGGGAGTGTCTTTCACGCCAGCTGTCCGCTGACACCATCTACTAGTCACTCACTCCATCCTCTAGAACTGTTTCTTGGCTCTGCGCACTGTCTGCCGGCTCTGCCCTCCAGTCATTCGTGCCACCCAGCTCGTTGCCAGCCACTCTCACTGTCCACTGGCTCCACCCCGTCTCTTTCAAATTCTTTCAGGCTGAAACACGCCGTCACCCTTCCTACAAGCCTCTTCTTAACTAAGGGTAGTTTTTGCCATTTAACTAATTCAGGTAGATTTGCAACAAACATAGAGTGGCAATTCACAAAAAGACAATATTTCATATTTCCCCTTAGTAACATTACAGATATTGATAGATTTGTGAGCAGACTAACCCCAAATACCATTACCCACTATGCCCTGTACCCAGTATGCTAATCAGCTAATTGTGCTCTTTGTATCCATGCTAATACAGGACCCATGCAGATTAATTGCCCCCCCCCAAAGCTGTTAAGCACAGCTTCTAAGCCTGCCTCACACAAACAAAAAACAGAAGCAGAGGGCATTGATGATTGCAGAGACGTTGATTTAAATGTCAGAATCCCAATGTCATATTACCTTTATGTTGCCATACATTGTTAGAACATCAGTTAGGCTTTGTATGACAGGGTGTCTACCTCAAGCAAATCTAGAACAGTGCCTCACAGTCCACTTCAGCAGCCCCCTCCATATACCCCGAGCCAACTGCAAGACCTGCAACTAGTTTGCTTCCAGACTGCATTTAGCACACATCTGTACACGCTCATGCTCCACACTTTCCATTTCCTCACCTTTGTATCATGTGGTGATGCTGAGTGGTGGAGCCTTTTGTCCTCTGTTGGAACCCCACTGGGCCAGCATCTATTCCATCCTGGTTCCATAGCACACTGGGAATATCAGATATCAGCTCTCTCATGGAGCTGTGAGCATGGGCATATACCTGGTACAGTTCATCACTCTCCCTGACACACCTGCTCCTTCTGTGGCATAAGGGAGACCCGGCACACATCTCTCTGGAGTATGTCAGGTTGTAGCCCATTTTCTGGCTCATCCAAAACCTTCTTCTAAAGTTTCAGATGCACTTTCCCCCACACCTTCTGCTATATGCACACCCCATCCATGGTCCCAGAAATTCATGAAACCATGTTATCAATCTCCTCCTAGCATAAGTCAAAGCCACCATTTATAACACAGGAGAGAGAATGTTGGTTGAGGTTGTGCTCTATAGTTGTGGAGCCTACTTCCATTCCTCTCACCGTTCGCACTTCTGGGCAGAGTTCTGCTGGGCTGCCTTTGCTCCCTAGACACCTTTGAGGAGCAATGAGTATTATCAGGGGCTCTTTGCTCAGTCTTTTCTTTTTCTTTATAATACAGCATGCTTTGTATCTATTGTATCCTTCAACATAGAGTGGGTATTGCAAAGATAAGGTATGGTTCATTTAAAAATACAACTTCGACTAAGCATTAATTTTCTTCTCCTTGAACTGTGATGTACAATTACTAGCATTCCTATGCCTATAATACTGGGAAGAGTTCAGAAGTAAACATCAGCCTTTAGGTGACTGCACGCTGATTCAGAGTTGTGCATTCATGCAGTGAGGAAAGGAAAGATGACCACTCATGGAGAAAATAAACTTAATTTTCCAGGATACATTGTAAGTATAACAAAACAATGCCACAAATTGGCCACAGACCAAATGTTTTTACTAGTGGAAACCTCTAAACATCCTAATGTGGACTTTTCCCCCATTGCTGAGTGTTAGAACTTTGCACCAGCTTCACTGTGGGGCAGGTACGCTGTAAGGGTCTCTGGTTCACTCAGGATTGATTATCAGATTTCCCTCTAACTTTCTTTACCATGCGTTGCTTTGCATGTGACCTCCTCAGAGTTGCATTCATTCTGAGAAAATGGGAATAAAAAGAAGTAGGAAATTGCCTCAGTTGCACTTCAGAAGCTAGGTGCGCCATGAGGATTGTGTTAACTATCAATCAGATGAGGCATTCAAAGATGGATTTTGAATGGGTCAGGCTGTTCTAAGTCTATTCCCCATTACAGTGCTGTCTTTCTTTCTACCTCCACCACCAGTCTTCTGGGAACCTGGGAGTTGTTGATCATATGGAAGTTAGAGCCCAGATATCTGTAGTCAAAGTGGAAATTTCCCCTTGACTTTCAGCAGCCTTCCTCTTCAGTGACACACAATGTCAATGTTCATCTGTGCACAAAAAGCAAACAAACAAAAACCACAGTCACAGAGCAAAACTCTGTTGCCCTGCATGCTCTATTTGGCCTCTGGTACTACTTTGGTTTTAACTTCATTTTTAAGATAACAGATTTTAGCTGAATTAAGCATTTCCTTAATTTTGTAAGGCTACTGTTGTATAACAATATCCCAATATTTAGAAATATATAGGGCCAGATTTTTGGGCCTGTTAAGGCTACTGAAAGCTGCCTTAACTACAAATTAAAGGGTTCCAAAGTGTGAGACAATCACATGGTGCAAAGCTGATATAGTAGCTTCTTAGCCATCATGTGGCACAGCCTTGCCTTATGAAAAGGGTATGTTGAGATTTCCACTTCGGCAATAACTAGCTTCCACACCAACCTGTGGTGGTTTTTACTTCCCAAGGCCATGTAGAACCTTCAGAATCCCTAAAGCTGCACCTTGTAGGGAGAGCTAAAGTGCAAAAGACCCACAATTTGTCACAAAATGGCAGTTTTTTCTCCTTTCAGACTCAACCAGTCTCTTCAAAAAAAAAAAAAAAAAAAATCAAAACACAGAGGCACACTTCGGCTGGAAGGTCTGAGTAATGCATCACTTAATGCCTTAAGTGTCCCTCAGTGTCCAGTGAAGCAGCACTTATATGGCCCCATGGATGTGTGCTTGAAGTACGTGCTGCTATTTCTGCCGCTCCATTGGAAATAATTAGATCACCCAATAAGCATAGCTAGGGGGATGTCAGCCATGTGCCACTTGAGGAATTAAACAAGAGAATTTATTCTCTTTTAAACTGAAATAAGTTGCATGTCACAATTTGAGTCCCTTTTGTTATGTACTGCTCTGTAACCAAAACATCAGCTTCTTTTTTTAGTTCAGTCTAAGAGCCTATACATATGAAACAGACTGGGGGAAGGGTAAAGTATGAACCACATCTTTGTTTTCTCTGCAGAGAACTCCATTATAAAAGGTTTACTCGAGTATGCCAGTTGAGTGAGCAAATTAATTCTAAGGACACAATGCCTATCACTGCAAGGTGCAAATAAATATTAAAAATATTATAATAGATAATATCCATCATACCTACCAGTACTGCTTCATGCAAAATTAGCCATGATTTTTCCATCCTGGTACCTGTCATTCAAAATTAGTTACCCCCCAGTTAGCATTCATTTCTGTTTGGCTGGATAATTAGATGGCTATCTTATCTTGTTAAGGATAGTACAACAAATAGATCACTTAATTTTTCAAAATGCCTTGTTTTTGAGAAAGTAATTGAAAATCTGGGAACAGAGCGACAATCAATATCCAAACAAATGCCTCTCTACTTGTCTAATTTAAGTTTTATGAACAACAGTCATGAGGGGAAAATATATGATGATTTTTTTAATAAAGGTAAATGTAAGACTATTTTTTTTTTTTTTAGCCTTTGGACAGCTGATTGTTAGTTTGTCATACAACTCTTGTATAAACAATCTGAAAAAAATACTAAGGAATAAAGACAAATGGCTAGTAAAATTTGTTTCAGTTGTTTCTACCCTAATTAAAATCCAGAATGTTGTTTACTGTGTAATGTGTGTTTAATTGAGATTTGCAAGCTCCAAGTAACAATTTACTTTTATTGTTTCAGTAATTCAGCTTAGTTTGATTTTGATCACTGAAAAACTACGAAGTAAACAGTTCATCTGTTTACCATAGATTTCTTTTCCAGTGGGAATTTGTCTTAATGGATTAACTCTTTCAGGTGAGTTGTTGACACCTTTGTAATTGTGCCTCATAAAAAAACCTTTTATCACAAAGTCGAGGGGGGGGAGAGATTATAAGAAACAGCAGCTAATTTTGTTCATTCTGATTGGCTCTGTCTACACTTAGAGCAGAATTCAAATTGATTGTCATCAGTTCGAATTCTATTAAGTGCATGGCTTTCATCAATTCGAAGTGAGGCATTCCTGGCATGGGGTAAAGCATCCCCTCTGCAGCTCTGGCGGCAGTGCCCCTAGAGCCGGGCAGTGGATGCTTTTCCCTGTGCCGGCTCAGAGTGCTAGAGCCTGTCAAGGGATTGCCTGTAGCAGTGGCCGTTTTTCATGGCCGTCTTGCCACACTTCCTGTGGTACCTCCCTCCAGTTCGAATTGGCAAGTCCAGTACATTGACTTGCCAATTTGAATTGGAGTTTCAGGTGTGGCCATGTCAATTCAAATTCAGTCACTTTGAATTAATAATTATTGATTCAAATTGACCAATTCGAATTTAAAGGCCACATGTAGACATAGCCATTGTGTTTGCTCACAAGAGAACAGGTTGTTATTTCTTCTTAAGAAAAGCATTATGAGAAATTTTCTGAGCTGATGGTTCAGATCAAGAATGGGGCAACAGGAGAATGTGAAGAAGAGTCATTGCTAGCCTATTAGAGGTATAATGCTTTTAAGAGAGAAAAACATTCTGAGTTCTGGATAAACACCACTTTTTCTTTTACAATCTCTCATTTTATAATCCTGGAGATTAATTTGCTTTTTAATGTTTTGCTGTTGTACTGTATTGAGCATCAGAAAAATAACTAGCAGTTTGAAATTTGTACAATTTTGCTGATTAGTCTGATTCCCTTGCCTGATTATATACCCATAATCTATTATGATGGACATGCCATTTCACAATATTTGTTCAATAATGTAGCAGCTGCAGACAGAGTTCTAGTAGTATGTTAATAAATCCTAATCTTTCCATTCGTTGAAGTCACTGAGAGTTTTGTGGCTAGATCAGTGGCAGGGTTATACTCAAAAAGGCTCAATGAAAGGAGAAATTTGCCAGTCTCTCTGAACATCACAGCACCTACAGTAGGAAATAAAAATATGCAAAATTTGATGTTTGATATGTCTTATTCAACCATGTGGAATGCAGCTGTGACTTAAATATCAAATGCAGATTGTTATTGATACACTTGTTCAAATCAGTTTTTGACTCAAAGCAAGATTATCTCATTGGCATACAACAATTCTAAATATTCACCACACTTAAATCACTAAGTAATGTGGAGGAAATATTGCATGGTGTAATCAGAGAATATACTCATGGACTGGAAGTGTTGCTCTCATCAGCACTTAAACTTCCCTAATTGACTATAGTCCTTCTCAGCCCAGTAAAACAGTTGGCTGCACAGTTTATGGTCAACAGGTAAAGACAGAAATTTCACTTAGTAGTCACTGAGAAATCTGAAAGATGGGCACATCAAAGTTGCTTAGGTTATACTGCCGATAAGAAAAGACTATGGGCCAGAACCTCAGCCGGTGCAAATTGGTATCCCTCCATTGAAGTAACCTGCTCTGGGTGATCTCCTCAAGATCAAGCTTAGCTCAAACATTGTGCCATTTTAAGGTTGGGGCTTCCATTTTCCTCTGGTAAAACTGGGTCTTCCAGTTAATGCTTCTTTCAGTCTCCTAAGCTGAACATGGTAGCTTTGAATAGAGTATATTGTTGGGACTCAGTAAAAGCCTCTGTACTACTTACAGGAAACTTGCATATTCCCCCTCAACCCTCCCCCCGGAAAAGAAAAAAGGATAATAGACACCCCTGCAAGGGAGCAACCAGTCTCGAAGGTGCATGTTCTTCTAAAAGAACAAAGGAAATCTAGGGGATTCTGTGGGCATTCCTCTGCTTTACATTAAAAATTTGGCAATTTGTTAAAATAAAAAGAGGCCATGGGGAAGGTGCATACTTTAGGCTTCCTATAGTTAATTTAATATGACTTTACTTTGCTGTTCAGTACCCTAAAAGGTATTTATTGTAGCAGCTACCATGTGACAGGGTATTTCTGATACCTTTTAGATAGTCATGTTTGGGAGTAGGCAGCCTTTGTGAACTGAATCTTCATTAAAGCTGTGATTAAACAGATGTTTACCCAGGCTGCATGCAGCCCCAATTAGAAGTCAATTAATGCTTTTACAACATCTTTTCTGCTTTATCTTCTGGGAAAGTTCTTCGATTTTTCATAATTACTGATAATGTAAAGAAACTCTACTTAAAAGATAGCTATTATATAATTTAACAGGGAAAGCATTCCAGATCAAACTTCTGTATTTTAAAAAAGAGAAGTGGAGGGAATGCTTCCTGCAAGGTGCTCCGAATGAAGCACAAGATCAGAAGGAAATAATGTGATTGGAGAATTTCTCAAATAATAGCTTCCTGTACTTTGATGTTTATTGACACTAGCACATGAAGGCAATATGATGTAGCTTGATTTCTGACTATTCTGTACATTGGTGGTAAATTATTTTCTCTTCAGCATGTCGTGTCAATTTGTGATTGTGATTTCAGGTATGAAGCAATAGCAGACTGGAACTCTAGCCATGCACAGATGGTTGATTTTTTTTAAAGGTGATTCAAAACAAGTTAAACTAAAATGTAGCACTTATTAACTAAAGAAAAATAATATAAGCCAGAAGTTACAGGTTCCTAAAGTAATGACTGCCTTCTCACACAATGACATTATTGTGATGACACTCTGGTGATATCTCTGGATAATGGGACATAACACAATCTTGAGTGTTTTTAACAATGATATTTTATGATCTGGTACATCACTAAAGTGCTTGCTCACCTGAAGAGGAGACTATTGTAGGGAGTCTGGGAAAAGTGAACTTATGTATTTTATAAAATGTTTTTAACTAAGGACAGAAATCAAAACAACCAAGGAGTCCTGTGGCACTTCTAAGAACTAATAAATTTATTTATCGCATAAGTTTTTGTGGGAGAAAATCCCATTTCAACAGAAACTTTGAAAGTGGGGGAACTTGAAGTTCTTCAAAGCATCTGAGGAAGTGGGATTTTCTCCCATGAAAGGTCATGAGATAAATTTTAAAAGGGATAGCTGTGTTAGTCTAGTCCAGTGAAAAAACAACGAGGAGTTGTGT
Organism: Podocnemis expansa; assembly: GCA_007922195.1. Lineage (NCBI taxonomy): Eukaryota > Metazoa > Chordata > Testudines > Podocnemididae > Podocnemis > Podocnemis expansa. Next base: position 21,930,932 of record ML681984.1, on the reverse strand, counting down.
GGCACTTTAAGACTAACAGATTTATTTTTTGCATGAGCTTTCGTGGGAGAAGATCCCACTTCCTCAGATGCTTCGAAGATGGGTGAACTTACAGAATGGAATGAAACTAAATGCAAGGGGGTGCAAAACATAGGATCAGGTCATACAGGAACAGCAAATCAGAGCAGTTTACAGGAACAAACCACCGTCGTTAGAGCTGTACCTGGGACATCAAGACTTCAAAGAGAGACAGCTGAACTCGAATTAATATGCAAGCTAAATTCTGTGAAGGCTGGTCTGAATCGAGACTATGGATTCTTTTCCCATTACAAAGGGTAATTTGACTTCAGGCTTCCCATGGTTTGAACCTGTAAACTGCTCTGATTTGCTGTTCCTGTATGACCTGATCCTATGTTTTGCACCCCCTTGCATTTAGTTTCATTCCTTTCTGTAAGTTCACCCATCTTCGAAGCATCTGAGGAAGTGGGATCTTCTCCCACGAAAGCTCATGCAAAAAATAAATCTGTTAGTCTTAAAGTGCCACACAACTCCTTGTTATTTTTTCATGAGATAAATAAATTTGTTAGTCTTAAAGTGACACAGGACTCCTTGATTGTTTTATTGAACTAGACTGACATGACTACGCTTTTGGAATTTGTCGACAGAAATCAAGAAACTTATAAATCTGATCACTGTACTAACATTAAAGTGCGGATCTCTTTCTCTGACTCTGTACTTGACAGTTTCAGTAAGACCTAATTTTTACATAACTAAATTAAACTGGAAAACCACAGCCTTCCTGTAATAATTATCCACAAACAAACATTAGAAACTTTGAAAAGCGAGTTACGGTTAGATATAAACAAAAGAGAAGATGTTAAGGCACGGCAATGCGCATTTAAGGCACTGAAACAACCTTAGTCCTGCCCTGTAATGTCACTATGTAATAAATTATTGCATAATAGTTCTCATAGATTAGAGCAAACTGATGTTGATTGACAGCTGAGAAATTTAGTGGATCTTTCTCCCCCCTGCCTGTGTCATTACAGAATAGAATTAAATTTGTGTTGGTGCCATTTTGGTGCATTTCCCTTAATGATCGTGTTTATATTTCTTCCAAGTCAAGGTTAAATTTCTAATTTCCTGAGTTGGTAATGCTTCCTTTGAAGATCATTTAAAATATCCTTGTAATGTGTTTATTCTTAAATTGCCAGTATGTACTCAACCTTAACTACAGTTTAAGATGTATTATCTGTGAATTTCTTTTGGTTTTTTTTATTATTATTTCTGTCATAAGTGAACAGTAAACAACTCAGAATTATTCTATTTGCAAAGATTTTAACATGTGCAGTAACTTAGCTTTTTTGAATTATTGTTGTTTTAGCATTTAGGACAAATTCATTCATGTACCCTAGAGGCTTTGCACTACGCTGTGCTAGCACAAAGTAGCTGGATAATTCCGATCATTGTCTCCCAGCTCTTGATGCCTGCAATGTGTTTTATTCTCATATGCACATTTCTCCGTCCTGTACTCCTTTATGCTCCCCTGAATACACTCCACAACTTCCCTTCTCTTTGTTGTCCTTCACATTCTCCAGTATACATGCTCATTTCATCTCTACTTTGTGTCCCCATTTCAGCTACATACCACCTTGAGGCTTCAGAGACATCACTGAGAAAAAGTTCCCTGTCAAAATGGCTGCCACCTCTCCTTCTTCCCAGTGGTAATAAAGCCAAACTACCTTCAGGGAAAATGATGACACACTATTCTGTCAGGGGACACCTTCTTCCCTGAAGTAATTTGTATTCATTCACATTTTGAAGTAGGTATTTGTATAATTGCAGCCCTATATCACCTTAAATGTCATTGAGAACAATCAGAGGTGGCAGTCATTTTGTAGTAAAACTTTATTCGTCCTGCACCATTGAAGAAAAATCTTTCAGTTGTGAATAAGAAAAGCAGAAAAATGTTATAAAATGTTCTTAAATTTAGTCAATACGTATGATTTCATTGAGATTTAGCTACATGAATAGTTTAAAGGATCTGTGTTCTTTTATTAAGATAATTTAGGACATAAAAATAGTCTGACATGGGATGTTCAACGGATGTATTTTAAAATTAATTTTATCTCATAACTTACAAGAAAATCCATCAGCTTATCAGAAAATTGCATCCAAAGTAAGTGGTATAATTTTAAGAAGATATGTTGTATTCTTCTTATAAATAAAGTAGTTAAATTCCTACTTTAATTGCAAAATTCAACTCATTCTTAACAATGGTACCATGATTGGTGGTTACATAATAATGAATAGCCCAATTCTCCCTCCACAAGATTCATGAATCTCTTGTTGTTAACAATGAAAGCTATTCACATTATCCGACAAGAATCCAGCCACTGGAAATGTCACAGTGAGACAAAATATTCAGTTTTAACTAGAGCCACAATCTAGATGCACTATGTATTACTAATTCTCTGTAAACTGCAATGTAATAACCCTGACTATCAGTACTACCTGATTTGAATAAGTAAAAAATTCCCCTCTCACCCCTATGGGTGGTATGTGTCATCCTCAACCTCAGGTCCTCTACCAGAGGCCTGGGAGTTTGAGGGTTCTGCGCAGTATCTTAGCTGTTCCTAGCACTGCACTCTTCTGGACAGAGAGCTCTGATGTTGTTCCTGGGATCTGTTGGAGCCACTCTCCCAGCTTAGGAGTCACAGCCCCGAGTGCTCCTACCACCACTGGGACCACTTTGGCCTTCACTTTCCACATCCGTTCTAGTTCCTCTTTCAGGCCCTGGTACTTCTCCAGCTTCTCATACTCCTTCTTCCTGATGTTGCTGTCACTTGGTACTGCTACATCTATCACCACCGCTGTCTTCTTGTCCTTGTCTATTACCACGATGTCTGGTTGATTGGCCAGTACCTGCCTGTCCGTCTGGATCTGGAAGTCCCACAGAATCTTAGCCCTGTTATTCTCTATGACCTTCTGTGGGATTTCCCATCTGGTCTTGGGAGGGTCTAACCCATACACCGTGCAGATGTTCCTGTACACAATGCCAGCTACTTGGTTGTGCCGTTCAGTGTATGCTGTTCCTGCCTGCATCTTACATCCTGCCACTATGTGTTGGACTGTCTCTGAGGCCTCTCTGCACAGTCTGCACCTTGGATCCTGTCTAGTGTGGTAGACCCCTGCTTCAATGGATCTGGTGCTCAGTGCCTGTTCTTGCGCTGCTATGATCAGTGCCTCAGTGCTGTCTTTTAGTCCAGCCTTTTCCAGCCACTGGTAGGATTTCCCAGTGTCAGCCACCTCAGCTATCTGTCGATGGTACATCCCATGCAGGGTCTTGTCTTGCCATGGCACTTCTTCTGCTTGATCTTCCTCCCATGTCTGCTGCTGCTGCCTCAGGCATTCTCTCAGCAGCTCATCTTTGGGTGCCATCTTACTGATGTACTCCTGGATGCTCTGGGCTTCATCCAGGACAGTGGCTTTGACACTCCCCAAACCCCGCCCGCCTTCTTTCCGGCTGGCGTACAGTCTCTGGGTGTTGGACTTGGGGTGGAAACCTCCGTACATTGTGAGGAGCTTCCGGGTCTTCACATCGGCAGCCTCCATGTCCTCCTTTGGCCAGCTCACTATACCGGCAGGGTATCTGATGACTGGCAGGGCATACCTGTTGATGGCGTGGATCTTGTTCTTCCCATTGAGCTGGCTCTTCAGGACCTGTCTTATCCTTTGGTGGTACTTGGATGTTGCTGTCTTCCTTGCCTCCTCATCGTGGTTCCCATGTGACTGTGGGATGCCAAGGTACTTGTAGCTGGTCTGTATGTCTGCTATGTGGCCTATTGGTAGTTCCACCCCATAAGTCTTGATTACCTTCCCTCTCTTTACTACCATCCGGCCACACTTCTCCAGTCCGAATGACATCCCAATATCCTCACTGTAGATCCGTGTCAGGTGGATTAGCGAGTCGATGTCTCGTTCATTCTTAGCATACAGCTTGATGTCATCCATGTAGAGGAGGTGGCTGATGGTAGTTCCACTCTTGAACTTGTATCCATATCCACTCCTTGAGATTATCTGGCTGAGGGGGTTCAAGCCAATGCAGAACAGCAGCGGGGACAGCGCATCACCTTGGTATATGCCGCACTTGATGGCCACTTGTGCAAGCTGTCTTGAGTTGACTTCCAGTGTTGTCTTCCACAGTCCCATTGAGTTCTTGAGGAAGGTCCTTAGTGTCCTGTTGACTTTGTATAGCGCCAAACATTCACAGATCCATGTGTGCGGCATTGAGTCGTAGGCTTTCCTGTAGTCAATCCAGGCTGTGCTCAGATTGGTCTGTCTAGACCTTGAGTCTTGGGCTACTGCTCTATCTATGAGCAGCTGGTGTTTTGAGCCTCTGGTGTTGTTCCCAATGCCCTTCTGAGCTGTGCTCATGTACTGGCCCATGTGGTCCTGTAGCTTGGCGGTTATGACGCCTGATAGGACTTTCCATGTTGTGGGGAGGCAGGTTATTGGCCGGTAGTTGGATGGTACTGTTCCCTTGTGGGGGTCTTTCATGATCAGCACTGTCCTTCCTTGTGTTAGCCAGTCTGGGTGGGAGCCTGCTGCTAGCAGCTGGTTCATCTGTGGTGCTAGGTGTTCATGCACTGCTGTTAGTTTCTTTAGCCAGTAGGTGTGGATCATGTCCGGGCCAGGTGCTGTCCAGCTCTTCATGTTCTTGACCCGCTGTTGGATGTCTGCTACTGTGATGGTGACTGGTTCCTGTTCCGGGAGATTGCTGTGTTCTCAGGTCCTGAAGCCACTTTGCACTGGTGTTATGAGTCTTCTCATTCTCCCATATGTTCTTCCAGTACTGTTCAGTTTCTGCTGTTGGTGGCTCTGCTGTTATTGTGTTGTTGCACTGCAGTTGGGAGTACACCTTGGATGGTTCTTTGGAGAACAGGGCGTTTATCTTTTTGGCCTCTGCTTCTCTAGTGTATCTCCTTAGCCTGGTCGCCAGTGCTGTGAGCCTTTGTTTAGCAGTCTCTAGGGCTTCAGATGGAGTCAGGCCCTTGTATTTTTTCAGTAGCCGAGTCTTATCCTTAATCTCTACGCTCTTCTGTAGTTCCACCAGCTGGCTAACTTCTCTCCGGGTTGCCTTGATCTTATATATATATGCCACTATACCATTAAGCAATGGTACATTTTTTTGGCACTGCCATGGAGAACAAATACTCTTTTTCTGGGCAAGAAAAATAGTAGCAGTGATGTGCAACCTTAGGAGACTTGGAGATCCAGTGTGGCAAACCAACATTTAATTTTATCTATTTTTTTTTTTTAAGTCTATTGTATGGGACTGGAAATCTGATGGAGAAAGGCCTTTCGTGGGATTTGCTTTCATGAGTGATCTGAAAAAAACAGCAAGGAAAACATTTTTCCTGGTAGGATTTTGCAGTTATTTTGCTTCCAGCCTTGATAGAGGACATATGACATTGACAAGTGGGTGCTAGGGGGAGGGGAGATATTATCAAACTTGCCTAGGAACTTCATTTTGGGTTTGTGCAGAAAGCAAGCAAACAGGATTTTGTCACCTACAATTAAATAGTCGTTTTTGATGGTAAGGAACATCCTCACTATTGAGACTTCTCCTTGCTTACAGACAGCCCCCCAACCTTAAGCAGATACTCACCAGCAACTACAGACCAAACAACAGAACCATTCAAGCAGGCACATATCCCTGCAACAAACTACATTGCCAGCTCTGCCCACATATCTCCCCAAAAGACACCATCACAGGGCCTATTCGAACCAGCTACTCCATTAAGGGCTCATTCACTTGCTCCTCCACCAATGTGATTTATGCTGTCATGTGCCCCCATATCTTATACATTAGACAAACAGGACAGTCTGTGTGCAAAAGAATAAATGGACACAAATCTGGCATCAGGAATCACAACATTCAAAAACCAGTAGCTGAACACTTCAATCTTCCTGATCAGTCCATTGATGATTTGCTAATAGTTTTGCTCAAACAAATGAATAACAAATCAAGACTTCAAAGAGAAACTGCAGAGTTGGAATTCATATGCAAATTTGACAGTGTTGCTTCAGGGTTCAATAAGGACTCTGGATTTTTTTCTCATTTTAACAGGTGATTTGACATAATCTTCCTCTATATGCTGTTCCCCAGTGTCTGAATCTAACCTACTGCATTGATTTGCTGTAACAGTCTGACCTGATCCATGACTTAACACTTCCCTACATATATTTTCTTTCCATTCTGTAAGTTTTCCATCTTCAAAGCATCTGATGAAGTGGGATTTTCTCCTATAAAAGCTCATGCAATAAATAAATTAGTTAGTTTTTAGAAGTGCTACGGAACTCTTTGTTTGTTTGCTTAATTGGAAGAGACGTGCTTGAAAGAAATAAGCTTTAATGGGAAGCAGGGGTTTTCAAAGACAAACAAAAAACTTAGTTATAATTTCTCCAAATGTGACATACATACAGTACTACCTTCTAAGAAGAGTTATGCTTTCTTCATCTAGGAAAATAATTCATTCTTAACATTTAACACACTTTGAATTTTTTGGGTTGCTAATAGTCAGTGAACATATTGCAATACTGTTGCCCCTCAGCCAAGCAATAGCTGATGTTGGTGCACTGCGATTCACAACTATTAACCACTGATCCTGAAGTTCTCATTCTCCCACACTCATGGAGAGGAAGTGCCAACCCCTTTATAACCTCTATCCTGGAGGTTAGAACCATCACTAGGATGTGGGGAGATAATGGCTGAAATCTCCTCTTTGCCTGATGTGTAGAGGAGGGACCTGAATTTTCCTCCCTCCCTCAGCCTCCTGGGAGACTATCCTAACAATTGGCTATTGACTATTCTTTGGCAGGTCTCTCTCAATCTCTGTCTAGCGGAGTCATTCTTCTTTGTATAAATTAAATATTCACAAGTGAGAGAGAGAGAGAGAGAGAGAGTATAAATGTATAGCCCAGAATATTTCCATTGCTCGTATTGACTCATCTGTAGTAGGTTTACTGATTTGTTTGGGTGTTTTGTTTTGTTTAAACTTATGGGCCTGTTCCAAAGCCTACAGAAATCAATGGGAATCTTTCCATTAACTTCATTCGACTATGGATCAGGCATCATTACATACAACCATCTCTGGATATTGTTTTAGTTTTGTGTTTAAATAAAAAACAACTCCACAGGTTAGAGAACCATCTCATTAATTTTCACAAAACTGACTTACATTCACATGCAGCCAGGGCCAGCACTGGGGATCGTGGTGTCCCCCCCCCCCCTCCGCAGCAGAACGACGCCGGCGCGGATGAGTGACGTCATGAGGGGAACACCACGGCGCTGTCCCCTTTTGACGCCCCTCAAAATGCCAGCGCCCCCCTGTTACACAGGGGTTGCTTACCGCTTAGCCGCTGGCCCTGCATGCAGCAGCTGCCCTACTGCCACAGAAAGGATTCAGTCAAAAGCCTGCCAGAGCAAATGGACCTGCACTGCATCCTGGTACCTGCCAAACTTGGCTCCAACAAAATACTAAGAAAATGACATCCGGAACCGAGATCCTTTTCTTAAAATGCCTTGCAAATAGAGTTACGAAGCTGTCTCTTGGGAATCAGCCTTTACCTTAACTGTCATGAACATCCTATATTTTCTGTCTCTGGCTGGACACTCCCTTTTCAGCCTACACATCTTCATATTCTGGCATGTTTTAGAGATTTTCACCAGGGGACGAGAATGGGTCAGCATTGTACCAAGACCATTTAAAATAATGTAGTTTCATGTGCTCAGATTTTACTCACCAGCTCCTCTCATGCACCAAAATCTCTCCTAAGCTGAGTGATCTTCCTAGGGATAGACAGGATCAGAGTAGACCACAGATCTGCAGCCTGCTGTTCCAGAGCCGCAGGTGGCTCTTTGGCTGCCATCTTGCAGCTCCGTGCCCCCAGGGGACCCTGTGGGCAGTCCAAGCCAAGCTCTGGGCTCCCTTTGCTACCCGGGGACCCAGCGGAGGGCCTGGTTCTAGTTCTGGGGTCCCTCCACTGCCAGGGGATGCTGGAGCAGGTGCCCTGGGTCCAGGTCCCCACTTTCCCCACCAGGAAGCTACACCCATTGTGGATCTCAAAACATTTGGCAACAGAAGGAATTTTTAAAAAGTGGCTCTTCTTATATTTTGGGTTGCTGACCCCTGGAGTAGACACTTTCTCTTTTTGTTGTTGTTGTTGTTGTTGTAAGCAAATTTTAATTTTCAGCAACAAATTTTGCAAATTAAAATTTCCCCCTGCAGTTTGCTCTGGCATTTCTTCTTTTCCCATGGGGCGTGGGAGTCAATTTCTAGCAGTTTTTTATGCCCTTCTTTGGGAATACCAGATAAAATAAGTTAGCTAATATATATTTTAGCAGTATCTACTGCTACTACTTCTAGTAAGTTAAGTTATTGCTGTAACCTTTTGAAGCCCTTTTGTAACTTCTTTTTCCTTACACATTATACCATGCTAAATATTTATGATTTTGTTTAGTATTGTGCATTTTTCACCTTTGCTGTGTGTTTAATGCTTTTTCACACTTCCTTAAGTTTGCCCTGTTATCTTCTGTAGCTGACATTTTCCCACCTACTAGCTGTCATTTTTCTTACCCTTGATTACCTTCTGAAAAGCTTTATGTATTCAGTTGTGCCTGTATTATTAGTAGCATTTCTGTATATCATCACTGTATATTAGTGCCCAGTTGTACTGTGAGCTAGCATTGTTGGGTTTTTTTCTATTGTATTTGGTGTTAGTTCAGTGTGGACTTATTTTACTTAATTTCTGTTCCTAAAAATGGAATGTTAGAATGTTACAAGGAATCTGGGTTTCTTCTGAAACAGTTTGTTCATTGTGAATTTTCTGGAAAGGAAAGTATGGCAGGCTGCTTCTTCTGGAACTTTGGAGGCATGTAGATGTTTAATTGGGTGCAAATCTTACCTAAGTCTGTTGTAGTTGACAGTGAACATCAAATGAATCTGCTCCCTTAAGTGAAAATTTGCTTTTGTACTTTACCATTGCAAAATTGTTCATTGGTCTCCTTTTTAGAAGTAGGCACTTGAAAACCTCTGACAACCAGAAACTCAGATGGAACAGCTGGATAGATTTTTTGATAATTGCCCTTTTCTGGTCATTCCCATCTTCGAAGCATCTGATGAAGTGGAATTTTTCTCCCACAGAAGCTCATGTGAAAAGTAAATCTGTTAGTCTTTAAATGCCACACGACTCCTTGTTTTTTATGAAGATGTAGGTCAGCCTCTTTTTCCCTCTGTTATCCAAAACACTTTTATGAAGCTTATGAAGAATTAGTAGTGTCTCTGATGTAGGTGGGCTCTTGTTTCCACTATCACATGATTTTCCATAGGAGTATGTATGTGACACATTGGGGGAAAAAAAAAGTTCTGTTTCTAGTTGTTGATAAAGCCTCTGTACATAACATGTATTTTAGGAGTACTATGGGAGTCAACGATATTTGCCAACTCTCCAAAGATGTTTAACACATTAAAAAAGTGATTGTCCTTGTTCACACATTCTCTTCTTCTAATCAGCTGGGGTGAATCGGACCCATCTGTGCTAACTGAATTGTCTTTGCTAACACTTGCCCTACTCTATCCTTGCATGTGTATACATACACCTATCAACTGTAGTTTAGACTTCATGCATCTGATGAAGTGGGTGGGAGCCCATGAAAGCCTATGCCCGAAGAAATTTGTTAGTCTTTAAGGTGCTACTCTCACTGTTTTTGCTGTACACAAACTAACACAACTAACCTTCTGGAAATCAGAATCAGAGACTCAGTGGGCTGGAAACTTGTTTGGTTTCAACAGGCCAATTTAAAATAATTTAACAATAAAAGGTATTGAACAGTTTTGTTGATTTGTGTTCTAAAATAGGGATATGCGATGCCTATTGAGATCAGCCAAGTGTTCATCAGTTAACTTTTTCAGAGAGTGATTAATATACCAGAGAACAATTAATATAACAGAAAACTTATCTTCAGTTTGTCACTGATTATCTGTTTTGGCCCCAGTCAGGGCTGGCTCTACTGTGAGGCCAGAGAGAGGAGTGGCTTGGGGAGAAAGTTGCTTAAGGGAGTGTTCATGCAGCCTGTTAGTTGTAACACAGTATCAGCCTTCAATGAAGAGCATTGCAACAAAGGTGAGTCATTAGGATTAACAATGAGGTGCTAATTGTTGTTCAAACAACCTCTATGCCGCCTCTCTGAGTCAGTATCTCTTTGGGCTTCTCTCATTCATATGAAGAGGACTGAGCTTACTAGCAAGCAACCTTTCTGTTTTTTGTCAATAGAGCCAATGAGGAGAAGAAAACACTTTGAACGCGCCCTTATTCCACCATTTCTGGGATATGGGGATTGCAGTTATTTTTGCAAATTAGGACTTGCCTCTTTTTTCAGTGGGTTAAGAATTCCCTTGCTTGCAACAAAAGTTATAACTTGTAGATTTTAATCAAAACTCCAGAGATTTTTCTGACTGTTAATTAAAAAGAGAAAAGCAAACTGTTCTAGTAGCAGCCTATGTTAGAAAGTATAGTATTTTTTCTAAAATTAGAAAGCCTAAGAAACAGAATAAAATCCAACTCGGGATGTGTCTGCTAGAAGGACAAGTTATAACAATGTCCTAACCTGAAGTGGGGAGTGGATAGTCCCATTGTGTTGCTGCCTTATGCACGCTCACAGCAACCGGGGTCACCTGACCAAGTAGAGATGGCTAGTACCCCTTCAATCACAATATTGTGGACCATTGTGTGCTCATGGAAACTCATGCAGACTCAGGGAGCAGATGAAGTGCAGAGGTGAAAGGGGAACCCATAGGGGCTGCTTCAGTTCCTGGGATTGGGCAATGGAGAAGGGAGCAGGACCTAGAAGGACTTGGACAGGCTCAGCAGCAGACAGGATCTTCCAGAACCTTCCTTTCAAGCCTGCCATTGGCTCTCTTCTCCTTCCTCTGTCTCAGCACTTCCATCTCATTTCTCCACCCAGTCACCCCCACCACCACCCTGTCATTTGCAAGGACTTCCCACACACACACTCCAGGCTACTATGTGCAATTTTAGAGACTTGACATACTTACTGATTTGAGACAGTAGTGTGGCATGTAGGGTCACCCTCTCCACGTTCCACGTGGGTGATCTCAAATTAGATGTGTAGATTTCGAAATAGGATGAAATCCCTAAGGGATTGCCACCCCCCAACTGCCACTGCCCAGCCATGGTCACTGTTCAGTTTTCTGGCACTGGCTGCTTTTTTTCAGTGGAGGGTCACAACATGGCAGAGGGGTCCAGAGATAGGTCCCAAGGAAAAAAGTTTGACAATCTCTGGCTTAAGAGCAGCTGAGAAACCAGACCCTGCACTCCTGTTTCACCCCTCCCTACCCTGAGCCAGTGACTCCAGGGTGGCTGGGGGGCTGTGATCTGCTCTTTCGCCCTGCCTCTGGGATGACCTGTCCCACCCCCAGGGCAAAGCTGGCCCACAGCGAAGGCCAGGTTCTGCCTCTAGGGGGGCACTAAAGCAAAAGCTGGCGTGGGGTGCCACAGCCCCTTGAGCTGGCCCTGGCCCCAGTACATTGTTAACGATGCTAAGGTTACTTCATCTTCCCACTGTGAAAACACATGATTTTTGCAAGGATATGAGCCTCTGTAGTTGATCAAATAGAAAAATGAGTTCATGTGTCATAATTTACATTCTACTGTTTTGTGAGAAATGCTAACCAGAGCTGACTGAAGAACAACTATTTTGTGTTGTGGTAACTTTTGAGGTTGAGGATGTGATTTAATTCCACAGTGGAACAAAAACAAAATCTTTTGAATATTTCTGCAGTAGAATTTGTGGAATGTCTATATTTGGATTCACACCTAAGTTGTTTTTTTAATTCAGGAAGTGCGTGAGAGGGTTGCCATTGAGGGCTGGCCTGGAGTTTAAGCCAGTGGCAATGTTGGCAGCCCAAGCTTAAGTCAATGTTCCACCTGTTTCAGATTTTTTCTTCTTTTTTAAATTCCTGAACATATGAGTGTGAGTATCCCATGTTCCTGGCTAGTGCCTAAGCCATGAAGCTATAGGAAAGGGGTGAGAGCCGCACGTGGCTCTTTTACAACTAAAGTGCAGCTTGTACATCTTTCTATCTCCCCGCCCTCATCCTCATTCTCTGCTTACAAAACTAGAATGGGAAGCTCAGAGCATCTCACCTGTGGGCTGTGTGGTAGGGATAAAGGATTCTGCCCAGGTGAAGAAGGGTCACAGGGGACCAGTAATTCTGGCCACTCCTACTACAGCATGATAGAGAGAATCTCTTCTTGCCCGATGGAAACTTCATCAAAACCATTGTGTCTCCATGAAATGTTTTGGCTTAATCAAAACAGCATATTTTCATTTCACCAAAGATATTTCAAGAGTTAAATGCTAATAATTTCACTCGTTGCAAAGTGTCTGTCTGCATGTAAGTGAACATATGATTTACCATAATATATTGTATGTACAATCTTGGATATAAAAATAAAACATGGTAAATACAGACTTTTTTTGGTTTTAGTTCAGTCCTGATGACAAAATACCAGTTGCCCATTTTCTTTACTAAGGAAAGTGATTCTAAAAGCAAGGAAAAGTTATAGAACATGTGAAGAACCTGTAAAGGAGATTGAACTAGGGCTTTTCTTCAGAATGATACCCTTCTCTGATCCCCACATCATCCCAGTCAGCAGAATAAGGTTTCTGTGGAAAACAGTTCTGTATTAGATTTACCTTCAACAGAATTCTTGTGTATTGCTATAGAGTTTCTTTGCCAGCTGTCTTAGAATCTGCCAACTGTTACAGATACAAAAGATCTTCCCAGTTCACTTCATGCAGAAATCACCTGCTGTTCAAGTTTCTTCATAACCCAACTTTCTGCTATCCTTTTTAAGCCCCTCACGTTCTACAGGGAGGATCCTAAACCTGAAAGGTATTAAAAAGGTATTCCTGCAGATGTGGCCTACAGAAGTCTGAGGATTCAGATACAGGACTGTGGCAATATTTCTTTTCAAGTAGTAGCATCACAGAGGCTTCTGGAGAGAAAGGTCAGATCACTTCATCTTTAGAGATCCAAGATAAAAGTAGCTTCAGACAATCTCAAAGACAAAATCTTGCAGAGTATCAAGGAAAAGGATATATATCATCTCAATTCTATTTTAAAACTGCCAGATAACATAAATAATAATGAAAACTCTTTGCAACTCTTCAACCAACTCTAAGCCAGAGAAAGAAAAAAACATTCCTAACGATTTCTTAAAGAATTATTATACATGAATGACACTACTCGGATTGTAAGACACCCAGCAATCAGCCAGTAGGGTAGATGTTAGGTCAGAATTCTAGCTGTTTAATTTGTAGTTGACTAGATAAGAGTTATTTTTCTGTGGTATAAACACATACCTAACATGGTTTAATTAAAGGCAACTCAGATATGAATAATTGTAATAATTAATAAACAATAAGAATAAGCAATACTTTCCATGGAACATATGCATCAAACAACAAAGGGGAGTGTGTTAGACATGTCATGAGTCACATGCAGGTGCCATATTAACAGTACATACTCTCTTCTTTCATAGTATTCCCAAGTTGTCCTTAAATTACTCATGCAACTACTGTTTTCTGCTTATGTGAAGTAGGATTATCAATGTGGTGCACGATATGAAGGGTTTTGATGTAGCATTAATGCAAAAATACATGATTTTAAGCAACAAAACTTTGCCTTTTGGTGCAAATCATAAACCCACAAGCTTTTAATGCTACCGAATGATGTTAGCTGTTCTTCACAGAACTAGATTGACTAGATATGAAAGTGAGGGACTAGCATGTGCAGTCATGGACCCCGTGACCCAGGGTGACATGTGGAGACTACAACTGTCAATATTAGCCTTCTTCCCAGTGTGGGTTAATAGATTGAAACAAGCTACATAAAATTGTTTGCTGTTGTGGTGGAGGGAGCAAGAGTAAAAAAAGGTGTTCTAGGTGGTTCTCTGGAAACTTTTCTGGGACCAGAGGAGTGAGAAGGTAACTGGAAGTCCTCACACGATGCATCACTCAATTCAAGTGGAGTAGAAGTTCTGGGGTTAAGAGCTTTTTAAAAAAGACCATTGACATCCTACTTTCATGTACAGTGAGTGGGGTTTCCTAGCAATATGTTACCTGTGAACTCCCAAAGTTTTAAGCCTAGATACTGGAATGAGAGAAAAATGGCCCATATTTTGTGGGACAGCACCAACTTTACTTCAGCTTCCTCCACTGTTTAACTGAAAGAAGAAGATTTAGGGCATGTCTGCACCCAAGTTAAAATATGCAGTGAATTCACTCCCACTTAATCTTGAACAATTGGAAGGGAGCTGCTAGAAATATTAGTTCCATTATAATAAACTCAATGTAAAACAAGAGGTCTGTATGCCTCAAGGATCCTCTGCGTCGTACTAGGAAACATTATAGGTGACCCTTGAAGGATATATGTGACACAGTATTCCAGCTGCCTATATCAAAATTCTTGATTGCTTTAGAGACTCATCTTAGTCTGCAAATCCTGGAACTTTATTTCAATCGCACTTGATTTTAACTTAAAAATAAAAATATTTCATCCCATAAATTAATTGATGAATTTTCATTATCACTTTTTTTTAAAAAATATACAGCCTGTATGGACACTATTTAATATAGTAGTAGGACAAAGATGATGATCAAAGGAAATTCTTCCCTTATTATGTGAATTTGCTTCCAAGTTTGACCTTTTATTCACTATATTTTCTAAGTTTAGTACGGGTATTTACCTGCATGATTTTCAGTAATTTTACACACTAAAACTCTGCAAACTTCTTAGAAAGTCAAATGGCTAATGGTAAATATATTTAGGGTTTCTATTGCATCATTTTTTCTTTATTTTCCTTTGTTTCTTAATATGAGAATTAAACATTGAAATTACTTGGAGTTTGAAGGAAGGGGTAGATCTTTAACTTCTACAATGAAAAGTAGGTTTCTTTAGACTTCACACTTAAAAGCTGTTGTGGAGTACATAGATTTCAGTTAGACTCCTCTGGTGAAAATAGGGGAACTAGATAACGGAGCTGTTGTTTTTTTACAAGCCTAACTTTATTCTAAAGAATTGAATGTAGCTATATATGTAATGGCTCTGAAGTCTTCAAAATTTTTGAAACAGGGCAAGCTGCTTTTTAACATACCCATTAACACAGAAGGAGGGATCTAATCTTTTTGATTGGATTGAAACTGTGCATTGAGAGTAAATGGAACTATAAGCATATCTACCTATCTAAGCTCTTCAATGGCACTCACAGTATCTGAACATCTGCCCACCAAAGACTCCTCCCCCCAAAAGGCCCCCTTCAAAAAAATCAAATCTTGTGCCCTTTGTGCATCTATGAGCCCATTCCAAGTGGAACACTTTGATCTCTACAAATACATAAGACTTACCATAATTTACCTTTGTGGGTGAAGTATAATTTCAGCACAAAATAGTAAGATCTTCTGGGCTTTTTGTTATGAACCTCTGTATACCAAATGGGTGAAGGATACACCGAAGCCCATTAGGATGCTTACTTGCAAAGTCAATTAAACATCTTCATCTATTCAGTAGCAAAGATCTTGAATTCATTGTATCTCTGTGATGCCTAACATAGAGCTTCTCTACACTGGAGAGTGGGGTTGTAATTTGAATTTAGGCTGTTAAATTACAGAAGGTGAAGTTGAGCGATTACACCAAATTGCTTGCTTGGGGTCTCACATCCCCACTGCTCACATTACTTCCTGAAATACATTGCACTATGGATAATAGGTGCTGTGGTTGTGGGGAGGCAGTCATCCTCTGCTCACCCCTCCCTCCCTCTTTTCTAAAGGAAAAAAAAGCAGGAAAAATGTTGTTACTGTTTCTCTGTCACAGGCAAGACAGACAGGAACAGTACTTCATGCAGACAGAGCAGTTAATGAACACTTGCAGCAACGGAGGGGCTATGTTTTCATGGTAAGGGGACAGGAAGCAACAGCTGAGCTATTCGTTGGCTACAGGGACCTCAGTTTGAACTTAGATTTCAAGCTCAATGCTAGGCCACTTGCAGGGGTGGTGGTAGCAGATCAAATTAGAGCTCCCCCCCCACACAATGTACTGCTCTGACAGTGAAACTTAGGCAGCAGAAGGTTGAGGTAAGCAGCATTATATCAAACTTCACTGTCGGTGTAGATCAGCCCATATTATATATATTCCTAGTGTAAAAAGAAAAGAAAAAAAACATTAAAGAGAAATTCAGAATAATGGCACCATTATCTCCTTTTCAGTCTCCTACATGCATTGGGTCATGTGGCTTTTAGACACAAATCAGCTACTAATTCTTCTTCGAGTGCTGCTCCTGTCCATTCCTTAGTAGGTGTCTGCACGCCCCGTGCACGGCACGCCGGAAATTTTTCCCCTAGAGTACCCGTAGGGTCGGCCGTGGCGCCCCCTGGAGTGGCGCCGCCGCCACTGCCTATATAGCCACGAGCCGACCCGCCCCTCCTCAGTTCCTTCTTACCGCCCTGTCGGTCGCTGGAACGTTCCCTGGCTTCGTGCTGCCTTGCACGTGGCTGCGTTATTCGGAGTACCCGAATCTTTTGTTGTTTATAGTTAGTTAGTGTTAGTTAGTTAGTTGTTAGTTGTTCGTGTTGGATACTTCGCCCGCCCCGGGCTCGGGGTCGGGCCATGCCGGGCTTTAAAACTTGCGGGCGTTGCAAGAAGCCCATGCCCACGGACGATCCGCATGGTGATTGCCTTTTGTGCTTGGGCGAGGCCCATCTCACCGAGAGGTGTAAAATCTGTCGTGGCTTCAAGCCAAGGACCCAAAAGGACAGGGTACAACGCCTGAAGCTGCACCTCATGGAGGAGGCTCTTCGGCCGGTCCCCGGCGATTCGGGGTCCAGCACGGCACCGTCGGTGCGCAGTGCACCGGCCTCCTCGGCACCGTCTGCGGCACCGAAGCCGGGCCGCAGTAAGACGGCAGCAGCGTCTCGGCGCCGTTCCTCCTCCCCGGTGCCGACTAAGAGGAAGCGGGAGGAGACGTCCCCGCACCGTGCCCCGGTGCGGCAGGGAGACGGCCAGAGCCATGCTGGCCAGCCGGTCTCTGTATCCCCGGCGTCGTCTCGTGACCCTTCAGAGGCACGTTTTAGCCCGGGTTCCACGTCTTCGCCGACTCGAGACATTTTGGAGGAGGCCTTGGCTCTGCCAACTACGCCGGAGGCTTTCGCCGCAGCGCAGGCGCTTGCGGCACCTTCGGCCCCGTCGGCACCGTCGTCGACCTCGGCACCGCGTCCGGCACCGTCCCGAGGGAAGCCGGCTCTTCTGCTGAGTCGGCGCCGCAGTCCGGCACCGTCCCGGGAACACCGGCACCGCTCACCGGCACCGGCACCGCCCCGGGAGCACCGGCACCGCTCACCGGCACCGGCCCCGGTCGTCGCAGCGGCGGGAGCTCCTCCTGTCCGATCCCCCCAGCGGCACCGAGAGTCTCCACCTCGCCGTCCACGAGAGAGCCGGCACCGGTCCCCGGTACCGTCGGCGGCACCGCCATGGTCCCCCCACTCCTCCTCAAGTTCAGCGCCAGAGTCGGTGCTGGACCGCCCCCAACAGGTTACAGGGCCTGTTCCTCAGTCGGCGCCGGCGGTTCCGCCCCCTCAGTGGCCCGGCTGGCAGTGGCCCTTCTGGACTCCCTGGGCCGTCCACGCATCTCGAGTGGGCGCTGTGCCCTCCGCTCGCTCGCAGGTTCGACTCCCTCCATCAGCTGCGCTGGGCGCTCCTCCCCCTGTCGGTACCGGGGAGTTGTCGGAGGTTGAGTCCTTGCGGGGCGAGGCGGACAGGGAGAGTTTCACTACGGGGGCCCGTAGTGTAACTTCTGGGACTCAGTCCAAGGACCCTGAGTTCGAGGAATCCTCCTCTTCGCCCCCCGATGAAGCGGTGGCGGGAGCCAAGCCCCTAGCGATCCTGGACGATTCTAGGGTCCACCAGGAGCTCCTTCGTCGGGTGGCAACCGGCCTGAACCTACCGGCCGAGGACATTATTGAGGACGCGGACCCTATGGTCGACATTTTGCTCCCAGAGACCCCAGGCCGCGTGGCTCTGCCCTTTATTAAAACTGTGCATAGCACCACCAAGGCGCTTTGGCATACCCCGGCCTCGATTCCCCCTACGGCCAAACGCGCTGAGCGCAAATACTTTGTTCCCTCTAAGGGCTACGAACATTTTTATTCTCATCCTGCCCCTAATTCCTTGGTGGTTGCGGCGGCGAATGAGCGAGAGCGACAAGGTCGACCAGGGTCCACCCCTAAGTCCAAGGACTCAAAAAAACTGGACCTCTTCGGCCGCAAGGTCTACTCTACTGGGGGGTTGGAGCTGAGGATAGCAAACCAACAAGCTATCCTCAGCCGTTATGTCTTTAACGCCTGGTCCGCCATGGAGCGTTTTAGTGAAAACTTGGAGCAGGACTCCAGGGCGGCCTTCTCCGCGTCCATTCAGGAGGGCAAGGTGGTGTCTAAGGCCCTCCTGCAATCTGCTTTGGACGCAGCCGATGCTGCCGCTCGTTCCATGGCTACGGGGGTCACTATGAGGCGCTCTGCTTGGCTGCAAGCGTCTGGGTTGCCCCTGGAGGTCCAACACACTATCCAGGACCTGCCCTTTGAGGGGCCTGATCTCTTTCCCCCCCAAACTGACACTCGTCTCCAGACGCTAAAAGATTCACGGGCGCTGGTTAAGTCCTTGGGTCTTCACACTCCGGCGAGCCAGAGGAAGCCGTTTAAGCCAGCGCCTCCTCCTTCGCGTCCCTACTTCCGCCGCCAGGACGAGGACCGGCGAAGGGGTAGAGGGCCACGTCGGCCGGCTAGCCGCCACCCTAGTGGACAAGGCCCCTCGCGCCCATCGGGGGGTGCAAAGAAGTCCTTTTGAAAATCAGCTCGGGGGAGACGTACCAATCACCCAGGATCCAAACACCCTTGTTTTTTACAACAGACTGTCCCATTATGCGCCCCGTTGGCGCCTGATTACGAAAGACCGCTGGGTTCTCAGGACGGTTCAGGAGGGCTACTCCCTCCAATTTTCTTCATTACCCCCCTCGGCCCCTCCTATGCCTCGTGGTGTCCTGCGGGACCAGGCCCACCGGCGTGCCCTACAAGAGGAGGTGCGGGTCCTACTCCAAAAAGGAGCAGTCGAGGAAGTCCCACCGTCCTGCAGGGGCAAGGGGTTTTATTCCCGTTACTTCCTTGTCCCCAAGGCCAAAGGGGGCCTGAGGCCCATACTGGACTTGCGCCGGCTCAACCGGTTCCTGCGCAAAATCCGGTTCAGGATGGTCTCCCTCGCCTCCATTGTTCCCTCTCTGGATCCGGGCGATTGGTACGCCGCCCTCGATTTACAAGACGCGTACTTCCACATCGCGATTCATCCGCGACACAGGAAGTTTCTGCGTTTCGTGGTGGGGCATGCCCACCTACAGTTCACCGTCCTCCCCTTCGGACTCTCCGCCGCTCCGAGAGTCTTCACAAAGTGCCTAGCGGTTGTGGCGGCTCACCTCCGAAAGCAAGGAGTCGCGCTCTTCCCATACCTCGACGACTGGTTGATCGTGGGGAGATCGCGGCAGGAGGTCTTCGCCCACCTAAGCGTGACCCGGTCCCTGTTCACTCGCTTGGGCCTGCTAATAAATGTTCAAAAGTCGACCCTATCTCCTGCCCAACGGATAGAGTTCATAGGGGCGGTCCTCGATTCCACATCAGCGCGGGCAAGCCTCCCAGCCAGCCGCTTCCAGACGATAAAGCAGACAATAGACTTGCTGGTGTGGTTTCCTCGGGTATCGGCCCGCGAGTGCCTTCGCGTATTGGGTCTCATGGCCGCTTGCACGTTTGTGGTTCCCTTCGCCCGTCTGCGAATGCGGCCCTTCCAGTTGTGGCTTGCGACAGTGTTCCGCCCGGGGCGGGACAATCTGGACGCCATGCTGTCCGTGCCGCCGGTGGTGCTCGAGTCCCTGAGTTGGTGGACGCGTACCCCCAACTTGTGCTCCGGAGTCCCGTTCCGTTCCCCTCAGGCTTTCCTGCGCCTGACTACGGATGCATCCGATGTCGGCTGGGGCGCTCATCTTGGAGCTCTCCAAACTCAGGGCATGTGGGAAATAGCAGACTTGCCCCTGCACATCAATGTGAAGGAGCTGAGGGCGATCCGGCTTGCTTGCCGGGTATTTCGGGACCAACTCCGGGGTCGATCGGTATCGGTTCATACCGACAATACCACTGCAATGTACTACATAAACAAGCAAGGTGGTACTCGCTCACCCCTCCTTTGTCGGGAGGCCATGCAGCTCTGGGAGTTTTGCATTCGCCACGAGATCCGACCGGTGGCATCGTATATTCCCGGCCTCCGGAACTGCTTAGCGGACAACCTCAGCCGGAGGTTTCTCACACACGAGTGGTCCCTTCACCCGGAAGTGACGGATTCGATCTTCCGGAGGTGGGGTTATCCCCTTCTGGATCTTTTCGCCACTCGGGTCAACACAAAGTGCCGGAGTTTCTGCTCCTTTCGGGGTCGCAGCCCCGGCTCCATAGGGGACGCCTTCGAGATCCACTGGGGCGGCCGGGGTCTCCTGTACGCTTTTCCTCCGACCCCGCTGGTGGCCAAGGTGCTGTACAAACTGAAGGCGGACAAGGCGCTGGTCGTCTTGGTCGCTCCCGCCTGGCCCAGGCAACATTGGTTTACGACCCTGGTGCGGTGGTCCCAGCGCCGGCCGATTCCGCTTCCGCTCAGACCGGACTTATTGTCCCAGGACGGCGGGAGCCTGCTTCATCCCAACCTGGAAGCCCTGCATCTCCACGCGTGGTGCCTCCGTGGCTGACGGGTGCTGAGCTGCTATGCTCCTCCCCGGTGCGGACAGTGTTGTGTGGTAGCAGGAAGCCCACCACAAGGTCCACGTACGTTGCAAAGTGGCTCCGGTTTGCGCGCTGGGCTTCGGAGCAAGGAGAGGACCCAGAGCTGGTCTCGGTTCACCGCCTCCTGGACTACTTGTGGCATTTGAAGTCAGAGGGTCTGGCGTTGTCCTCCTTGAGGGTGCACCTAGCGGCGATTGCGGCCTTTCGCCGCGCCCCCGGGGGTGTCTCCTTGTTCACGGTTCCCCTGGTCAAGCGTTTCCTGCTGGGTCTTTCTAAACTGTACCCAACTATTAAGGCACCCACAGCCCAATGGGACCTGAATACAATCCTTGTTAAACTCACTGGGGCCCCCTTCGAACCACTGGCGACCTGCTCCCTTCTGTATTTGTCATGGAAGGTTGCCTTCTTGGTGGCTGTCACATCAGCCAGGCGGGTGTCCGAACTGCGTGCCTTGGTGGTTGATCCACCGTATACGCAGTTCTTTAAGGACAAAGTACAGCTCCGCCCGCACCCTTCCTTCAGACCTAAGGTGGTGTCGCCCTTTCATCTGAATCAGGACATCTCCTTACCGGTTTTCTACCCGAAACCCCATGCGTCAGAGTAGGAGCGGCGTCTCCACTCCCTAGACGTGCGCCGGGCGCTCGCTTTTTACATAGAGCGGACTAGGCCTTTCCGAAAGACCCCCCAGCTCTTCGTCACTGTGGCGGACAATAAAAAAGGCCAACCGGTGTCCTCTCAACGCATCGCCTCCTGGATTGTGGCCTGCATTAAAGAATGCTATAAACTGGGCGGCAGACACCTACCGCGGGTAACGGCGCACTCCACTCGGGCGCAGGCAGCTTCCACTGCCTTCCTCGCCGGGGTCCCGATTGCCGACATCTGCCGGGCGGCAACGTGGTCTACCCCGCATACATTCTCGCAGCACTATGCCGTCACCCAGCAAGCTCAGCAGGACGCTGCGGTGGGCAGAGCGGTGCTTCAGTCCATTTCCTTGTGATGTCTCCCACCTCCGAGGTATGGCTTGTTATTCACCTACTAAGGAATGGACAGGAGCA
>ML681984.1:21821813-21908851 GCA_007922195.1 Podocnemis expansa | reverse complement strand
CTTGCCTGTAACCGGTGTTCTTCGAGAGGTGTGCTCCTGGCCATTCCCAATCCCTCCCACCTCCCCTCAGACATTAGGGTAGAAGGAACTGAGGAGGGGCGGGTCGGCTAGTGGCTATATAGGCAGTGGCGGCGGCGCCACTCCAGGGGGCGCCACGGCCGACCCTACGGGTACTCTAGGGGAAAAATTTCCGGCGTGCCGTGCACGGGGCGTGCAGACACCTACTAAGGAATGGCCAGGAGCACACCTCTCGAAGAACACCGGTTACAGGCAAGTAACCTCTTCTTCTATCATTGATTTTAAATTCTCATTTAAGTTTCTCTTTATCAAAAACAAAGTTTACCAACAGCATTAATAAAATACTACTACTACTATTACTTGTAGCAAAGTTTTCTGTATGCTCAATTTTTATTCAACATTGACTTTGAACATTTAAGTAGCATTGAGTGATATAATTCCAACTCTCTTGACTGCATTGTACTTAAGGTCCTAGCCCCTGAGTCATGTTACCTATGAATCCTACATGCACAAAGGTTCCTCCCTCATTAGCTGGACAAATGTGACTGTGTCTGGGTCTCAGCTCTACTCGAGGGGAAACTTTATCTCACTCCAATCTAATTAAGGGAGATGGTCACTGTGGTTCAGTTCAGGGTGTCCTGTGCTGTTTCAAGCTGGATCTTAGGTGGAAAGCTGGATAGCTAGTGTATCAAAGGATTTAGAGTGCAGTATGTGACTAACTTTTCTACACAAAAAACAGGGGAAGCTAATGTGATGCACTGAACGTAATATAGTTTCACAGTTCTTTATATTTAAAAACTAGAAGACTCTATTATTGAGCAGGACAACATATTGTTCTGCAGTCTCACAGCGTATCTTTACTGGCTACATCTACACTAGCAAATTAGTTCAAATTAAGGAGCCTTAAATTTTTTTTTAGTTTGAACATTTAGTTTGATCTAACTGCTTAGTTCAAACTTATTTCATGCTTTAGTTCAAACTAGCATGATGCAGTCGTGCTAGTTCAAACTAAATAAGTTCGAACAAGCAATTAGTTTAAATTAACCATTCTTTTTTTTAGTTTGAACAAGATTTTAGTGTGAACTAACCGTGCTTTTTTTTTTAGTTCAAACTAAAAAGCCACTTAGTTTGGACTACGCAAGTCTGAACTAAGCTTTTAGGTGACATAGCCACTAGGGCTGCCACAATTAGAGGTTTCAAAGCAGCAGCCATGTTAGTCTCATTCAGAAAAACAAACTAGGTGTCCAGTGGCACTTTTTAAAGATTAATAAATTTATTTATCAGATGAGATTTTGTGGGAGAAAATGCCACTTCATCAGACAATGAGAGGTATATTCTTATCACAGTATGTGTAATGATGAATGGGTTAAAGTTTGTTAGTTTTGGGGCCCTTGAACTCAAGATGTATAGAATGATCTTTAGCAAAGCAATTGTCATGGTCGTAACTGTGATCTGTTAAAAGCTGGCAGAATGAATCCCCTGTCATGTTTAAAAGTCACTCTTTCTGGAAGGTTTTATTGAGAATATTGAGCTTTAGGAGGACTGAAAGGCTCAAGGAGTTGGTATAGGGGATACACAGTGTTTCACCTCTAGGTCACTAGTTCCTTTTTATCAC
The DNA here is from genome assembly GCA_007922195.1 of Podocnemis expansa. Taxonomy (NCBI): domain Eukaryota; kingdom Metazoa; phylum Chordata; order Testudines; family Podocnemididae; genus Podocnemis; species Podocnemis expansa. The sequence goes on along the minus strand of ML681984.1, from coordinate 21,907,218 downwards.
AGGTCAGTACTACCATTGTATATCATAATTATCTAATGGCTGTCCAGTGAACTATGTGAAAGAAGTCAATTGTTTCTGCCCAATTCCCTGTGTAAGTGACCACATCTTAGAAAATGCCTTCACAGCTGTCACTAATTGGCACCCTTATTAATGCTTTCAGCCAGTAAGCCAAACTACTGTGCCTTCTCTTTGCAGACCAGATTCCCAGAGGAGCTTGCACTGCAACTGAGTGCCATACAGTACATTACTGTACATATCTGAGGTGTCATTTTGGCTACCACAAAGAGCTGATTTACATTAAAAATTAGGAAGAAACTGTTCAGTTATATTTACTCCTTCATGTAATAGGACAAAGTCAAGCGGGATGGTTTCAAACACTTTGTTTTATTAAAAAAATACATTTTATCTGACAAAATAATGAAAAATTAATATTATGAAGAAGATTGTCGGCACAGGCATTAAGGCACCAGTCTCATACAGGTTCAGTGTCTTGCTCCACTACAAACTTCTTGTATAACTTTGGAAAAGTGGCTTAGTCTCCATGTCTCAGTCCCTTGTACATAAAATGGGAAGAGCAGTATTTACTTCAGAGAGGTGTTCTGCGAATAAATATGGTAAAGACAGTAACTCGCTTGTATACCACCATTAGTATAGTATCTAAGTACGGAACCTAGATAATGTACCTTTGTTTCTTCTGTTCATTGATAATCAGTAAAGTAATGTACCCTTATGTTTTTAAATGGACACTTCAGACAAAGATTAATATTTCAGATAAAGGCCAATTTTATATCAGTGTTTTCGAATGATTCAGTATATATGTCTGCAATGTGTCTAGAAGGCTGATAAATTAATTACTGTTTTTATTGAATCTTAAAATTATTATTCTTCTAGTACAAATCTTTATAACTTGTCAGCTTTGGTGGAACATTTATCAAAGGCTTTTTCTTCCATGATGATGATATGAAAATGGCTAAGGCAAGAATATTCAATTCACATGTTATGCTGGCTGTTTTAATTTGTACTTACCAACTGCACCATTAATATTCAGAACAAGAAGCCATGCAAAACTATGTGATGTCCCTACATATATCCATTTGCTAAATTCTGCAAAGTACAGAATGTTCTTTATTCTTTCTCTTAGTAGTACAGAAAAGTAATAAAAAATGTCCCTAATTTTATTGGTTATAAATAGGAGAAAAAGAATGTGAAAAAAGGAATGGTGAGTATTGGAAAAGTTTCAGACCTTATGGGTTAGCTGTTGAAAGATATTTTATTTAGAAACCTGAGTTGTGTCAATAAAACAAAGAAAGACATGGTAAGCATTGACTTATGTATTGATTTTCCCATTATGTTAGTTGGAAGGTCAGATGATAGAAAATGTTCGTCTATTGACATTTAAATTTGTAACTTTGTCAGCCTTGTTCTCCTATAATATTGCAGTATGGGTCATATAAAATTAGTTGCAACAATCTACTTGTTTAGCTGTAGAAGTGTCACAGACAACTCATTGGACCATCCTGGTGGTTTTTATCTTATTTGTAAAATATAACTTTTCACTAAGGATGAGACTTTCCATGTTTCCAAAATAAATGGGAACACATCCATATTGTACATGAAGTTGTAAAAATCCAAACCTAAACCTGTAGCAGAACTACTGGAAGGAAACAAAAGAACTACTGCCTCCAAGAGTAAATTTTGATTCTTCAGTTTTCCATAAACCCATTGACTGTGGTGCAAACAGCTTTGCTTCCTACGATGACCAGTAGGCAAAAAAATAGGAAGTTTTTAAAATGTATATAATACTTATATATAAATGTTTATATAAAACTTCCTATTTTTTTGCCTACTGGTCATCATAGGAAGCAAAGGTATTTGCACCACAGTCGATGGGTTTATGGGAAACTGAGGAAAATATTAATTATATAATGTAATCTTCCTTCCAGGCCAAGATGGCAGCAGCGAAGGCTGGGTTCTATGTCTAGGGGTTTCCAATAATGTTGTAACATCAACCAGCTCGAGCCACCACCCAGTCTCCTGGGAAATTATGCACTACTCCCTGGGCATGTTAGAGGGATAACGCTTCCCCACTCGCAAGCATGAGTCTGAGTGTAGTACGTATAACTTTTAATAGTAGCATAAAGGGATATATAGAGGCAATATCAAAGCCAGCACTGGTTTGGAGAATCAATGGAGGACAGGATTCCCACAAAACCCAATACCCCACTCACTCCGCCCCAGTGTATGTAGAGAATGTCCCTCACTTCTCCATTACCCTCATACTGACCATCATTGTGGCCTTCACAGTTTTAGCATCAACCTTAAAGTGGGGGGCCCTCAGCCCTCCCCTCTGGTTGTCGTCTGCTGTCTCTGGGTTCATTCACACCACCTGCCATCTACTGACTCCATCCACTGGCTGCTGGCACTGCTGGCTGGGTCACTCAAACCCTCTGCTGGCTGCTCGCATGCTCCAGTGGTTCTTCCCACTGGCTGCTGGAACCACCTGCTGGCCACTCTTCAGTGATTTCAGCTCTTAGAAAGGACTTGAACCTTCAGTAATTTCAGCTCCAGACTTCAGGACACCAGAAACTACACCTCTGAGCAGGATAACAAAGGAGACTCCACAAGGACTCAGTTATCAAGTCTGTCTTTTAACAATGGGCAGGGGGTGAGGCATTACTCTTTAGCAGACCTAATGCCACCTCCACCCCCCTTCTTTTTCACCTTATAAGAACTCTTCCAAGTTCTGTGTTGCTGATGGTGACTTTTCCGTCAAATAGGCTAAACAGAGTTTATAAAATCAAAGGGTGACATGTCATGAAAAGACAATATTTCATTTCCCTCTTCAGTTGAAATACAGCAATTGAAAGATTTTTTTTTAATCAAATCAGCCCATATATAATTTGCCACCATGCCCTCCACCTAGTATTATGGTAATACTGATTGTATTCATGCAAATAGAAAGCCCATGCAGATTAGTTGCCCCCCACCTTATAGCTGTTAAGCCTGAGAAGTGCCCAACCTCTAGACTTGTCTTACACACACACACGCATATATATAATGTAAAATGTATTGTTAAAGACGCTTTAGTCAGAGATTCAAGCAAACTGTTTCTTTTTAAATTTTCTTAATTTAGGTACACCATCCTGCTGATTTGTCTTGAGATGCTACCAAAAGTGTTTTTTCCTAAGAGCCTTGTTAAAGGATAGCAATCTGCTCAGTAAACCATAGACATTATTTAAATTTGGAAGAGTTTTCTGGACTTAAAAAAATTAATAGCAATTCAAAATGTTGTTTTTCTTTTTTTCATTTTTACTGCCTAAGTCCTTCAGCAGGCAAATATTCAGGTGGGAAAGTTAATATCCAATGTAAACATATGTTGAGTGTAGTTTCAGCAAATTAAGTTTTATGCCTTGCTCAGAGTTTTAGACATGTACATCATTTCCTTTGAGTTTGATCATGTGAGACTGAGTATAACTACAGAAACACTCAAAGATTAAAGCAAGAATTTCCTGAGCAATGTGTAGTCCACTAAATTTGTCTTACACTCCCAATGAGGTGAGGCACATCAAGAGATCAGACCTATCTGAACACTGATCAAAAGCAGCAAGAAGGGATTTTCAAAAAGAGAAATGAACAGATCACAAAATTGCTTGGATTTGCAGGTGTTTGGTCATCAAAGGAAAACCTTGATCAATTTGCAAACCTGATAATTATAAGAACAGTGCATTGAAAACGTTTATTATACTTCAAAAGAGTAGCAATAGCACATAATATTAAACAATAACACAAGTGAGATTTATATGGGTTTAGACTGCTTAAATCTTTTTTCCAAAGTTCTTAATACCATCTAATTATTTTTCCCAATTCATCAGTTTGCCTCAGTGCTTAAGATCAAAATGCTTGCAAAAAGGCAATTATGGAAACACAACTGTGAGCATTAACACAAAGAAGCAGAAACAATATTGGTGATGCCGTGTTAAAATCCAGTTCAAAATGGCTCACTGTCCATTCAATAGGCCAGAATGGGGAAGAAGCATGGAAAAAAAATGGAGTGAGGTTCACTTTAATGTATTTGTGATGTTCCTCTCTTGCAATCTGGATTGGCATCCAGTTGCATCACCCCAGTTCTTCACTCCTGGGTCCTGACTTACCCTGCTTTACTGTTTGAACCACTCATTCCAGGCTCAGCTCACACCCACCATCCTTCATGTAATCAGTTGCTTGCTGAGTGAATGAGTGCTTTGGTCAGCCACTCATGAGATAGACATCCAGAAAACACCCCCAGTCCTGCAACCCTGATGCAATCCTGAGATCTAGCATTTTCCATCGCTCAGTGCTGATCACTGTACCCTGCAAGCTCATTTGCATTTCTCTATCAATTTGTCAAAAAAATTGAAATGAACCAGCTCTGTTACCTCCAAGTGAGATCTCTCTATACACTCAATCCACATGCACTATTTAGATAAAACAAATAAGTTTAGTGACTATAGCAAAATTTTAACTGATTCTAAGTCAGACTAATATAAATCAAAAGATTAAATTATGGAGTTAGTCACAATCAGATAGAAGATAACTCTTACTCTAAATTAAGATTACTGCTTCAGTTTGTGTTCAGTTTATCACACAGGCTAGCTGTGATGTATCTGGCAACCAGCTCCTCCCTGTATGGAAGTTCTTAATCTTTGGTGTTGCTTAAAAAATGGATTCCAGTAGAGAGCCCTTAGACAAAGATGGCTCAGCTTTTTTAACAAGTTTCTGACATCCTCTGGGGTCAGGTGATTGGCCCTGTGCAGCAACAGGCATGATTCCTTCCACTTGAACCCCAATGCTCACAAGTGCTTAAGCCAGTCTATTGTTCCTGAATGCCTCCCTCTGCAAGGTGTGAAAAGTCATCTTTGTGTTTGTCTGCATTTAGTCAAACCATGTGAGAGACACATTTGGGGAGATGACATGACAGAGTTTTATAGCTGTACATGTGCATGACGTTGCAGGAAACATGATACTGTAACAGTAATGTTCAGTATGTCATAAGCATTCTGTAAATACCTTACCTAACGTACTTTGTGACAAACAATACAATTGCACTTTAAGAATGAACATGAATGACATACAGATCACACCATAAGTGTATACATGGGGTGCAGGATGTCATAGCATGTTACTATGTAATTGAATTTACAAAAGAAATGTTGTAAATACTTAAATGAGATTCATCAGTTTTCTTCTGCAAGGTTTTTATGTAAAGGAAAATCCCACTGGCTTTGTACCATCTGAATTTCAAGTTTATCTTATATTCAGTTTTGCTTTTTAAACCCTAAAATTCCAGTAAGAAAAACAACCAATTTTTTTGAAAGTGTAAACTATATGAAATTGTCTTTTGCATACCAGTCTCTTTATAGCACTCTTCATCTGCACAAAGCTCTTCACAAAAGAAGTCAGTATCATCATCTTCATTCTACATTTAGGGAAACAGAGGCAAAGTGACTTGCCTCAGGTCCCCAGCAGGCCACTGGCAAAGCAATGAATAGCACAATATAGGCCCTGTATTGCTCCAGTGATCCACAAACTTTTGCAAATCTGTCATTGTATCTGGCGTTGTAAAAGGTGAGTCCAGGGCATATGATAGTTTCTTTGAAGGCAGGGGCAAAACCTCAACTAGCTTTAATGTGATCGGATTCTGGTCCTCAAACTTTACCCATTTATCAACAAAGCTGTATATGACAACAACCTCTATTTCCACATTTTTTAATAAGCTACATAAAAAACAGAACATTTAAAACTGAAAACTGCAAGCGTAAGCTGTCTCTCTAAGTATTCTACTTTGGCATGAGTTTTTTTTTTTCCCTTTGTTAATATCAGAACTCCTCTAATATCAGTTCATTCCTCTCCACTAAATAATGAAAAAGTATTGCATCCTTGTATTGCATACATAAAAATGGAAGGAAGAAAGCAGGGGTCTCAAACACATAGCCTGCAGGCTGCATGCGGCCCCTGAAGCTATTTCCTGTGGCCCGCAATGACATGATCATTACCAATATTTGCAATATTGTTGTATGGAAAGGTTTTAGGCTACCATACTAATCCTCATGCAGCCCTCTACTAGTCCTCATGTGGCCCTTGTAGTGGTTTGAGGTTGAGACACCTGGAATAAAGGGAACCTGTCTCTACCAGGAAATGTTTTGTATGGTCATCTTGTACTATCAATTATCCATTTCCTTGTCTTCTATTTGCCTCCCTTTGAAGAATCTGGCACTTTTTAATTTGAGAAGCTGTACTTTGAGTGCATGTGCCTACATATGTAATAGTCAGGGCTGGCTCAAGGGGCTGGGGTGCACCGAGCCAGTTTTGCACCCTCCCCCCCACTCTCAGCCGTCTTGTCCGCCCCCAGAGTGGGGAACAGCTGGCCCAGGGGCAGAGCAGAGCAGCCCAGTGGCTGGGCTCTGCTCTCCCATCCCTCCCCTGGACCAGCTGTTCCACCCTAGGGATGGGGAGGGCCAGCCCAGAAGCAGGGCAAGAGAGCAGAGTCCACCCCACAGACTGGCCCATTCACTGGGATGGAGTGGCTGATTTGGGGAGGGGTGGAAGCATGGGGTAAAACTTCTGGGCTGGCCTGCCCTGCCCCTGGCATGGTGCCCTTAAGCCAGTGGCACCCTGAGTTAGGCCCTCATTGGTTTATGGGTAAGGCTGGCCCTGGTAATAGTGCTTTGCCCTTAAGTAGGACCTTTTGCTCAACCACCTAAAAATGGTTTACAATTTAGGCTTGCAAAAATGGAGAGGGGGGGGCAAGGAAGACAGGATGTTTCAAAAGTGCCCGTCCTGAGACACAGGCTCAGAAAACAAGGAACTGCAAATTTAGTAAACAGTTTGTAAAATTTTGACTGCAACTTGCCCTCATTGTCATTGTGAGTTAGTGGTAGAAATGAAGTAAAACCCTGGGGATTCAACTGCTAGTGTTTCTAATGTTTCTGCTAGAGAATTTTAGCACCCTGGAAGGAACTAATGGCTAAAATCTGGGGTTAGTTTGTAGCATTATAAGCATTCAGTCTAGAACACCTCCATTCTGTTAGGTTTTGCCACTTTGTAATGACATCTTAGATTGTTCTTCATCTATTCTATTTTAGTTAAAAAAAAAAAAAAGCTAGTAGGAATTCTGCCTTGGCTTGTATTAATGTAAGCACACTGTTTACACCAAAGTTGTATAGGTTTTAAATCAGGTCAGAATTTGACCTGAAGAATTTAGTTATCCTGAAGTTATCCAGCTGACAACATTCATTTAATCTTGCAGTGAATTTTCATATTTAAAATATCCCAAAACTTTAATTCATTGAAAAAAGAGTTGCATTTGCAGCAGAGCACAATTTGGCCTGATGTGGTAAATGATTCCTGAAGAATGCCAGAGTATAACAAAACAAGCAAGATGCTCCATGGTGCTTTTAAAGAATAACAAAAGTGCCAAAGGACCCTTGTTTGTTTTGCTGAACTAGAATAACATGGCTGCCCCTTTGAAGCCAGAGTATCGGTTGATGTTGACTTGACCTCATACTTCATTTTGAGCATGTCATTAAGTGCTTTACCTAAAACCATATTCTCATTTGTTGCCCCTGAAAAGAGAGAGGGAAGAAGGGCCCCCATCCCCACCCTCCACCACATACATACACAGTGCCACCTTTCCTAGATATAGGTAAGGTAAATGATCCACTAAAATTTGTTCATAGATTAGAAGATCAGAAGAAGTCATTGTGATTATCTAGTTTGATCTTTGATATGGCAAAGGGTATAAGAACTCTAAAGTAATTCCTGTTTTACTTGTTTTAGACCTAGTTTGCACACACAGTTGTAAAGTGAAGGGTGTGGTTGTAAAGCAATTTAATTAAACCAATACAGCTTTCTGTGGACGTTTGTACATCAATTTAAACCTGATTTATCAGCTGAGCATTCACCTCTAAGCTGATTTAAAACTGGTTATACTGTTTAACTTTCACCTGTAAATTTAAACGTGTCCATACAGAGCTTGTGCTGGTCTTAACAAATCAGTTTTTAAAGTGATTGAATTTGTATGTAGATCTCTTACTGAGCAAAAAATAGCATGACCTGACACCTTTGCCTCTACTTTTTTCTTCCTTTCCAATGTTATTTTTATGGAATGTGACTTTTTTGTGTTGTGCTGAATTTTGAATTCATGCTCTTCTAGTTAGAGACTGTGGCCTTACTGTTTTTAAAAGGTGCTTTGCAGATTTTTGAGCACCTAAAATTATGAATATTCTTTTCCTCCATATGTAGCAATTTAATTATGTCACAGAAGAGGACTTAAGATCACACTGAATTTTGCAGTTAATGTTGGTAACAGTAATTATACCTTTAAACCTGAGTATGAACTGGCAAATAACTGTCTAATCTTATATTTTGACAGATAGTGTATTAAATATTCCCCAAAATGAATAGTATTGAAAGTATTGAAATAAGGGAGTATCTGAGGCTAAAATAGGATATGAAAAAGTTAAGAATTACTTCAACAAATTATATGCCTTCAGATAACCAAGGCCTAGAGAAGAAGCATCCTAGAATAAGCGAAGGGTGACTGAGGAGCTATCTGAGCCATTAGCAATTATCTTCGAAAACTTATGGACGATGGGAGAGATTCCAGAGGACTGGAAGAGGGCAAATGTAGTATCAGTCTATGAAAGTAGGAATAAGGACAACTCGGGGAGTTAAAAACTAGTCCTTTTACCTTCAGTACCTGGAAAGATAATGGAGAAAATAATAAAACAATCAGTTTACCAACACCTAGAAGAAAATAAGGTAATACGTAACAGTCAGAATGGATTTTTCAGGAAAAATCACATCAAAATAACCTGTAAGCTTTCTTCGACAGAGTAGAGATAAGACTTGTGAATGGGGTGAAGCAGTAGATGTGGTATAGCTTAGCATTGGCAAGGCTCTTGATGCTGCCTTGCATGACTTTCTCATAGACGAGGGAAATATGGACCTACTGTAAACTGGGTACATAACTGACTAGAAAACTGTTCTCAGAAGGTAGTGCTCACTTGGTCATAGTTAAACCGGAAGGAAAATTTTGGAGGATCCTGCAGTGATTCCTCCTGCGTCCAGTTCAGATCAATATCTTCATTAATGATTTATAAAATGGCATTGAGAATACACTTTAAAGCTTATGGATGAGATCAATCTGGGAGGTGTTGGAAGCTCTTTGGAGGGCAGGATTAAAAATCAAAATGATCTGACCAAACTGGAGAAATGAGCTGAAGTAAAGAGGAGGAAATTCAATATGAACAAATGCAAAATATTTCACTTGGGAAGAGAAAAATCAGTTGCACACATTTAAAATGGGAAATGGTTGCCTTGGAAGGAGTACTGCAGAAAGGGATCTGAGGGTCACAGTGGATCACAAAGCCAAAGAAAGCAAAAATCATTGGCTATGTCCACACAAAGCCAGTTAAATTGATTCTACTTGAATTGATTTAACCGAACTGATCTAAAAAGTGTTAAATCGATTTATGTAAATTCAAAAGTGCCCAAATTGAACTAGCATGTCTGGATACCAGACTTGCTAGTTTGATTTGAGAGAGGGGCACCCTGGGAGGTGCAGCAACATGGCCCCTTGGGCATGCCAATTCTAACTGGATTTTCTAGTCTAACTATGTCAATTCGAATTGACTCAGTTTGAACTAATAATTAGTTCGACTTGACTCATTTGAATTGAGTAATTCGAATTGAAAGGCCAAGTGTAGACATAGGCTAACCTATCACTGACTTACTGAAGTCTTCAAAACATAATTTAAAGACTTTAAGATAGAGAAAATCCACCAGCAAGTGAATCATGCCCCATACTACAAAAGAAGGCCAAAAAAAAGTGTGTGGGGGGGGAGCTCTAGCCAATGTGCCTTGGGAGAAAATTCCCTCCTGGCCTGAAATATGGCAATCAGTTAAACCCTGAACATGGTTAAGCCTCTCCAGCCAGTTATCCAAGAAAAAATTCTCTGTAACAACTCAGAACTCACCCCATCCAACCTTCCTTCTCAGGCCACAATCAGATCCACCACCAACAGCCAAAACTCAGTCAATTGCCAGACTAGGCCATTCCATTATACTGTCCCTTCCAAAAATTTATCAAGCTCAGTTTTGAAGGCTGTTATGATTTTTGTCCTCAGAACTTGCCTTGGAAAGCTATTTCAGAATGTGATTGCCACAGGGGTCAGAATGGCCAAGCAAGCAATTGAAGTTATGCTTGTCCTATAAGGTGGTGGTCAGGTCACTCAAAACTGCACTGGGACTCAAACAGGTTCCTGGTATTTTGATAAGCCTATTACCTTTACTTCACTCTGTACACCTATTCCAGATGTTGCATAGTTATTTATTTCAAGGTGAAATTAAATTAATCTCAGGTAGTGAATCTATTGCATCAGACTTAATGACTGGCCATGTCAAAAGAATGCATTAGTCTACTCTGTGCTATGCAGTCCATCTCTGTTTAATATGAATCAGCGGACTTGGATTTGAGATGGTGTGGCAGCCCCTTTGAGATTGAGAAATTTGAACACCAAGGTACGTTTTAGAGATCAGGTAAGATTCACTTTCCAGGGACTGCTGGATGAGTCACTTGTAAAACAATCTAAATTGGGATTCTCTCACTGTATGCTATTCAGGGCTGAGCCCTGCAGGTTGGATCCAGTGAAAACAGTCTTCCTTTTGAGCAAGAAGCCTATTCCATAACCTAAATACCTTGTCTTCAAGGTCTTCTTCTGAGAGATGATCTGTTGGTCTGCCTTTTCCAGCAGGGCTAAAGCTTTCTTCATCCTTTTTGCAATGTGCTAGCTACTTTCCTTTCCTTCCAAAAAATCATACTCTTAGAGCTGGTTGGGTGTGTGGGGGGGGTAGTAAGGAAGAAATTACTTTAGCAAAAATATTGGGAATTTCAATTGTTTACAGTTAGAAGTGTTTCTAAAGGGCTACTTATCTTGGTTTTCAGTAAATAAAAGTGTGACTCTTTCAATGTTTTCAATTCAAACTATGAAATTTTCTTTTTTAGAGAAACATGTTTTCTGGGGAAAAAAGATTTTAACTCTGGGGAAAAAACACCATTGAAATATACTTGAAAACATCAGCTATTCCACTTTTAGTCCATTTCTATACCTCCTGCTTCATCTATGCAATGAGACTTCTACAAAAGTTAGGATCATGCATTCAGACAAAACAGAACAAATAAGGAATGCTGCATCATTTGTGCAATTTCTAATCAGAAGAAGTTGGGCTATTTAATTGTCTGCTAATAAAAATATTGATTGATCTTCCCTATACCCAAAGCAAGTGTATATCGCCCATCACATTTTGCATACCAGCATATAACTAGACCTTAAAGATACCCCCATGATTCTGTTATCTAATATGCTATAGGTTTTGTGACTGGTTTCCTAGTTTCAGGAAATAATGCTGCAAAGTGTCATAAAATCAAAACTTCACCAGACTGACATTTTATTAATCCTCTGAAAACCTAATGAAGAAGAAGAGAAAAAAAAAGAAAAGGGAAAAAAACCCACTGATAGATAGGGCAAAAATAAAATATAAAAGCAAAGCAAACTTTAAGATGGCCACTCAAATGCTTGCAAAACTTATTTTTTTCCCCCAATTTCATGCTGCCATCTCATCTTTAGTAGAAATATTATTTGGGATTAGTTTGCATTCATTACTATTCCTTTTATAAAGATAACAGATTTTGATCCTATTCAGTGGCTCAGCAGTCAGTGTGTTACAGTGCGATAGAGATGATGCAGTATCAGGAATGAAGCTGGTGTAATAAAAGGTGGTTATGGAAATGACTCAATTTTCCTACTCCATCAGGCTTTCTTCTGACTTCCAATTTTAAGATTTTTCTCTGTCTTGAAATCCATGTTTCACTCCTAGGGAAGCTGCTTCATTCATTCAGCTTATATCATTCACTTGAGTTCTCGTCTTCTCAACCTGTGTCTTTCAAATTCTAGTTCCTAGGAATACATGGTTAGAAATGCCAGGGTTCAACTCACTGATTGCAGTAGCTCTACCAACCTTTGTACCCTGCTCTGTGCTGGTGAATTTTGCTGATTCTTTCAAAACCATCCCCTCATAGGGGAGGAAGAGCATCACATCATTACAGGATCTGGGGTTCAGTCAGCTGCGTATTTTTCTTCCTCGGAGCAGTGTAGTAGTGATGCCCTCCGACAGTGAGGCATGTGAGCATCCTAACTGACAGAAGTCATTGTAGCCTCTGTAGAACAGTATGTCCTCCCTGATGAAGAGTGAGTGAAGCAGTTTCTCAGGATATGGGGAAGGAGTATATGGGATTACACTGAAATAAGTGAGGGGGTGTATGAAACAACTCTTCTTGACCCAGCCTTGATATAAAAGTACTCACCAATGGGGGGTAAAAGCCCTTTTGGCATATGCCTTTGAAGGGTCAGGGTCAGGACCTATGCTCAGATGCTCAAAGCTCCCTTCACAAAAAACAGAACTGAAAGGTTGCTGTTTAACCTAGAACTCATCCGTCTGACCATCAGTGTTGGAAAATAGGGTGATGCTATAGTTCTATGTGTCAATACAAGGACAGATGTCCTTTTAAATCCCAAATACACACTTCGAAGAGAGTACAGAAATTCTCTGAGGACTTTAATAATTAGCAAAATATTTAATGAAGTTTGAAGAATTACTGATGGTTTAAGAGGCAATTATATATTAGATCGGAGAGCCTCCCAGTGCCTTCATGGTTGGGCCATTTGTTTTTTTGTTTTTTGTTTTTTGTTTTTTTAAAAAGTAAACAAATGTAGCATAGTGACACGCTGGCATACATATGCCTTTTGTTTTTAAGTTAAGTTTAATAGTAAGAGGTCATTTTGTTGATTTACTGTTCCTGCATTCACTTTAATGACGAGTTTTTCTAGGAGACCGTCCTTAACCGGTACCTCCTATTTCAGAAGACCATCCTATGGTGTGTCAGAGTATATAGGCATTATTCCACTGCCCATTTAAGAGAAGGTCCTCTCCCCAAGGCAGATGGTGATTTAAGACAGGTTTCACTGAAGTTGTGGAACAGCCGTTAATTTATTTTTCCTAGGGGATGCTGGCACATCTTTTTAGTGTGATTTAAGAATAATACCACAACTTTAATGGCACTTTTCATCCAAGATGCTTGAAATACCTTTGCAAACACCGAGTCTCAAGTAGGTGTCACAAATATCACTTTTCTGATTTTTCCAGATAGGGAAATTGAGGCACAGAAAAGTAACATATTTTCAGATTACATAGGATTCTTAAGTCTTTCCTTTCTTCCAACCCAGAGACTCTCTTCCTGTTAGCCTGTGCATGAGTGCATCATGAATATTTGGTATTATCAGATAGCAACTTCAGCATGCAATATTTTTTACTATTTGTCAATAGTCTTATTAAACTTCTGTCACACTGCAAAAAACTGAATACATGTCAACAGGAGCTCATCACTTCAAGAAATGTCATAAAAGCACTCCTGTAAATCCATCTTGGTGAAAAAAAATGCATCTTTATCCGTTTTAGAATTTTGTACTGCTTCACACCACTAAAGTATCAGTACAGATGAATATCTATTAAAGGCATGATCAAAGTCCATTGATGTCAGTGGCAGTCTTTTCACTGGGCTTTCAATAAGGGCCCTATAAATGAAATAATGCAAACTTTCTCCCAATGCTGATAACAGTTTTAACATACGTAAGTATAGACTTGTAAACTACAAAGCTTGTGAAGTTTCAACATATGTAAATTGCTTTTTAAAACTCTGGTATTAAAGCAACAATTAGTTCATTGACCATGACTCATGTTTTTTTTTTTTCCTTTTCCCCTGTGTTCTTTCTTACTTATTTTCAGAAACTGTGCATTTGTTGCTGCACAGCAGTTGAAAATGATACTCATCACAAATTAATGCAAAAGGCTTCTGTCTCAGCAGTGGGAAGAAAGAGGGTTGTGGTCTTTTTAAGGTTCCCCATTGCCTTGGGTTATGAAGGGAACGCAAAAGTGGGCAACACTTGAACTGACCAAGAGAACTAGAAGCCTGGATCAGAGACGAGCATTGACCTTCCAGGCATGCTGTGGGACAAAAGGCATTTATGCTCTGTGCTCTGCAGATGGCATCTTTAACTGCCAACCAGTCACACTTATTTTCAGCAATAATGCTTCTTGGAACAAAAAAAAAAAAAAAAAAAGCTGTCCTAAAGAGTTATGCAAGTAAAAAATGGAGGAGAAAGAGAATGATCTGAAAAATACATCTGTGATGATGATGTAACACACTAAGTGGCTGATAGTTTTTAATAATAAATGAACTTAAGCCCGAATGATTCAGCAACTTACAAACAGTTTTAGCTTTACCAATTTTGTAGCTCAGTTTAAATTAATACTCAAAGCATAAAGTATGTGTGTAAAATGTGCAGGATTGGAGCCCTGCTTTGAATCTTGTGGTACTCTACTGTCATTGCACTTTCTGTTTGTGCTAACTTTGCAGCAAGGGCCTGTTACTGGTTATCCATACAACAGAATATCAGAGTAACAAACGGACCTTTCAACCACTTCCCTCATTTGGAACCCGGAGCTACACAATCAAGCAACAGTGGGGACAGAGGCAGAGTGTGCAAATACAGTATAGTACTGTGGTAAACATAAACTACTTAAAAAAAAGGGGAGGGGCAGCAGTTTTCCTCTGCACAGTGATGTTTCAAAGTTTTATTGAGTTAATGTTCAGCTGTAAACTATTGAAAGAACAACCATAATGTTTTATTCGGAGTTACAAACAAGCTTCCTTCCTGAGATATGTGTAATTCTAAAGGTCTACTGTGTTTCCTTGTTTATGCAGTGATGTGTGTGTACTGTTGGCAGCATAAATAAGAAGCAGGTACACTCTACAGTAAGATGACTAGCACTTCATAGCACCAGCTGCATAAAAGCTTTTTCACATGAAGTTCACAGGTAACCTAATCCATCTAATTTAAGGCCTAGAATTAGTCCCAGAGACAATTGCCAGTATTCCAGCTCCTTTTGGAAAGGGCACTATGGGAAACAACTATTCACTTTGATTAACATTTTTATACTTTACATAGATTGAAAGGCAAAAGGGATGAGGTTTTGTGTTTTATGTAATGAAACAAACAATGACAATGATTATGTCTACACTAGCAAATTAATTCAGATTAAGGAGGCTTAATTGGGACTAATTTGAGCCCTGTCTCCACTAGGCTTTGCCTAGTTCAAACTAAAACAAAAAAATTAGTTCTACATAGGCAAAGCTTAGTTTGAACTAGTTAGTTCAGCTGGTTAGTTGGAACAAACTACTTAGTTTGAATTTATTTCAAAGCTTAGTTTGAACTAGCATGATGTACTCATGCTAGTTCGAACTAAATAAATTCAAACTAGAAGTTAGTTTGAACTAGCTTTTAGTTCAAACTAGCTACACTTTTTTGGTTCCAACTAAAAAGTTAGTTTGAACTAAAAATTGTGATTGGTTCAAACTAACTACAAACTACTTAGGTCGGACTAAAGAAGTCCAAACTAAGCTTTTAGGTGTAGACATAGCCAATGGGATTACATAGGCCAGGGGCAGGCAACCTTTCAGAAGCAGTGTGCCAAGTATTCATCGATTCACACTAATTTACAATGTCAGGTTCTGCTAATAAATTTTAATGTTTAAGCAGGTCTCTACAAGATTACAGTTATCATTGTATGCATGTAAAGACCAAAGTAAATAACTTAACATTCTTATTAAAACCAAATTAAAATGTGCCTGTCCTCTGACTCCTTAGGTGAGGGAGTGAGCACAGGCAGAGGGAGCCACTGAGGCAGAAGCAGCAGCTCTGTCCTGGTGGCTGTGAGCACCGCACAGCTGGGAGCAGCAAACCTGTGCTGGAGACCTGCTCTTTCTCCCTGCCCTGCTTCACACTGTCAGGGTTGCCCAAGGGGATTAAGGGCCCTGGCACACTGTGATGGGATGAGGGGAGGAGGAGAATTAAGATGTAGCAGAGTCAAAGGGCCACACTGTGAGGGGGTTGCCAGGAGGTGTTGAGTGTCACAGAAGGTTTCTCCCCTTCTCTCCTAGTGCAAAGAGCAGCTGCTCTCTGATTCTCCATCCCCCTTTAAGTAGGCAGCATGTTCCTCACCCTTGCAGTTACTTTGGCCTCCGGGGGGCTGCCCTGGGCAGCTTCCTTGCTGCCATGGGGACACAACCATGGGGTTGGAGCAGAGAAGAGGCAGGTGCCGAGTCCCGCATGGGCTCTGCTGGCGGGAGCCATGTCCTCCCTGCCTGGACTCACCCATGCCCACCTCGCTCTGTTGACAGGTGGAGGGGACCAGCAGGGAGAGTGGAGCTGCTCGCTCTCCTCTGCTAGCTAGCTCCTTCTGTGCTGCTGACTCCTTCCTGTGAACAAAGAGGGACAGAAGCAGCTGCCCACTCTTTTCTGTCCTCCTCCTGTGGGTGCAGTGAGAGCAAAGCTGCACCAAAGGAGGGGGCCAGAGGCAGCAGCCACCAGGCGCAGTGCTGTGCCTTCAGTCCTGCTGCTTGCTGTAAGCAGGGAAGAGCAGCCGCTGGATCTGAGGCTGCTACTTCTGACCATGCGGCACTGGAGTGGCACCATGGGGCCGAGAGCCCTGCGTTCCACTAGAAGCAGGCTTGAGTGCCAGCTTCGGCACACGTGCCAGGGGCTGCCGACCCCTGACATAGGCTGTATCTACACTGGCAAGTTAGTTCAAATTAAGGAGGCTTAATTTGAACTAACTTTTTGATCTCTCTACATCAGGCTTTCCTTAGTTCAAACTAAAGAGGTCCTTAATTCAAACTGATGAATGCTTAGTTTGAACTAGTAAATCCTGCTGGTTAGTTCAAACTAAGCCATTAGTTTGATCATTAGTTTGAACTAAGGATAGTGAAGACTCGGGCTAACCCTTAGTTTGAACTTAATAACTACAAACTAAGGGCAGTTAGTGCGAATTAACAATGTGGGCTAATT
Source organism: Podocnemis expansa (assembly GCA_007922195.1). Lineage (NCBI taxonomy): Eukaryota > Metazoa > Chordata > Testudines > Podocnemididae > Podocnemis > Podocnemis expansa. Next base: position 21,890,215 of record ML681984.1, on the reverse strand, counting down.
CGAACTAACGTTAGTTCAAATTAGTTCACCTTGTGAGTTTGAACTAATAAGTTCAAGGTTAGTTCAAATTAACCTGGAACTTATTAGTTTGAATTAACTAGTTCAAATTAACTTTTCCTAATGTAGACATAGCTGTAGTGCCTGATGAGTTACCTTCCTTCTGTATCAACATGTTCTCAAATGTTTTTTGGTCATTGTTCAACTAAAAAGACCATAAACTTTAGGGGAGCTTGTCTAAGTAAAATCTTTAGATTTAGGACTCTTCTTTGCTGCTTTGGCAGTGTAGCTTAGTGAATTTTCTTGCATTTTGAAACAAAGCTGTAGGGTTATTTTACCTATAAAACTTGATTAATCTGGCAAAAATTCTATGAACAAACCTTCTTTTAATTTTTGCTTTGTGCAGACTCTCACTGAGTGCTGGATCCTGGTTCTTTCAACCATAGCCAAATGCCAAATAAAAATGAATTTTATATGACCAGGATCTGGCTCTTAAACTTTATCCATATATCAATAACACTGCCTAAGTAAGCAATCACTTTGTCCATCAATATGAATAAATTTTGAAACAGAGATTTAAAAATTGAAACCTGACTATGTCTATGCAAGTGTTATTTATTTAGTGTTTTATATGTGTCATAATTTTAATTTTTCTTCTAAATCAGAGATTCTGCAAGATAAGACTGTTCCTTCCCACTAAATAAAGGAAAGACATGTCAGTGCTTGTACTGAATATGTTGAAAAGAGAAAGAAGGAATACCTCCAGGGAAATATTTTGGAAGCAAATAAGACCAGGACAACCATTTGATCATATTGATGGACTTGGTATGGCAGGCAACTGACCCTTGTGCATCAATGTTGGGTCAGAATTTTAAACAAACTTGGCACCCTGCTATCCCCATTGTTGTGCTGACCACTTCTGAAAATCTGGGCACCTCACTTAGGTGCCTAAAAGAACACTGAGCAGTTTCATCATCTGCCTTTTTACCACAGGTCCAGGCACTAGTGAACCTTCTCCTTGTGGTGCCTACATAGTCATCCTATCCAGGTCCATAAGTCCTGAAGCAGGACTTAGCTCTAGCAAAACTAACCGTTTCATCTTCATCCCTGTATGATTCCACAATGACTAGCTCCCTCTTCCTCCCCTTTGGTACTGGATGATTTAAAAGCATACCAGGATCTTTTGCAGGATGTGGCTGTTTCCCTGGATATTCAAGCAACATTCCTTCAGGAAAATACCTAAAAGTTAGCATTTGTCTGCTCTGGGAGAATCACCCTCCCTGTTAACGATGTTCTCCTTGAGTTAGTTAAGGACTTCTGGAGCACGCTTCAGAGTAGCATATGGATAAATGTGTTACTTGATTCTGGTTTGGGGTTGTTACTCCAATCCAATCCCAAATAACCATGGTGAATAATAGAACCTGGGGGGGGGGTTGAAGCTATTCCCAAGGTTAATGGATCTGATGGACAAGAAGATTTATACATCTCCTCTTTCTTGAAGAAGTGGATTGCTAACTAGCATACACTGCTGTCCAAATACAATTTTGTGAACTGAATGGCTCTATCTAAGGTTTTATACCTTCTGCTTGAAGCCTTGAGAGGTGTTTCAGGCATTTGTCACCAAAGGGTGATTGGTGGGTAGGACTTCATTTCAGTTTCACAGAAGTATTGTATTTCTAGTGTTAAATTGCTATGATCAGGGGCAGTTACTCAAATGCCCCATCTTTACAATTAAAGACTTAGGGTTTGTGAGAGGAAAAAGATAAAATGTTTGCTACATCAAAAGCTGAAATGAAAAGAATATGTAGGTTTCTCACTGCTAAAATGTTTGCATGCTGAATTTACATAGCAGATTGTATTCCAATTTCCTATTCCCCATCTCTTTTCTCAAAGGTACTAAACAAAACAACTTAAAGACTTGGTAGTGTGATAATTAAAAACATGTTTTACACAACACTTACATATTTTAGAGTCTAAACCCGATGAAAGTTTCTAATTGAAAGAAATTAAAATAGTTTCTTTTGTTGAATGTGGATGCTTAACTTATTAGTTTTATTTTCAGAAGCTTATTAAAAATGAATTAAGCTTCTTAAAAAGCAATCTAGCCTTTTGTAGCTATCTCCACTAACCTTTCTTTATTTCTCATGACTGATTCATCAACATCCACCATTGAACTAGTCACATTCATCATTGTTGCAATTCACTGCTAAGCACAGCTGATTGTTTTTTATCAGTCTGCCTGAGAATCCATAATTAAGATTCTGATTTTTTTCAAAATCGAATGGGTTTCTGAAATTCTACTATACTAATTCAGAAGAGGACCACTCTAAATACCAATTTCTAACTCTAATATGATTAGGGTGACCAGATCACACTAGCAAAATATTGGGATGGGCATGGGTTGGGTTATGTTATATAGATAGATACGCATAAAAATATTTGTATAAATAGTAATTGTATCCATACTGTGCAGGATCCTGCTTTAGGACTGATGGGCCTGGTTGCTATGACTATGTAGGCTCCTCGAGCAGAAGGTTCACTGGTGCCTGGACCTCTTGGAGATCAATAGTCACCTTGCAGTGGTCTTGCCTTTGAGTAAGATGACAAGTGAGACCTCAAGTCATTCCAGCCAGGGGTCAGAGAGACCTGTTTGTCATTCTGGATGAAAACAGGTTTGTGCTCAAATTTATATAGATGGATGATTTGCTGGGAAGTATATAGCAGGGCCCAAGACCCTGTGGAGCAGGGCTAGAATGAAGAGGTCTGAGATGCAAGCAAACAAAGGGAGCTGCCGCCATCAGTATGGATTCATTGGCCTATTAAGTCTGAACTAAAAAAGTCTGAGGTTAGTCCAAATTAGCCTCGGGCTAGTTTGGACAAACTATGCTTTTTAGTTCGAACTAGCCACATGTCCTAGTTCAAACGAACTTTTTTTTTTTAACTAGAACACATGGCTAGTTCAAACTAATGGTTAAGTTCGAACTGTTTTAGTTTGAACCAGCCATTATTTTGAGTCTCGCATGTGCTTAGCTCAAACTAAAGTTCGAAGTAAGTTTGCTAGTCCAAACTAAAAAAGGGGTTTTACTAGTCTGGATTAAGCTTTGGCTAGTCTGAACTAAGAAATTTCTTAGTTCAGACTAGCCAAAAGGTAGTGTGGCCATGGGACAAATCAGTCTGCAAGCTTAGTCCAGATTGATTTGGCAGTGCACATAAAGCCATTTTCATTTGATAGCTCACTAAGGCACAATTACCCATTAAAACGTGCTAAAATGGTAATTAATGTGAACTATTTTTAATCCATACTTAAAGAACAGATTTGCTTGTATTAAAAAAAAAACAAAAAACAAACCAACCAACCAACCAAAACTCTGAAAGGGTGCAGTTTTTTATTCAATAAATCAATATCACAATTTGTATACCAGCCAGATGTTCCAGTAGTCAGTCTCATGCTTCTTTGACAACTTTGCCGCAGTCATGACCTGCTTCTGGGCACTCAAAAACCTTAAAGAAGCGATTGCAACTCATCTGGAAGTTCATTTTGATAATGGTTTCACATGGCACCAAATCTATGCTGCTTGAACTCTGGACATCAGTCTATGCACCCTTCATGACTGAAAATACTTGCTCGCTGTATATAGTACATTGCTGATTGGTATATTGAGCACGCATGACACTAGCTTTGTCGTGCAGAAATTGTGTTATCATCCTTGTTTCTCAACACTTGAGATGAGAGTTCCCCAACTGATTATTTGGCAGGCCCCGACTTTGAGTTGAAGTCTTTTGATTGAACAGTACTCCTCATAGAGCTGATGAAGAACTACCATTTTCTATAGGGTTACAGCTGTCACAGCCACAGACAGATCCCTGTGTTTCAATTCCCTTTTAACTTTGATGTTCAAGCAGTGGGTATTGAACAAATTGCCAGCTGTGGAAAAATCAAACCATTTCCTCAGATATTGGACTGACACACTGTAAAATTTTATGAAGTGTCTCCAGAGACGTTCAGCAGTGACAGGCAGCATCTCACTTAATGCATATTCAACTTTGGAACCAAAAAAATTGTCATTCTCCTGTTGCTGAACTTTAATACTCAGATTATTCATTACAGCATACACGTCACATGCCGTCACACTCTCTTTTCCCAAAGGGAGCATAGTATCATTGAAGATTTTCATCATATTCTGGAGAAAAGACAGAACTACCCCAAATCTGACAGCTGCTTTCCCTTCTTCACATTCTCTATATTGCCCAAGTGGGAAAAAAAGCATCCATTGAGCATTTGGACATTCCTCACTGCCCAAAGAAACAAGTTAGCTCTTAACAACCTGCTACATTATTACAAGTTTGTTTGCAGTTAGAAAAACACTTCAATAGTGTGGTGGAATGCAGTGGTGTAAAATGACATACTCCATATTCACAAAGTCAAACATATTCTTCACTGCTGCTACTCTGTTAGCAGAACTGCTGAAGTGATGGAACTTCTTAATTACCAGTCTCAATGTCAACTTGCAGGGTATTGCTAGCGCAGTTCACAGCATTGTGCACAACATGGGCAGGAGAGTTTGCAGGCAAGATATTTTTGTTCTGTTTTTTTAAAATGTTGGTATACTGTCACTTTCCTAAATTCACATCTGCATTATCAGCACCGGTCTAGTTTTTGTGTTCATGTTTTTCAAGTAATGTGTTGTTTATTGCCTCTGCAGGCTGTTTGTTTTCCTCATAGAGGTCTCACAGTTTATTTTGGACCCAGGGTTTGGTGCTAATATCTCAATGATAATGTAAGTTTAAAGGATATGTTTTCACAATGCCCTTGTTAGGTGCACCTGTGGCAGCTGAAAAATAGCGACCATCTGGCTTGTTGAGGATTTTTAAAAAAATAAAAAAGTCAGGAGAAGTGACAGCACACTTTTGATCAACGCCTCTGCTCTCGTCCAGCCACAGCTAACAGACTTCACAATCATTGAATCTGGATACAAGATAGGTGCCAGTTTAAGTTCACAGTCACATGAATGATAGGTTTATTTATTGCGTGAGCTTTCATGGGAGAAAATCCCACTTTGTTTTTCCCATGAAACTCATGTAATAAATAAATCTGTTAGTCTTTAAGTTGCACATGACTCCTTGCTTTTTTTGCTTTACTAGACTAACGCAGCTGCCCCTTTGGAACATGAATGACAGATGTGTTGATGGACCATTGTGTGGTACACTTGAGTGTTAGCTGAGCAGTAGATAACCGTTTATTGAAGGATTCATTTAGCATGCTGAAAAAATTCCAAACAGGGTATTGTTTTTATGAGTCTTGGTATTTTGTTAATGGGAGGGGGGGGAGGTAAGGGTTAAATCTTTATGATTCCTGACCTCTGGCTCACTGCCACGCAAAATGCTGACTTTGTTCTTGCATGCTTTACAAAAAGCTGTTGAACCACACTCACAGGATTTTTGAGTTGAGGTTTAATTGTTTTCCCATTCTGTCCTATATCTGCACTGTTTGTTTTGTTTTGTTTTTCGGTAGTTGACTACTCCTCGTTTCCATTCCCACTTTGGAGGTTTAGCTGAAGATGGTTAGCTAGCAACTGAGAAGAACAGGTGGTTTCTATATACATACATGTCAGGACATGCCCATTGTGCTTTGTGTTGTGGTATGCACTGTGGCTCAGAACTGTAATGCAAACTACATATTCCTGCTGTAAATCACTGAAGCTCTTACATGCCATGGGCAGCAGAGGGACTCAAGGCTGGTGGTTGGTTCCTGGGCTGGATTATCCAGCCTTAGGGCCCTGGGCTCTTTCTCACTGAGGGTCTCACTCTGCCACTGCTGGGCTCCCATCTCCCAGCATGGTGGCCTATAGGCAGGCTACCCATCACTGGGGGTCTCTGGGCCAGAGGGCAGCCCTACCTCAGCCCTGCTCTGGCTGGTCTGCCCTTGGGGTCGGGGCCAGCTGGCACACAGCTTAGCCTTCAGTGCAGCCCCCCATGGTCACGGGCCCTGGAAAGCCACATCATGCCAGCCGGCGTCACTCCCCAGGTGGAGTGAAGAGGAGCTGGCCCACCACACCTCACCTCTAGGGGCAGACCAGCTGGCCCCGGGGCAGGGTGGGAGCACAGAGTCCAGCTTCTGGCTGCAGGACCCTGCCCGCCCCCAAATCCCAGCAAGGCAGGGGTCCTCCCAGAGCTCCCACAAGCCCTGAGGGTGCCGAGAGGGACAGTGAGTGCGGGTGGCAGATCAGGTAGGAGCCTTAGGGGCAGGAGCCCAGGGCCCCCATTTAGCCCTGGGACTTCAGTCCCTAAAGCACCTGCATTATTTCGACCCTGGTCAGTGTGGGGACCTGGAGCTGTCTGCAGCCCTCAATGGCTTGGAGTTGCAGGGCTAGCCATGGTGACCGGAGCTCTGGGTCCTCCTGCAGTGGCCAGGAACTGAATTTTTACTTGAGCCTTGAGTGCTGGGAGAAATGGCATCCTGTTTGTACACAGATCTGGATATGGGATAAAAGGTAAAATACTGGGGCAGCCCTGATTTTGTCACCCTAGATGCAATAGTTACGACTAGTCCTTTTCTCTTTACACAGACAAAGCTCCTGTTCCCTTTAGTACCTCATTTGAATTCAGCGGGAGTTTCGTCTGAGTAAAGCTATATGACTTTGAGTTGTTTCAGTCAAAAGAATTGTCACATATTATAAACTATATAACTCTTACATGTTGTAGTTTTTCAGATTTGAAACAATGATTCAACCAGGGCAGATGTACTTTTGTGTTTCAGAAGTGAGTCTTTAGAGCAACACCCGTTGTCCAATGATATGTTTTGTGTTGGTTTTTGTTTGTGTCTTTCTGTCTTGATCATTATTCCCCCTTCCCTTTTGCATAGAAAAATGTAATTTTCCATGGAAAATGTACAGCCTAATAAAGCCATTAACTTCACTGAGGAAAGCAAAACTGCAGATTTAAAATGCAGACAGTTTGCTACTAGTGGAAGTAAGAGCTAGTACATTTAAATTGCTTTCCTTTTCTTCCTGAAATAACATAATTCAAAACTTCCAAAAAGCTTAAGAAAGAAGTTACTATTTTAATTGCCCTGTATTTCTACAGGCAAGATTAATAGTGCTGTCAGTACAGTAGGATGATAAGAAACTGAAGTACACATAGTAAAATATATTGCAGAAAAATATTAAGACAATATTGATTTAGGACCACATTCTGCTTTTTTTACTCACATGAGTTCTGTCAGAGTTTTCATTAAATTTTAAGGCCAGAAGAGTTCATTAGGAGCATGTCATCTGGCCACCTGCATAACATAACACACACAATTTTGCCAGTTCCATTGAATCCTACAGTTTCTATGCGATGAAGGCTAAATCCATGGCTGGGCACCAGGAAAGGGAGGAGTCATCTTCATAGGTCAGTGCAGCAGCTGTGAAAGCCATTCCAGGATAGTCCTCCATGCTTGTAGTAGGCCCCCACACACTCAGCTGTACACAAGACAGCAGATCCCCTGTCCTTCCCATTCACCTTCTGCTGCCAGCATAGTGTCACTCAAGAAGTTCCTGGAGAACTGGGGTCCCTGCTACATGGAGGAACATAATCCGTGTGACATACCCCAATATCTAACACGTTGATGCATAGCAGAATTGCACTGGTTACACTGTCAAAGGGCTCATCCAGCTAACAAAAGTACCTCTTAAGAACAAGTTAGTTCTCTTAGGAATTGCCCAAACAAATCTAGTTTGAATTAATACTTGTTTAAAAAAAAAAAGTCATTTCATGGGCCCTGGAAGACTGTGCTGGAGGCTCCACTGCATGCCAACCAGCCTCTCTCCCGGGGTAAAGCAAACATGTGCTGGCCTGCCACGCACTGGGGGCAGACCAGCTGGCCCAGATGTGAGGCAAGAGTACCACAGAGCCCAGCCTCTAGCCCTGTGTCTCACCAGTACTGGCAGGGGCCCTTCTAGTGCAACCTGAAGCTCTGCTGGTGCAGTGCTGGGCTAAGCATGGCAGTGGTGGGGTTGCTTAAGATAAGGTTTTTAGGAGCTGGAGTCCAGGCCCCCCTTTAGGTCCCACCTCTTAGACTGGGGCCCAGAGCTTCAGCCGCTATAGCCCCTGCATTAATCTGCCCCTGAGCTGTCAATGTGATGTAGCCATGAAAAAAACAAATGCTGCCCCAGGATGCATCAAATGAGGCATTTCCGGTAGAGACAGGAAGGTGTTAGTGCCATTGTACAATGTGCTGGTGAGTCCCCATTTGGGACATTGCATGCAGTTCTGGTACCCCATGTTTAAGACACATGAATTCAAAATGGAACAGGTGCAGAAATGGGCTAGGAGGATGATCTGTGTAATCGAAAACCTTCCTTATGAGAGGAGACTGAGGGAGTTTGATTTGTTTAGCCTAGCCAAAAGAAGGTTAAGGGGAGATATGATTTGCTCTCTATAAATACTTCAGAGGGACAAATAGGAGGGAGAAGAGGAATTATTTACATTCAGCACCATTGTGGACACAAGAAGAAATAGCTATAACCTGGCCATCAGGAAGTTTAGACTTGAAAGTAGACATAAATTTCTACCCATCAGAGAAGCAAAATTCTGGAGTAGCTGTCCAAGGGGAGCTGAAGGGGCAAAGAACCTAGCTTGCTTCAAAATTGACCTTGATACATTTATGGAGGGGATAACTTGATGGGACAGCCTAGTCTGGCAATTTAACTGATCTCTGGCTGCTGGTGGTCGAAATGCAAATGGCCTAAGATGGGACTTTGATGGGATGGATTCTGATTTGTTACAGAGAATTCTTTCTTGCGTGTTTGGCTGAGGAGTCTTGCCTGCACGCTCAGGGTGTAACTGAACATCGTATTTGGGGTCAGGAGGGAAATTCTCCTAAGGGCAGATTGGCAAAGACTTGGGGGTGGACGGTGGGTTGCCTTCTCTATAGCATGAAGCAAAGGTCATTTGCTGGTCAATTCTCTGTACTTCAGGGTCTTTAAACTATGATTTGAGGACATTAATAACAGCCATAGGTTAGAGGTTTATTACATAAGTGGGTGGGTGTGTTTCTGTGGCTTACGTTTTATGCAGGAGGTCAGACTAGATGACTGTATTAGTCCCTTCTAACCTTAGAGCCTATTACTCAGGGATGTGGAAAAATTACACTCCTGACTGATGTAGTTACACCAACCTCACCTTGTGGTGTAGACAGCACTATGTCAATACTTATTGTCTTCACTAAGTGGTTGTAGTGCTGTCCGTGTACACAAGTTCCTAGTAATATAATCATCTCTCATTTCTCCAAAGAGTTGGAGACACTTCACAACTAAAAGAAAACAAGCTTTTTTTAGCTTAGTATTGTTTTCAGATGCTTCATTTTCTCTCCTTGAATTATGCCCAAAGAGCACAATAAAAACTCTTCATAAGGAAGTAAACATCAAACAGAAGAGAAACAAAACATCCAAATGAGTTTTTGGTTATCAACATTTCAGAGACAGGGAGAAGTAAAGACAGTGATTTCAGTAAGGTTTTGTCTGTTCCCACTTTCCCACCAACATAGCTACAGCTGCTCCTTTAGATGGTTTTATTATGTCGGAATGAGAGCGTTCTCCCATCAACACAACACGGCTACAAAAGGATTCTTATAGCAGCTGTATTTATGCAGCTGTGCCATTGTAAATGTTAAGTGTAGACTAGCCCCTATCTACTATTCTTGGAAGGAGACAGTCAGGTTGATGCTCTTGATCTTCATTTTGACAGTGCCTTGTAATCTTTTTCTGTTGATCTCTCTTACTTTTTTAATTGGCGGTGACAGGGGGAGTCTGATTCGTGGAGCCATTAGAGTTTCCATTTTAAAACCACGCTGAATTAGGATGACAACGGAACACCTAATTAAAATCTCAAAAAATGGGATACAGTGGGCAGGTTGGTTCATAGTGCAAATTAAGCTCTAGCAGATGTGTGTTCCAGGTGTAGATCATCAACACTTTACGACAATCCTGCTTGTAATTTCCCTCTAATGCCTTGATTGCTTACGAGTTAATCGTGTGTGGTTGTAGAAAGATTTCAAAATGCTGCTTCATCAGTTGTTAATTAGGAATAAATCAACACATTTTAAAGAGATGGTAAAATAATTTATTAGTCTTATTTTAATTTTTGTTTTGATGAAATAATAATTGGCTTTTTCCCTTCTCTTTACTTTTTTAATTCTTCTAATCCAACTGCTGTAAAATGATTGTAGTGGTATGAGTAACTAGGGAATGGTGGCCATTAAATTACAAATTACCTGATTTTAATCTTTTTCTAGCATCTTAAGTGAAAAAACTTTTTGACAGATCTAAAAATACTAAAGCATCTCCAGTTGTGATTGATGTTTTGGATATAGTTCACTATGTCGTTTACATGAATATAATAAAATTGCTCAAGTTTTTTGTGCCAATTGATTTTATTACTGTACTTAATGGCTTGTTGCATAGTTTATAGGATAATGAATATCATATCCTTGTATTATTCTATAAATAATTTGGCACATTTTTAGTTAGGATAATCATACTAGCTTTCTCCATCGCTCTACTCAAGCCTTGCTTTCTGCAACCACGAATTAATGGACATCTGTATTCAGCTAGATCAATTATGGCCTCTGTGGGATTTTGAACTATACAACATTTCCTATTCTAAATAATCTGGGGTTCCCCTCCATAAACTGAGATTCTGTTTCTGTTGAAATAGTTAGCTAAGATGGAATTTTTTATATTATTTTACCTATTCAATTAAAAGCTTGTGAAAATAAAAGTTCTGTTTTGAAAGGATGTTAAAATTTGGCTTTGTTCCAAATTGGAATGAAAACCAGACATTTTTGAAATTCTCTGAAAAAATCAATTAAAGTTAATTGAAACACTTTTTTTTATATTGACCTTCATATTTTACAACTGAAACATTTTTGAAAATTAAAAATCAAAAGGTTTAGTTCAAAAATGTCAAAACAGGACTTCTTTAATACTTCTGAAATTTGTTTGTCATTTCCCAAGAAAACTTGAAAATTCTAGATACATTTGGTCAAGTCGTCAAAGCATTTTGATTTTGATGGACCTGCATATTGAGGGGAATATGGCTCTGTCCAAGTTTCTCCAAGCTCTAATTTTTTTTTAAATTTTATTGCAATGCATACACACTACACAGAGATTGTATAGTAAACTTCTTCATGGACTTGCCTTATATATCTTAAAAGGGCTCAGTCTTATAGTTTTTAGGTAGACAAATATCTTACTGAAACCAAAGCAAGTTTTTCCTAAATAAGACTTCATAAGATTTTGTAATGTTCTATAGGCAAAAAGCTGTCTCACTAAAGTAAATTGAGTTCTGCCACTGTTTTCTGTGAGGACATGATTTTACCTATTATTTTAAATACTATTAGTGCAAATTAGCAGCTCATGTCTCTAAAAAAAGACCAGTTGGCTGAAGCCTCGATGGTTGTTTGATGTAACATTGTAATAGCTAGTTAACTTTTCACCGTAGACGCATTTACCTTGGTTGCTTCTGTTTGTGTGGCTTTGAAGGCCGGGCTGACCTTCAGCAAAGAAGGAAAGGCAAGTGTAGAAACTTCTTCAGTGTCCTTAAATTATATGATGGATTATATCTGTTCCTTCTCAACCATCTTACTAATGGGTGAAGACATTCGAGAGAGTGTGTTGTGATGTAGAAGGGGTGAAATATCACTGTACAATTACAACTATTTACAGTCTAGCTAAGGAATGGTCTTACGAGCAGTATTGACAGTTAATCTTGTGTACTCCTTTCTGACCCTCAGCTGAACCTGCTGCAGGCTCATACGCCAATATTCTGCCTTTTCTCAGTTATTCAGAAAGACCTATTTTATTTTCTTAAGTCTTCTACTACCTAGTAACATTTAGTTGAACTGTACATTTATACAGTTAATACAACTAGCTAAGGATTTTAAACACTACTAAGCTTATATGTATACATGACTTTTTAACAAAGCTATAAGTCACAGCTCACTTTCTTGTGAATTCTCTGTATCTTAATGTCTTTAAACCATGATATGAGGACTTTAATAACTCAGTCATAGGATAGAGGTTCATTACAGGAGAGGGTAATTGAGGTTCTGTTGCCTGCATTGTGCAGGAGGTCAGACTATATGCTTATATTTGTTCCTTCTGACCTTTGAGTCTGAGTCTGTCTATTCGATAAAGCAGGGGGTCTTTCAAGTCCCATATGAATGCTCTAAAAGATGCTCCACCTTAACCTACTCCAGTTGTTCTGTGTGCGTTTAGGCATGTTTTGAAAACACCTACTGGATTGGAACCCCAGACAAGATAGGGAAGGGAATGCTTGGTCTCCGGATCCTTCTGGGCCTAGAGTCAAAGTAGGCATCTGTACACCCAAATGGAGAGGTCTGTGTGCATGCTGAGTGGCAAATTTTTAACTACTTGGAGACATGAAGAGTGAAAACATAGGAACATAAAGGGTACTATAAACAGGGGTGCTAAAGGTCTCAGTGGCACCTCAGTGTTGTACTTTGGCACCTAATGTGGCAATTAAGTGCCTAAGTCCTTTTGTTGTTTTTAGCATTGATTGATTTCACTGGGTTTTGGTTTAGCCCAAAGAGACTAACACTGAGAATAGATTGAAGATTGTTTTCCTTTTTTCCTGATTTCTTTTGAGCAAGAAACAGTTCACCACCACCCACTATTTTATTATACGTCATCTCTTTTCTCCACCCCCCGCATCTCTCCCCCGAGTAGAGCAGAAGAATTACTTCTTATGTCTTGCTTACCGTACTCCTGCTAATACATCCCAGAATGATTTTTGCTTGTTTTGCAACAGTTACAAGAACTTTTCCTGCAATACTCCTTTCTGTGTTGTCATTTCCCATATGTATGTATGTGACTGATTAGTCCTTCCTAAGTGGAGTACTCTGCTTTTGTCCTCATTAAATTTCACCCTGTTTACTTCAGACTTTATCACCAGTTAGTCCAGATAATTTTGAAGTTTAAACCTAGCTACTGAAGAACTTGCAATTACTCCTAGCTTGGTATCACCCGTAAACCTTACACATGTATTCTTTTTGCTATTATCTAAATAATTGATGAAGGTATTGAGCAGAGCCAGATGCAGAACTGATCTCTGTGGGACTTTTCTTGATATGCCCTTTCACAGCTTGACTGTGAACCAGTGATAATTACTTTCTACTAATGTTTTTCCAACAAATTCTGCACCTGCTTTATAGTAGGTCCATCTAAGTTGTTTTTCTCCAGCTTGCTTGATAAGATCATGACAGACACTGTAAAAAGCCTTACTAAAATAAAGATATATATATATATATATTGTTTAATTTGAGTCTTAGAATCATAGAAACTGGAAGGGACTATGAGCGGTCATTGAGTCCAGCCCCTGCACCCATGGCAGGACCAAGTACCCTTTTAAATCATCCTTGTCAGATGCTTATCTAACCTGCTCTTAAAAGCTTCCAATGATGGAGATTCCACAACTTGCCTAGGCAACTTATACCAGTGGTTAATCACCCTGACAGGAATTTTTTCCTGATGTCCAACCTTAACCTCCCTGGCTGTACTTTAAGCCCATTGCTTTTTGTCCTATCATTGGCAGTTAAGGAAAACAATTTTTCTCCCTCCTCCTCTAGAAGCACAACTATACAACAGAACCTTGACCTAAGATTCATTTACTGCTGGAGTCTCTCCACTATACCCATAAATACTTCTATTTATAGCACACAGTGCTAGCTATCAGTGAGTCTTTGATAAGAATTGTGAGTACAGTGTGTGTGCGTGTGCATGCGCATGTACGCAAACTTAGAAGTTAAACCTAGAATAACATTAGAATGTTTGAGTTAAAGAAGAACAGCAATTGTTCATTTTGCTTGATTACTGAGTAGGGCTCCACTGTTTTGATCTAGACAGAGAATTTCTTCTGAGGCAAGATTTAGGAAAGCATTGAAATCTTCCTTCTGGATGACTTCCTCACACTGCTCACTGTAAACACTCAGGGACTTAGCTCGGTCTTTGTTCTGATGATGCACACTATCAAATGAGGGTGGCTAATTGATCCACCATCATTTAACCAATAAAATTTAGTTGTTTCCTTTTTTCTTTCCTGTTCTTTCCTTCCACAAGTCTCTTCCCCACCCCCACTACCTCTACCCCTTAAAGCCTCTCTCTGTTCTTTCTGTCAGTCTTTATTACTCGTTTATCTCTCTTCCTTCTTCCACCTTAGGTAGATTGCCCAGCCTCTTCATTACCTAACTACAAATTAGATCTTATCCCTCTTTTTTTTTTTTTTTGCTTCCACAACCACAGTCAGATAAGCATACCAACCAGGCTGTCTGCCTCTTGTTATTTCATCTTTGAGACAGATTTGTTTCTGAGAGGAACTCTGTGTAATGTCACCTAGTGAAAGGCAAAGGATGAGGTCACAAAGCACTGTGGTGCTTTAGGACAGTAGTACTTGGGAATAGAAGTAACTGGGAATACCTGAGAGACCTATAAATGCTGCCATGTTGCATCTAGGCAGCCCTGGGGAACTAACCATGTAATGTTGTCTTTGGAGCAGCTGATGAGGTCTTGACTCTATTGAAGAAGAGAAGCCAGAAGGAAATTGATTATATATTGCATTGCTTGGTTTTTACTGACTGAGGTCAGATCCAGCAGGGGAATGAATCCATGAAAAACAGCTCCCATGTGTTAATGCTTTTTCAGGACAGTTCCTCCATTAAGGGCCAAATATTCTGAGAAAATCTGTAGCTTGGAGCAATAACCATGAAGGTGATGTGCAATGAGTTCACTCTGGCAAAAGGTATTGAACAGTTTGTTTTATTCATCTATGCAACTGCACAAGGAAATCTGCAGCATAAGGCTAAATTCTTCTAGATCTGCTGAAGAAACATTGTGAATCTCTGTGTGGTTGAACTGCCCCTCCCTTCCCCACACACATACATTAAAAAAAATGAACTATGACCACACCTATCCTTTGTCACAGCTCAGTGTGCAATGCGTGCTGCTCCTTTTTACCTAAAACAAGTTACACAGTGGGATATCCTGACAGAACAAAGTCAGTGGCAAGGAAGAAAGAAGAAATATCAATGATGCTGACCTGAGTTTGAGAAGGGGTGCATGTAAAGTACTATTCTCATTGGAAATCTATCAAAACATTAAAAAGAGATCAAAAGAGAAGGAGATGATCGTTTTGAAACCTTCAGACTATCACTGGCTCAAACCCAAGAACATATTTATTGTATGGCCAACAGCTGGCCAAATGTAACAAAACAGTCTGTGTAACATGATAGTGTGTACTTCAGACCTTACATGTTTTGTTTTTCACTGTTTGGACATAAATAATACGCATAGATCTGTGCACAAAAGAACTCTGCACCTTGCTACTTGGGCCAGCTGGTTCCCAACGTGTCTGAAATGATTGATTCTTTGGAAGGGCGAGTGAAAATGGCATCATGCTTTATGAGTTGCTTCTTTATTTTCTGTAAGAAGAAATTATTGATTTAAAACAAATTCACAAAGTGATTGGAGACTAGCAGCATTTCCTGTTGATGACTTTGTACAATAGTCATGAGGTCTGGAGAGTGGCAGGATGTGATCTACCATTTGTGAAAGAATCTTGCTTCTCAAATCAATCATTCTCTAACTAGATGTTATCTCCTTAATTTAAATGTTATGTTGTTTGATCATGATATTTTATCCATTCTTGGCTATTAAGTTATCTGTTCTACTCTAAATACTGGATTCAAACATCTAGATGTGTAGCTGTTTGGATCTTCGCTATAATAATTTTTATATGACCGAAATTATAGTTTCTTTTCAGTTCTTCAAAAAGTCTATTTCCAATATATATATATTTTTAATATCTGAGAGATTCTCTACTCTTTCAACTCGTTTCATAATTTGGTTTCACTGAACCTCTTTTCTCCTGGTGGTACCATAGTAATCTAAATAACTCTTTCTCACTTGTTAACTAGTGTGGTCATGACCCCTGCTTTTCTTTCAGCGTCTTCTGGCCCAAATACTGTATTTTTCTCTTGGGCATGAGCAACCATCCTTCTCTTCTGAACCTGACTATGCAACTTAATTACAAATTTGTTGTGCTGTGTTGTCCTACTGTCAGTATAATCTCTTGAAATATTTTCTGGTTCTTTTAGTATTTGTACTTGAAACATGTCTTGCTATTCATCTTCGATGGCATGTTGAACTAGAAGAATTTATCCTTACCTGTGGCTCTTTTTAATCCTTGGTGTGCTTGTTATGAGGTAGCATACTTTAAAGGCATACAGCAATTTCCTTTGGGCACATGCTGCATTAGGAATCAGAGTTGCTGAACAACTTTCAGCAAATGTTCAGCACTTGCTGTTACACCTCACCCTTCACAAATGTCTAGTTCTACATAATTTTCAAAACTCTCTCTCCATCTTTGTATATATCTACATATACATTATATATAATGTAACTTCAATGGAGTAAATCTGGATTTACACCAGGGTAACTGAGGAGAAATTGACTTTCTCTAGTTATTTAAAACCTATCTGAAAAACTTAACTAAATAAAACAAACAAAACCCTCCCTAGGCTGGGACTGTCACAAAAGTCAACTTTCTGGTGCTTCTTGGTTTCAGTATGCCTCAGGGCTGATTTATAATTCTGCTGTTGGGCACAGATGAAACTAGGAAGTGTTGCTAAAGCAGATCTAATTAGTGAACTTTCTCTGACTCATTTAAATAGGAAGCTGTGGTTAACAATATTTCTGTGACAGTGCCAGCTATAGAGAATAGAGCCGCCTTTAAAAATGAACATGTCCACTCTTTCCCACAGACACCTTTCAGTGGTTCATTTCTGTTCTTTTAGATAAAAGGAAGACCAGTGCCACCATTCCAAGGGTAGGTATGCTTTCCATGGAATGGTGCTTTAAATCTATTTGAGCACCATTATTGCACAGACTCAATTTAGACCTTAATTGAAACGAATAGGAATAATCCTCAATGGCATGAAATTGGCGAACCAGAAATTGCAGCAGTAGTTCTCAGCAGTAATGGCGCTAAGATGATTGTATCTCCCTCGCTGATATATTTAGCTTGTACAATCCCATTTCCATCCATCAGTCTATCTTAGAGTTATGTTTGCTCTGCAAAATATAATAGGTGCCACTGAAAAATTAACCCTTGGTGACTACTAGACTACTATCTGAGGCACTGAAGTTATCTTCTGTTCTAAGTTTAGGGAACAGCTATGTATGTTAGAGATAATAATCACTGTTAAATGATTGCTTTGTCATGGCAATTACTGTACATTGGGATTATGTATTATAAGACTTATTCTGTTTTAAAATAAAACTATATGACAAATGGGCTAGTAGAGTTAGCAACCGGATTGGTTTTTAACTGTAATGTAAAAAGGGAATAACACTGTATAGGTGGGAGCTTGCATCCCAGACCAAATTCTGCTCATGATGTTCATGTGGGAATTGCTAATGGAATCAGTGGGAGTATTTAGATGTGCAAAACTTAGCCTTTGATTTGCTAAGAAGTTGCTGATAAGTAAGTTACAGGAAAAGACATCCATTATTATTACTAAGGACATTTCATCAGTGTTTCAGTTTTATAACATTTTAAAAAATAACCATTAAATGAAGCTTTTCAAACATCAAAAGCCACTATAGGACCTCTTTTTGGGACATTAATTTTGAAGCTTTAACATTTCAGTTTAAAAATAGTTCTCCAGTGATAAATACCCATAAGTGTTCCTATTCTGAAGAAAATGCCAAAATTTTGTGGGAGTAAGAACTCAGGCTGCCTTTGGTCTGTCTCACAGCACTCCTCAGGAATTTGGACCTCACTTATTCAAAGTGCAAGCACCTCCTGGGAGGTAGAGTGCTCTAATATCTTATCATCAATATTGGAGTATAAAGCACACCCTATGATGGGCTGTAATATTTTAGCTCCAATTGAGGAAAACTATAAAGAACATGTTTGAAGCAATCCTTGCTCTGGATAGTTCATAAGTCAGGTTTGTCCAACATGTGGCCTGGGGGCCAGAATCCAGCCCACCAATGGCTTTTATCTGGTCCATTGAGTGCTGCCACTAGAGCCTGGGAGCTGGGGCTGGCCAGGGCTACCTGGAATACTCTGTATTGCTACATCAAATGTGCAGGCAGCCATTGACAATTTGTGCAAGCAAAAGCAGTGCCAAATATCTTATTTATCATTATTTTATTAAAGTATTAATAAAGAGCAGTTTGTATATCTTAGCTATCAAAAATTTTCCTACCAGGCCCCCAACTGAGAAAAGAAGTGCAGTGTGGCCCCTCACCCAAAAAGGTTGCAAACCCCTGTCATAAATATATGCTTAATTTTAAGCATGTATTTGACTGCAATTGACTTGAGTGGGACTTTAAAGTGTCTAATTAAATATTGTCTTGGAATGAGATGTTTTTTCTGAACTAAGGCCTTTACCAACAGCAATATTTACTTCTACTTATTGACTAGAAATAGTAGTGTTGGTTAAAAAAGTTTGCTAGTCAGTTTATTCTCATGAATTTGAAATCCTAACCAATAATGGAGTATAGTGTCCAATATTACAAAGCTAATATATACCTATGGTCACAGTTAAAGGGTATCTGAGACTGCAGTACTTTTCTGATCTAAATTTTCAATCTGTGTTATCTCAGTTGCAGTACTGCTAGATGAAACAAACAAGCAGTCCTGTGGCACTTTCAAAGACCGAAAAATTTATTTATCACATGAGATTTCATGGGAGAAAAATCCCACTTCATCAGATGCTTTGAAGACAGCCAGTACATTTGTCAGTCTTTAAAAATGCCACAGGACTCTGTGTTCATTTCCCTGAACTAGATTAACACAGCTAACTCTTTGGGTATTGCTAGTTGGTAACTGGTATGTGTGCTGAAACAGAGGCCATTGTAGGTTTCTGATAGATTCTGACACCATAAAACAGCTGTTATCAAACTAGAACAGGTGCACTAGAACAGATGTACAAAGCATTTCCCCTCATAGTTAATGCAAGTTTTATTTCCCCCTAAACGAATATGGTGATAAACACCAAATTAAACATTTACATTGGGGATATAAATATTTTATAAGATCAACTCCAGCCAAATAATGTATTTATTTACACTGCTCATTATGTGGAATGGGTCTTCCAGCATGAAGATCTGAAATTCATGAACACAACTAAGTCCATCTTTCACTCACATCATAGAGTGAAATTAAGTACATTTTGTTGTACCATATGCTGTATAAAGTGTGGAAAGGTGCATACATATATAGATTCACATGATACAGACACACAGTAAACACAAAGGCTAGGTCTGTATTAGGAAAATGTAGTTTAAATATGTTAATTTGAACTAATAAGTTCAAGATTAGTTCAACCTAACCTCAAGCTTATTACCAGTAGTTTGAATTAATGACATAGACTAATTCGAACTAACAATAGTTTGAATTAGTCTACTTTGTTAATTTGAATTAACTACCCTTAATTTGAATTTATAAATTCAAACTAAGGGTTAGTCCTAGTCTTCGCTGTCCTTTGTTCAAAGTGATGATCGAACTAAGAGCTTGGTTAGAACTAACCAGCAGGTTTTACTAGTTCAAACTAAGTGTTCATTAGTTTGAATTAAGAAATCCCTTAATTCAGGGGTCTCAAACACATGGCCCGCAGACCTCATGTGGCCCCTAAAGCTATTTCCTGCAGAACTGCTAGGACCCTATCTTAACAATATTTGCAATCTTGTTGTATGGAAAAGTTTTCAGTTGTGCAGCTCTCAGGCTAACATACTAGTCCTCAGGCAGTCCTCAAGACAATTTGAGTTTGAGAGCCCTGCCTTAGTTCTAAGGAGACCCTCGTGTAGACAGGTGTAGTTAGTTTGAATTAAGCCTCCTTAATTCGAACTATCTTGCCAGAGTAGACATAGCCAAAGGGACTTTGATTTTTGTGTATTTCTGCTAACAGCTGTTAAAGTCATAAAAAACAAAAAGGCAAATATCCTTATTTTCTCCATTACTCCAAAAAGCCTTGCTTCCTAAAACATGGTCCCAGAATTCTGAAAGAAATTTAGGTGCAAGTTCTCCAAAGTAACACCGATTCTCCAAGTCTTTGGATATGCCTCAGACTGCAGCCATTTCATGACTGGAAGAGTAGATTTTTAAGGTATATAAAATGCTTTGGGCAGGGTGGAATTGTATTGCTTCCTTTCCACAATAATATGGGGAAACATAACACAGCATTGCTAATAGACCTTTGTTCTACAGTTGGTCGGGATCAGTGGACTGTATTATTATAGAATCCCAAGAGGATGGTGCTCTAAGTAAAAAAAAAAAAAAAAAAAAAAAAACCATCACCAGCAGTATGATCATAGATCAACCCATATCAGTTTTGTCAGGTGGAGGGGAGCATGCATTAATGTGTTCAGAGGAAGTATAAGGGGGGAGTGGAAAAACTCTCTTTTTGGTATTGCTAGGTCATGTTTGTGGTTCCCAAAGGGTTCTGTAGAGAAATAGCTGACTTTTTTCTTTCCAGCTGTTGAACTGTATTTAATGCTAAAAATGTATACTTTGCAAGCATTGCATTTCCATGTAATTATCAGTTGTAGTTGTTGTAGTGATATTATTCTATTGCCAAAGGAGTGAAGAAGTTGGTACACTGAGTGAGAGGAAAAAGTGTGTCCACAAGACAAATTCTCTTAAGTTGTCCACACTGTGAAATGTTGAGAACTCCTAAACTGGGGCTTGGTCCAAAGCCCACTGAAGTCAGTGGGCAACATCACAATGATTTCCGTGGGATTAGAATCAGATACTTAAAGTAACCTGGTGTAGTTGTTGTTCTTGTAGAAGCAGTCAGTACTGCTGGGACAACAATAAACGTACTGTGACCTTAACTATGAACTACCAGAAGGTTGTTTAGTAGTGTGTGAGGGTTCATGTTCCTCAGTGCTATGGAATTTATCTTAGAACACATGGGGTATACTTTAATTATTAAGCTTTTACAATACTGACAACCACATCTAATTGTGGATTAATCTCGGGGCATGCTGAATCTGTTAATAAAAGGTGGCCGTGAATTTCTATGATAATGCTATCAAGAAAATGACAGATTGCGAGGCTTCGCATACTGTACAGAATATAACATGGCCTGTGCTTAGTGTGTGATCATTTGATGCTAACCAGTAATAATAACTATATTTGGTTTTCAAATAGGTCAAAGAGCTCTACATAGGAAGATGGCTATAATTTTCCTAATTTTATCAATGGGAAAACTGAAGCAAAGAGATGATATAATTTGCCCAAAGTATCTCAGTAAGCCACTAGCAGAGGATCTTCTGACTCTTAGTTTAGTGCCCTGGTCCATTCCTCCCCCCAACTGCTCAAAAATATAATTCTAGTAATGTTTTTTATTGTTTCAGTTACAAGCACAGTTCCTTGTCAGCTGAGGAATATTTTTTTGTTTGTTTTTAAATTTTAAAGCTTGGTGATATTTCCTCAATTTTGATCCTTTTGTATGATTTTTTTAGTTAATTTTTTTAGTGGAAAATCTGAATTATTGATCAACTATTTAATTTTTAAAATCGAAGGATTTTGGTCAGCTATGTATAGTATCAGTCATAGTGCCTGACAAGGCTGGCCTTCGAAATCAAGGAGTCAAAGCCAGCATGCTGGCACCCCTTCCCATACTTTCTTCTTGTCAATGCCTCCTCACCTCTTCCCACCACATTTGATATTAGGCCTACTAAAGGTGCTCACTTCTCATGTCTTCCTACTCAGCACTCTTTCTATGCTATGCAGAAGGCATTACTTTGAATTCATTCCTAACGTCTCTTAGGTGTCTTTCCTGTCTGTCTCACATAAGAATGACATTGAGTTTATTTGACCTGTATCTTACTCATCACAGAATACTGTTTGCTCATGTCTATCATACAGTCTGAGACACTAAGTGCCCTAAACTCTCACTACCCTTAAAACAGTAGGAATTGAGGGAGTTCAGCATTTCCCAAGAATGCTCAGCACCTTGCAGAATTGATCTCTGTACTTCTCTGTCAGAATAACACTTCTGGTAGAGAGAACTACAGGTATTCTTTTTTAACTTCATAAGTAATCCAAGAAACCCGAATCTGGCCTATCGAGCACTTCTTATGGACAATTAAATGGCACCAACATATCAATTCAAATTGAAACCTCTTGCCCGCTGTTAATGCCTCTTTGCCCCTTCTCACCAGTTGCTTGTGTGTTCTGTCAGTTGAATTAATACATATGAGAATATTTGGTTATTGATTATCTTTAATAGTAATTATCATTACACTTGGTTAATAAGATTACTAATAAACTTTAACATGTAATATATTTGTACACTGATTACTGCTTGTTGTTCAGCTCAGAAAAGAGATGACTAACAGGGGATATGCATGGCAGCATGTGACTCCTGCCTTTGGGGAGTATGTGCATGGGGGCTATGTCCTCACTCCTTGAATGACTTCCTTCCCCAGGTCCTCCCACCCACTGCTCCCACCTCTTCTCCCCCTGCTGCCCCCTTCCCCAAACCTCCACCCCCCGGCCACTCGTGCCTCTTTGGTTCCCTGCTGCTTGCTCCTCTTCACCCCCACACTCCTGCCACTCATGCCTCTTGTGGGAGAGGGCAAAGAAGTGCAAGCAGCAGTCAGGTGGTCAGAACCTAATAAGGAGGAGGCTTGGGGCAGAGCCACAGTGGAGTGTGGTCTGGGCCTGGATGGGGGAAGTGATGGAGCAGGGGAAGGAAGAGGAGCAACATGAGCAGAGCCACAGGGGCAGAAGCTGAGCAGGAGATTCTGGCGGTGCTTGTTTTGGGAGGCCGACCATCACCAAGCTTCTTTTATCTCCAGCCCTTGCTGATATTTTAGAGGTCTATAAACTCATGAATGGTGTGGAGAAAATAAATAAGGTAGTAAAATAAGGTAATATTATTTACTACTTCACATAATACAAGAACTAGGATGTGATGTTTCTCTCTGGAATTTGGACTGATATATTGCTGTCACCTCAAACCCTTGGGCTATGTCTACACACACATCATTATTTTGAAATAAGTATTTCAAAATGAGTTATTTCAAAATAAAGTCCTTATTTCAAAATAAGTTAATTCAAATTAAGGGAAAGCCTGCTATTGAAACGGCTGTTATTTTGAAATGGTTATTTCAAAATAAGGACGTTTAGACATCTTGTTTTGAAACAATTGTTTTGAAACAATGGTGTTGTTTTGAAACAACACGTCCAAACAGCCTTATTTTGAAATAACCATTTTGAAGTAACAGCTGTTTTGAAATGAATGGAGTTTAACCTGTTTTGAAATGATGGTTCTTATTTCAAAATGACAGAGCCCGTCATTTTGAAATAAGAAAACATCATATGGACCTAATCTTTTTTATTTTGAAATAACTAGTGTTATTTCGAAATAAAAGAGACATGTGGTCATCCCCTTGGTCCTGGAGACTATCTTGTATTCACCCTTCTGTGTGAACCCCCACTTCTGAATAAGTTCGTTTAGAGAGCCTTGCAGATAAGCAGACCCTATTTAAGAGAGTGACTGCTTCTGATCAGTTACTTGTGGCATTCAATGGTGTGACCCCTAGTCAACATCCCCAGTCCCAGATGCAACCCTAGGGACCTCCCTTTTACAGAGTTCAGAGCTGCCTACTGCATTATGCAAGCTCACTGGTAAGTCAGTTTATCAAAGAAATTGATGTGCACCAGCTCTATCACTCTGAACAACACATCTGCACACACTCCAAACCACAGGCACTGGTTTAGATAAAACAAGCAAGTTTATAAGTACAGAAAGATTTGAAAGTGATTATAAAATACCTTAATGGGAGTCAGATTTATTAGGAAGAAATAAAACAAATCCCATACCAAATTAAACTTAGTATTTTGGGGAGTGGTGGGGGCCCAAGCAAGGCCAGGTGGGGTGGAGGTGGGGCGCTGCAGCAGGGAAGATGGTGGGGGCCTCATTAGAGGCCTGGGGAGATGGGGTGCCCCGGCAAGGCTTGGGCATGGGAAAGGCCAGCAGGCAGACTAACAGGGGTGGCCAGGGGGCCTGGCAGTGGGGCAAAGCGGCTGGTGGAAGCCAGGGGCCATGGTGAGGCTGAGGAGGGTGGGGAGCCCTGGTGAGGATTCCAGGGGCGTGAAGTCAAGAATGGGGCCCCTGCACATGGCGTAGGAGGGTGCTATCCTGGTCTTTGCCTTGGGCCGCTGAATCCCTTAGATTGCCCTGTTTATTCCTATGCATATATGTCATTGCAGGAAACATGCTACCATAACAGTAATATTCAGTATGGCATGAGTATTCCAAAAATACATGAAATACTTAGCATTAAACAATCCACAGTACAATCATGCCATAAGGGTGTGCATGGGGTGTTGTTTGTCACACAGGGTCACCCAATGACATTAATTGGCAGCAAGCTTAAAACAAATCTTAGGAATTCCTTCACAGGATGTCAACCAGTGGAATTTGGTGGCAGGCCAAAAGTCTGATTAGGTTTAAAAAAGAACTAGATAAGCTCATGGAGGACAGGTCCAACTATTGCTCTTGCCCAAGTTGGACAGAGATGCTTTTCGAAGCTTTGGGTGTCCCTAAATTTTTGACTGGGAGTGGCTGACAGGCTGGTTTACTTGATAATTGCCTTCTTCTGGTCATTCTCTCTGAAGCTTCTGGCCATGATGACTGTCGGAAGACAAGATACCATGTTACATGCACTATTGGTCTGAGCCTGTATGTCCATTCTTATGCGTGTGCATAACCTGATCTGTTCAGTTGCTTGTAGCTGATATTTTTTAAATGTCAGTTTAAACCGTGTTCTAAAGACACCATCATTTTGAGGCTTGCAACAGGAATACTTAATTACTTCCAAAAATACATACTTCCTATGCCACTTTTGGGATGAAAGCCCAAAGACAATTATAAGCTCCCCAGGCACTAGCTCTGTTCTGCTTGCCAGCACACTGGGGAACAGTCAAGGTTCTACATTACTTACTTCCAGTGGGGAGCAACTAGAGATACCGGCCACCTTCACCCAACACTCCTCTGAGGAGCTTGTGTAGTTTCTGTTATATCTGCAAATGCTAGTGGGGTGCAATGTTCACAAAGCTGACCTTTAGCAAACACCCTTAAAAAGTTTGTGCTAGTAACAGTTACTGTTAAGTTAGAGAAGCTCATCTAATAAAACCAGCATTGCCATCGAGAGATTGTCACAGAAGACATATGGAAGTGAGAGTGTGTGTGTGTGTGTGTGAGCGAGCATGCACGCGCACACATGTAGTCAGCTGCCAGTGTCAGGTGTGTAAGTACTATTCATTTACTGATACATAAGTAAGAAAATTACATCATAGGTTATCACTGCAGGACACGACTTTTTTTGATAGAATGATCCATGATGTCTATAAGGTGACATTTAAATGGTTTCTTGTAATTCTGTAGAGCAATCAAATGCCCATATCATTTTGTAATGGATATTTAATGCTTCTTACCTTGCTACAGCTAGATGTTTAAGAAACCAAAGATTCTGGAATTTTAAGAAGAAGAAAAGAATGATAAGTAAGCGTAACTGAAATGTTGTTCACTCAGCCATAAGTTTGGGGGTTTTATTATTTTTTCTGGAATCCCTCCCTACACACATTGAAGTATCAGATCTAAAACTTTTCTGTTGCAATTGAATCTGCATATGTGGACCCCAGCATTCACCCGGAGTCCCACTGACTCAATTTTTACAATTAAATTACAACTGTTTGTTATCCGTACCTAATAAGACATGAATGACTTCAGTGGGACTCTGGAGCCATTTGCACACTTGGAGACAGTGTTTATTAAAATGACCTAGATAATATAATTTCCCAGCTGTAACTTTCTAATAGCTTTTCTTTTTTTACAAAAACCTGTATTCTATAAAACACATTGTCATTTAAAGTTAGCAAAAGTGTAGCAGCCATCTTATGCAGCATCAAAATTGATCTGAATGGAATGCCGCATTTAAATCCGCTAATAAGATTCTTCTCTGTAACTAGGCAAATGATATTATATTTATGAAGAGGTGATGGTTTAGATTTCTCTTTTCTTTCTTAATCATCAAGTTCAGTGTAAAGGATATACTATGACCACTCACCCCATGTTTCACATCTAATTTTTCAGTAGATTGATAAGAAGTTGATTTTTATTAGAATAATAAACCTATGTATTTATGTGTATAAGATATGATTTTTTCTATGATTGTACAAATCTTTTCTTCTAGAGCACAAAACTAAACTTTCATATTTGTCATTAAAACTGAATTATATAATCAGGCACTTGCATCTGCTATGAAAACCTGTTTATCATTTATTTCATGTCATTTTAACTAGACCCATTCAGAGAGAAATTTACTAACTGCAGGCTTATCAATCATGAAAATATGGTATAACTGGGTCTGAATGCATGCTTCCTATAGATTTTAGTATAAATGATATATGATATAAATGTTAATATTTTAAAATAATTTTCCTTAAACAGTGTTCAACTCTGTCAGAGTCTTGTATGTATACATCAGAACTACTCACTATTTTTCCAAACAAGATGGTTCAAGCGGTTTTCACAAGGGATTTAGGAATCAGGTTTCACCTGGGTTCTTTTCTCAACTCTGTGACTCATTCTGTGACCTTGGTCAAGTTGTTCAATGCCTCCCTCTGGCAGGGCTAGTCTGAGAGCTCCTTAACTAATGACTTTGAAGTGAATGAGTTCTGGGTCCTCAGAATAAAGGTATTACCAACAAAAAGCAGACGACACATCTCATGTCGCATTCATTCATTTCAGAGGTCTGTCAAAGATGTAGGCATCTAAGGGAAAATATCACACTTATGAGAGGCACACAGAGAAAGACCCTTCCTACTACACAATAACTTCAAGCTTTGGGGAATGTGCACAGAACTGCCTTACAGGAGACCTCTGGAGTGTAGTCTCAGTACTTCCACTGATTGCTGTTAATATTTCTGTGTACTTCACATCCCTCAAGGCCTTACTCCTCTCCCTTAAGGAGGACAACTAATTATTCTTTTGTGGATTGAATGGATGAGAATGTAATTCTGCTTTTTTCTGTTATGTGTCAACCTGACTTACTGCAGCAGTACAGAAAAATTCAGAACTGGATAGACATATCTGATGGCTTCTGAAGCTACTAATGACTATAATTTGAGCTGGGGGTGGAAGGGGAGAAGAAGAAATTTCCTCCAGAGAATCATTATGAAATCATGAGATCTTTCCTGGAAATAAATGGCAAACTACTAAAAGAATTGTCAAATTATTGCGTTTAGCTGTGTGGTCAGGAGCTGATTATGTAATAATTTCTGATAAAGGGAGCAGGATTGGCAGTTAACCCTAGTAAGGTAGGAAGTTGACCCCGCATATAGTTTGGTAGAAGACAGTCAGAGCGGTAATTACAACCTCTCTAATATTGTCTAGTAATTCTCTCTCTATCTAGGGTATTTGACTAATACTTACATTAACTGTAATTGCTGACTTTTTAAAATTTAATTTTATTCCTTGCTATAGTAACACACATTATACCTGATAATTTGAGAGAGCTGGAAGAATGACTTTGAAAATACTTAGGGTATTATGCAATTATGCTTTTCTTTCTTTCGCAGTTATACAAATTAAATTAAAATTGGTCAACATGTAGTTAATTTTGGTTAAATTAACAATAAGGAAATGGAGTAGACTTTCTGCTGTGTCCCTAAAATTTTCTTTCAGTCTCTAAATGCCATTAGTGTTCTAATACATACTTTTCCTTGTTAAGAAAAAAAAATAGTTCTGTAAAAATCTGTCTGGAAAATTAAAAGGAAATATATTTGTAATGTTTGATGGAGATATAAATTGATGAATTAGACAAATCAGTGACACAGAAGATAATAAAAAGATGTACCAATTTTAGCTAAATTAATTATCCTCTGTAATTATTTATAATGGAAAAAAACTTCAGCACACAAAAAGCTCATGGAGATACCACATCTGTTTGGAGGAGCACTATATCTTGTGAATGATATTGTAACTTAGCATAATCTAATACATTTATTCAGCTTTCAACAGACAGAATAAATATAGTATATTAAATTAGATTTTGTCTTATGGGAGGATCAGGCAATCCAACAGGAAAACACAGCATTTTTAACTCAGATGTCTCAGTTGAGATGGTGGAGTTCTGCAGAAAGTTGATATGTAACAAACCATTGAATGGGCTTAAAGTCTTTTTTAAAGTGCTCCTAGGCTTCTTTCCAGTACTAGTCTTGTTGCCTATCTCTGCCACTCACTAGAATGAGCATGGGCAACTTTTTTTCATAGGCTTTTTGTTGTATCCTAGTAGGAACCTGGAAAGGTAGTCAACTGTATTGACTGTATTTTGCTGTTCATTATGGAATTTAGAATGTTAGCAAGTATGTGTGAATGTGCACAGAGTCAATCGACAGATCTCAGAAGGAAGAGATAAACTACGTGGCATTCTTCCTATTACCCCCAAATAACTGCTGCATACGAACACTGACCTTTTTGGTTCTCTGTATGTGAGAGTACAGTTGGATAGGTTAGTCGCTATTCTAGTTGGCTTACCTGCATGGTTTGTGATGAAACCCCCTCTGGAAATTAATGCCTTTCAGAGATTTGGTGACTTCTTATCTTTCACTTCTTTCTTATCCCCCTTTTGCACCTTGAAAGAAGGAAGGGTTTGGAGATGCAGACCATATGTAATGGATTCCCAAGATCAAAATGGGGCCTGCACAGAGATTGAGGGTCTATCACTCCATGTGGATGACCCATGCTGCATGGCATTGGGACTAAATTACTTGCAGATCCTGTGGTTCTATATTATTATATTATATATTTTCTGCATTCTAATGCTTCATTCGATGAGGAAGAATAAGCTGGGTTTTCCCTATCATTTATTTCTCCCAGTCCATTTTAGACAGCATTAAGGACCCCTTTACACCAGAGAATGTGGTCCTATATTTTTCAAAGAGGTCATACAAAAAGATCAGTCTGCAAAATTCTGTCTATCTTGTATTTACCTTGCTGGGATTTTGGCAACTTCCTTTGTATAAAAGCCTTGGAGTATGATGTGTTAAATAATATGATTATAGGTAATGCTTCTGCAATACTAGTATATTTCTATTATGTCATGAGAGGATATTTGCAATTTGGTGGTATTTTGTTTCATTAGAAGACATTATGATCAAAAAGCTTTATATTTTACAGATATTTTTATTCTGAAGTCCTCAAACTGTCTAGGAAAAGTGTCTCAGGAATATTTTGGCTTTTTGTCAGTATCTAAACATTTGCTTGATGATGTCTCAAGCCACAGGACATGACAATATAGGGAGCAGGTCATTGTCCTTTATAGTAAAATCCACATAAGAGGACTCTAGTGCAGGAACTCTCCAATGAGATCCCCTCAGTGAGATAATACTCTGTCAGAATACGAGAGACAAGGGAAGGAACAGAGCTTGACTTGCTGTAAAAGCCTGAGAATTCTCCCACAAATCTGGGGGAGTCTGTGAGAGTCAATCACCATCCGTGTAGACAAATCCTCACAGATTGTGATGTCCGGCAGATGGTTCACCCAGCACAGTCCTACTGATCACAGCCACTGCCATCCCAATAGGCCACCATACAGAAACTATCTTTGTCCTCCTCCCCTCCCAGGACAAACACAGAGATAATATGCATCTCCATCCAGCCCCCAACCCTTTGTACATCTCCCTGCATAAGCTCTGGATCCATGTAGAGCCCTCCCTAGGGTCTGGGAAATTGGAGAGAGGAAGAGAATGGTACTCAGTAATCAGTCAGGTCTCTTGATCTGTGGTAGGTGGTAATGCACCCATGGAAGATTCGCTCCATGTACAGGTCTTGGGGGAGAAGAGATCAGCCCTATAAGTTTTAACTCCTCTGATTAAGGACTCTGGGTGATACGACATTTTATTTAAACAAATAGGGTAAAAAAATAGCTTAGCTTTTTATTTTTTTATTCATTAAATGTGAAAACATACTTATAATTTTAAATGGGTAAAACAGAGTTTTGTATAACTCTTCAGGACTGAGGCCAGTCTTCAATGCATTCTGGGCTTTTAGGCCTTTCTCTGAAGGATCTGAGATAGCCACAATTGGAGATGGAACATTGGGCAGAGCATTCCAGTACTTTGAGGTGGCACTAAGCATTTTCTCACATGCTTAAATGGTCTGTTCTTGCCAGCAAGTATGGCTTAGGGTTTGATGGTTGATATATGTGAGGATGGGAAATATTTTCCTCCCAAGTCAGATTGACTGTCACCTTTAGGGTTTTTGGCCTTCCTGTGCAACATGGAGTGAGGGTCACTTTCTGGAATTATCTGGTTATATCTCACTTAATCAATGCCCTCATTGCTCTTCTCACCTCGTTGTACATAACGGTCTCCTGCGGGCTGTAATATTTTTGTCTAATTTTAAGTGTTGGTTTAGTGTGTGGTTGCATTAGTGGCCTATGCTGCACAGATGGTCAGATTAAGTGATCTGGGAGTCCCTTCTTGCCCTTCTTCACTAGACTACTCCATTGGACTCTCAGTCACTGATGCAATGACATTGATTGAGCAGGTCTGGTGAAGACATGCTCAGCTGAGTGCCTAGCTCTTCTCTTGCCAACTCCAGTATTCCACTGGAATAAGAAGCATAAGGTATGTCAATGGAAGATCTATTGACATGGAGTAGTGAAGACAGTTCAGCTACTTGATGCAAGGTACATCACTTCAGTTACTTTCCTTATGTAATGTAATTTGGATACCTTGCACAGATAGAACCACGCAATGTAGACAAGCCCTCTGACTAAATTCAGTGTTCCTGCAGCTAAACTATTAAACTAAAATACTGTGCTTTGCAAAAGTCACTTTAACTCAAGAAGCGTGAATATGTACTGTACAGTCACAGATACAGTCGTCAAATAAGAACAATCAAACATGCTCACTTGTTTGCTCGCTCCACTCCCTTCTACTTTCAGCTGTCATGATGAGTATTAACATGTAACAACTCATATCATTAACTGTAACTGGAAAATACTATGCAGTTGTAAATAAATTTGGTAGAAATTAATCTGAAAACTCTTCCTTGTTTCAAACTAAGAGATCAAAGCAAATCCCACATGGGAAGCAATCTTTAAAAGGAAAAAAGTTCCCTTAGTTTGTTAGGCAAACATAAAGAAGATAACTTAATTTAAATAAAAGCAAAACTAATTAAGAACTTAAAAGTGATAATTTATAGCCATATAATAGCCTTGAAATGTGATAGAACTGCATTTATAATCAGTAGCAGTCAGGACTAGATTAATGCAAGGGCTGAAGCCTCCAGGTTAAGGGGCTGGCCTGACCAGTTGGGATCTCCCAGGCCGCACTGGAGGGTGGCCCGGCAACTTTGCCTGAGGCATCACCAGTGGCTATGTCTACATTGTAAAAGCTAAGTCAATTTTATTAAGTCGACTTAATAAAGTCTACTTAAAGTTGACTTTAAGTAGATCTTATTCAGTCGACTTAGTGAGTCCACACTACATTAAGTCAACATTACAAAGTCGACTTTAAATGGGTGCCCTGGCTTAAGTGGACTTTATAAAGTCGACTTAATGGTCCCACTGCACTAAGTTGACTTTATGAAGTAGATTTAGTGAGTCCACATTACCTTAAGTCAACTTAATAAAGTCGACTTAACTATAAAGTCGACCTTACTGGACCCTAAAGTCGACTTTATTGCCCTGCAGTGTAGACAGGGCTCTGTTTAAGTCGACTTAGGGGCCCTTAAGTTGATTTAAACACACAGTGTAGACGTACCCAGTGGGCTGTCTCCATGCTGGCCTGACAGCACACCTAGGGAGGAAGTCCCCATCCCTGGAGCACTGCAACCACCCATCGTTGGCCTGTCTACCTCATCCCCTTGCTGGAAATATTTTTGTAGGAATATATTTATTTGTTTGCTTGCTTGTTCCATTCTCCCAACAACAACAACAAAAGCTGGCTTTTAAACTGAAATAAAAATGTTCATGGAAAATATTAGATTGGGCCTAATTTTTTTAGGATTTTGAGGAAAAACTATAAGTTGAAATATTCACACTTTTTTGGGGGGATAGGGGGAAATACTTTATTTTTTCTCCTTTTATTAAAGAAGGGAGAGAAAAAAGGGAAGAAACCAAAAAATGCTGATTTTTTTTTAAATGGGAAAAAATCATTTAATTGAACAACTCAAAAATTTGTGAGAAATTTTGAACAAAGAATTTTTTTCTTTCTTTAATTTCTCCACTAAAATTATCTTCTGATTTTTAAAAATACACATCACGAATTATTGACCTCTGTCTGAGTTTTTCCTCTTGTTTCAGTATCTTGTACTTTCTTAGATACTAAAGCCAAAAAAGATAATTAGATCATCTTATTTGACCACCTGTATTTCATAAACCACTGAATTTTCACTGTTACTCCTATATTGAGCCCAATAACTTTGGTGATATTAGAGTACTTCAGTCTTCAGGAGACAGAAGTCTTGTGTGCAACAGGCAAAGGACCAAGCACAGGGTCACCAATGCCCAAGGCCCCTGAAATGGCAGGGAATTGTGTAGATGGTGTGTCTGGATGATTCTATTGGGTTTTGGGATGTGGGAAGGCACAAGCTTGCCTAAATTGGAGGGACCATCCCCCAGCCTAAGAGGGGAAGCTACTGAGCCCACAACTCAACTAATTATGGTAGACAACAAATGAAAAAAACAGGGAAAGGTATGGGAGTCAAAAGGTCAAACATAGGGAGCCGGAAGGGGACACCAAGCAGAGAACCCCAAACAGCACCTGCTGCTCCTCAAATGTGCCTAAAGAGTCTGTGGATGCATGCCAGAGAAACTCTGCCCAGATGCGTGAATGAACAAAGGAACACAATAAGTAGGCTCCACTGTCACAGGGTACCCCCTCAGCCAACATCCTTTCGCTGGTGCTGTACATGGTCACTTTAGCCAATGCTGGGAGGAGGCTGATAAGGAGGTCTCATTTTTGTGGGGCTACAGAACAGATGCAAAAAATCAGAAGGTGTGGGGAGAAGAGCATCCAAAACATCAGAAACATGTTCTTGAAAAGCCAGAAAACTCAGTAACCTAGCACACTCCAAATAGATGTTGCCAGGGTCTCTTCATGCATCAGAAAGAGGGGTGAATGGCATCATGTACATACCTGTGCCCACAGCTGAATGAAGGAGTCATCAACTGACATCCCCCTTAGAGGTGGCTCTAAGGCCAAGGTGGAATGGAGAATGGCCTACCAGGGTTCCTCACCCTCAACAGATGACAAAAAGTCCTGCCATTTAGTGGACAGGACATGAGGGTGAGGAAGTGGATGATCCTAGCATGTGATCTGTGCCTCATGCTCTAGAGGAAACTAAAACGCCTCCCAGATCCCTCCCAATCTTACCTTGGTGGAAATTTCTTCCCAACTCTGAATGTGGCAGTCAGTTTAGCCTTATGCATGGGGGCAAAGCACATCAGCTAAGCATCTTCTACACAGTGCACTGAAATAAGCCTTCCAGTCCTGGATAACAGACTCAGGGTAGCAGAATTCACGACCATAAGAGCCTGAGCTCCAGCCCAAGCTGAAACTTCAAAAACCATTGACACAGCTATTTTTATAGTACCACTGCAAGCACTTGCTACCCTGAGTCTATTAACTGGGTCTGGGAGGCTCCTTCCTATAGCTGTAAGCAGACGCTGAGAGACAGGAATCAGTGTACCCTGCCAGATCATTGTCCACCTAGTCTGGTGCCCTCTGCCTGGCTGTTGTGAATAATCGATGCTTCTGGAAAATAACAAAATACCTCTCTTCTAGATCAAAGACTTTGGAAGGTTTGCATTTATCTTGGGAATCGTTTTAAGTGTGTGAATTTCTCGTTGTTGTTTGTTAGGTTTAAGCTGTCTCTCGAGTGCTCAATGAACACATGCCAGGTTATAATGAACCAACAATCTACCTGGCTATTGAAATGTTTACATGCAGCCATGTAGGAGGTTTGATTTTGGGGATCCCAGAGACTCTGAGCAGAGGGAGATTGAGATCACTCTGAAGACAGCACACCAAATACTCTGAGGGTCTCAGGATGGATGACTGAAGCACCTAATGAGCAAGAAATAGATCTTCTAGTTGAGTGGAATTTTACCAATGTACCAGACTCTCAAGGAGAATGGGAAGGGAAAGTGGGAAAAGTAGGGCACTTTGGAAGTTCCAAATTGTAAAAATGTTATATCAATAATCATTCTAGAAAGAAACGTAATTGCTTTCATAGAAAAAAATATATACATGGGTAGTCACTTAATGTGAGTTTCCTTCATGTTGATGGTGGGACTTTCTCTGAGAGAGAGAGATGGAGTCCGCATGTGCGCTTAATTTTTGTATACATTTTCCCTCATTTTTGTGGTTCTATTTTAAAACACTATTGACCTTCTCCTCATAATTTGTATCTACCTAAATAAAATAACCCAGATACCTATGACATCTAACAGTCAATGTGATCACAGAAAAAGGACCTTCCTCCCTCTGCACTGCTTAGGATTTAAATGCATGTCTACAAAGGGCAACTGTCTTATTAAAATTGCAGTTCTCCTCTTGCAGGCAGACATTGGTCACCACCTTGCATTCAAAGTGTTTTTCTACTCATTTAGCAATGGCTGCTCTCTGTGGCTATGAATATATGAATGTGATAACCTTTAGAAACTGTAAATAAGGGTAAACAGATAGTCTTTGTCAAATTTTTGGCAACTCAAAATAAGTTTAATTGCATGACATTAATTATTTAGTTCATTAGCATATTTCATATTCAAACAGCTTAGAAACTAAGGAGATTTAAGGTTTTTCTTCTTAAAAGGTGGGTCTGTCTTATAAAGGGAGACATCTTCAGCTATAGAAATGTATTAATTTTAACACAAAATCAGTTGTTTTGGTGAAACTTCAATTCTAAGAGGCACTGCCAGGTGCTTACAGTACAAGATAGGTGTGCTATCCTGAGGGAGGCAGAGTTTTCGTTGACCCATAGAAAGATGATTTCTAACCATCTGCTCTGTATCTCACAAAGTATCAGTATGTTAAAAATATGTGAATTTTTCCTCCTCTGGGAGATTCACTCTACAGCATACAGAGTGCAGATGAAAAAAGAATGGGAAGAGGAAGGAAGCATATCTTAGATGGTCAATTTTTTTCTGGTGCTAAAAAGCATAAAAAAAGCAAAAAAGTGAGGTTTGTAGTTGAATAAAGAATCACCCAGGAGTTAACAAGTTTTAAAATAACCAAGGACAAATATTTTCTCCTCTTCAAAAAAGAATGTCAAATATGATGTGAAATGTTTACAGAGATGTAGTTCCTCTATACTGTACTAGATCGGATAGAAAAGAGAAATGTTCAAACTTGTATGTGCAATTTTCATTGTTAGTTTTGGTAAGGTTTTTTTTTAAGCATATGTGCCATTTCTGTATTTAAAAAAGACTTGGTATTTGATAGATGTAAGAGAAATAAAAATTCTGTAGTCAGTAAGATCCATTAAAATTAATATCTGTTTCTAGAAAGAAATTAATATCTGTATTATCTGTATTTTTGTGTTTCTATCTATCTATTCTCAGCCTAAATACTCTTCACACAATGGAACAGGTTTCCTGTGTCACACTCGTTACCCTTGAACATAAGACACTTCCCCTGTCATATATTTCCTGGCCACTTGTGCCATTTACTTGGGCATTTATGATGCTATTCAGAGTCTTGTGTCATGCGTTTCCGTTCATTATTGCTGGCATTAGAACTGTTCTGATGCATTTTGACTGGCAGTTGACATCAAGGAGGAAAAAGGTATTTTATTAAGAAAGATAAAGTATAAACCATAATGGAATGTAGCAAAGGAGAAAGGTCTTTAAATTAACGATGGTATAGGCTCACAGCTTGTCTCCTGTCTGCTGTGTTATCACTTTCTCAGAAGTGCAATGTCTAAGGACTGCACGGGAATTGGACTTTATTCCTTTTTAAGAAGCCTATTTTCTACTGACTTACAACAAACTTGGCTCCATGTCAGTTCTACTAGGTATGGCTAATGCTAACTCAGGTCCAGTATGAATCTATTGCAGTAAAACAAATAAACAAAAATGCCTGGGGACCAGACCTGAAAAACTACCACTGAGTTTTGTGGCCCTTAATCTGGGTTTGTTCACTGTGATTCCAATCTCAAATAATTGTGCTGGAATCGCTAATTGATTTAAAACGTAATTTCCTCCAGTCTTAACAAGGTGTCATTGCTTGTTGCAGTATATAATTAGGCACAGAGGATTACATTTCAATCAAGTAATGAAAATAAGTGCGGATTTCTCTCTGCACCCAAATTATTGCCAATCAGAATTTACACAGAGGAAAAAACATCTGTCTCACTCTGACAAACCCGAATGTGTGTATTTTTTAGTTCCATTGAGACTGATCATGTGCATAGCTCCTTTTCTGCATATGTGTTCCCACATATCACAGCCTTATTGCACTTTTAGACAACCATGACCCCTTTTTGCTATTAGTTCTAACAGTCATTAAGAAATTATCATCTACTATATTATTTAAAATACTTCAGAAGCTCTCATGCATCTTACCTTGTATATTTTTAAGGACTGTGTATGAATATCCAAGTTTTTGAAATTTCCTAGTAATATAAAAATTTACATTGATAAAACTTGAATTTTCAGTGGGATTCATAATATTTTATTCGTTTAACATTCCAAGCATTGTTGTGAAACAAAATGTACCAAAACCAGGATGTACCATACATTACTAAACTGCATCTGTATAAATGAGTTCACATTTGAGCTGCATTTAAATTATACAAATAAGTTGGCATTTTGGTTAACTGCTTGTTAATAGTTTTTGTATTACATGCTTTCAATCCAAGGTATGGAAAGTTACAGATAAATTGTTTTGTATTAAGAAGTTGATTTTTTTAAGTTTGTTCAAAGTAATAGTAAATTGGTATATGTTGACACATATGGATTTCTGTATACAAATCCACTGAAGAAATATAACTTCTAAATGGCTATATTTTGTTTTCTCAGTTATACTTCCAAGGCTATTTGTTAGGAAGTGGTGCATAAATTAAGAGCTTTGAACTTTCCCCCTACCGGATTTGAGGAAAACTGCCTCCATGACCTATGTTTTTAATTACACAATATTTTGGTTTGTTGCCTTTTTTTTGTTGTTGTTGTTAATGAAAGAGAAGATATTTTTAAACAAGATTTCTTAAACAGCATAACAGGAGATTATGTTAAGCAATCTATAATGTCTATTTACATAATAGTTGGAAATTCACTTATTTAAATATGTAGTCATCAATAACTACAGAGGCAGACTTTGAAATATCTGGGAACAAAATTAAATAGACTAGATGTAACAAGCTGTTATTTCCTAAAGGGATAATATATAACTCTCCCTAAAACTGTGCAATAATAAATATTTTCTTTAAAGTCCTAAGACTGTTTTAGCAAGCACACTAGGAGAACATTGTGCCCTGATTAGACAATACTATACATAACTGTTGTCAGGGATGACAATTCAATTGCTATGAAGCTTATTTGATTTTGGCTTCAGAAGACTATTTTACCATTAACACATATATGATAAACGCACCAGTGGACTCCTTGATTATTATAAGTTTTCAATCAAATGCAGTAGTGAACTGACCTCATGTAAGATCCTGTTAGCCTGTCACTCAGAACAGCTATAGATAAAAGCAAAGACAAGTAATAACAACTAGAAATCATAGCAATGGCTATTAGCTTTCACTACAAACTGAGCTGATAGACTGATATAGCAGTGGAATGAGGCAGCAGGCACCTAATTCTCCTCTCAACTATACTGGTTTTACACTGTTGCAGTACCGTTGACTTTAATAGTTACTTCTGTTCTAAAGTGAAGCAAGTGAGAGAAGAATCAAACACTCTGCCCGCTAATCTTCAACGTGACCTTGGGGAAGGCACTGCCACAATTCACACATCAGTAAAATGAATAGCATTTACTGCACAGAGGTGTTGTAGGTTTAATTAATGATGGCATAGCCCTGCATTACTTCACCCAAAAGCTCAGTAAGGCTGCTGTTTTTGGTGTGCAATGCATGCAGTGTTGGTCCTTCAGGGCCAGTGTTTTAAACTCAGTTTAGCAAAAATGAGAGTCCTGTGGCATCTTAAAAAGTAACAGATTTCTTCAGGCATAAGCATCACCAAATGTATCTCCTGAAGTGGGTTGGAGCTTATGAAAGCTTATGCCCAAATAAATCTGTTAGTCATTAAGGTGCCACAGGCAGGGGCATTGCTGGTGCTGGGCTTAGGGGACTTGAGCCTCGAGTCCCAGTGCCTGAGCCCAGGGTCTGCTGCCAGGCCGCCCACATTGGCAGCTGCAGCAGCAGCATGTGAGCCCCGAGTCCCAGTGCACTGAGCCATGGGTCTTTTCCGGGGCCAGCAGTGCTCCTGGCCACTGGACTCGTGTTGTTTTTGCCATACACAGACTAACACAGCTGCCACTCTGGAAACCCATTTCACAATTTTATAGCCACAATCAGCAAAATTACTGTTTAAACATCTAACTATATGGTTGGCAAAAACAGTTGTGTGATTACATAGCATCAGTTGTGTTTGCAATCAATTAAGGGTCATTAATAAAATGAGTCCATAGTGTTTGTAAAACACTTTAAAAACCTAGAGTATTAATATTATTATCATTTCTTAACATGAGATGTTACTTTGAATTTAGTAATTCTGTTTAAAAAAATAGTTAAAATTATGAGGACTGGATCTTTAGTTCCCACAGAAGACCATCTCTGGGAAAAGCTTTTGATTTGGGTACACAATTCATTAAAGCTTTTTGGGCAGAAAATAAGGAAATCACATCATCATTGAGCCATTTCATACAAAATGATCATTTTTCATAATAAGCAGTCATTTTAAGACAGGCAGACAAGGGACAAAGTTTGTTGGACTCCATATAATGACCAAGACATCTCATGATGATATATTTGAAACTAAAAATGAACACAAAATATAAGAAACATGTATCTTATTTTTTAAGATCAGATTATATTATCCTTACTCATGTCTGGATGGACTGCAGTCTCTGAATTTACTTCAGTAGGAGTTTCCAGAAACTGATAGATCTCCCAGAGACTGATAGGTACTGCTCATAATCCAGCCACTAAGTATCTCATTTAACTTTCACCTGATAGTCATATTTCTTTGAGTATTTGTTTTAATGTCCTGATTCATGATCATGCCATTTTATCCCTTTATTTTCTTTCCTCTGATAATCATTGCCATGTAAAAACATTCTCATTTTCAGAAGAACAGCTGTGTGACATAGGAGAGTTTCTTTGCAAAGATCATGTGACTTGCATCTCTCAAAACTGGCTATGTGATGGAGAACCTGATTGTCCAGATGATTCAGATGAGTCATTAGATACCTGTAAGTAAAAAGTACCACGTTATCCATATTTTCCTTTGAAGTATAACATGTATAACTCTAATGTATGATTATAAGAGTGGATTTTAATTTAAAAAAAATCCCAAGTGAGTCTTTGTAACATGGAGAATAGGTTACACTCAGTGTGCAGGTGTGAGATGAAAGAACTGGAAGGTGTTTTGCTCATGTGTCATTTTATAATGAACACTATGATTAGAGCATACGTTCCTTACTGACTTAGTAGAATAGCTATAGAGTGCAGAAGCAATGGTATAGAAAGAAAGGAAAATAATGTTTCTTCAAAAAAGGAAAAGAAATTAATAGTGCAACAAAATGTACAAGAGAGAAGCACTGAGACCTCGAAGGAAGGACAGGAAGATAGGAAGGCAAAACATCGAAAAGTGTATTTAAAAAAAGACACATTATTTAAGAATCAGGGAAATATTTAAGAAGACATGCTTAATCTGAATTAAAAAGAAAAATCTTATTTTTCTCTGTGACTGAGAGCTACTGGAGAACAGACCAGAGCCCTTGCAAGTTTCTCAGATTTCTAGACTATTGCTGAAGTGACATTAAATCTTAATGTTCTCTTGTTTCCTACATTAAGAGGAAAATGAGGGAACTTCCTGGTCTATGTCCCCATGATAATCAGCTTATGTAAGACAGAGACCTACAAAATGCAGTGTTCTTGTTAGAGTAATATAAAAGCTAGAGATTGGCTTTACCAGTTGAAAGTACAGAAAATGTCATGTATCAAATCAAATTAGGGATTGTAATCCTAGTTATTTGAAAGATCATGAACAGAGAGTCTACACAAGATGGGCTGTTATGTGTTACTAGACCAGCTGCCTGTCCCAGAGTTTACACATCTGTCATATAAGTGTAATAGTTACCTTTTGGGGGCATTATGAAGGATCACTGAGTAATGGATTAAAAAACAATGTGGAATCCTCAGGAGAAAAAAAAGGTGTATGTAAGTATGAAATATTTTTTTAAATCCTCTTTAGTGCTCATAATTAGCTGTGACATATTCCCTTCCCCACACATCTTTTTTTTTTTTTCATTTAAAGCCATGCTGGGTTCTGTCTGTGGCTGTATTTAAGCACAATTTTATACTAATAAGGGACTATCGGATGTGAAAATGGGTTACAAAAATGATATGCGCAAACATATGCTACCAATGTTGCCTCCTTCTAATTCTTTAGAATATTTGACTAAAAAGAACTCATTATTTTGCAACAAGAGATCAGTCCAGGTAACAGACACCAAACACACTAGACTAGCAGAGCTGCTTCTTCCAGGCCCCCTGACAGGGAGGGGAATTTTCCGGGTGCCTGGTAATTTAAAAAGACCCTGATGGGTGGGAGGGAAGATATATAGCCTCCTTTCTTTCACACACACCCTTCTCCCAAGGCTCTGCCACTTGTGCTCTCTACCCCTTTCCTGGGCCAAGCTTATTTATTATGTGTCACGCAGATTCCTGGGCAGGCCGAGGAGGTGGTACCTGCTTCTTGGCTACCCAGGTTCAGGAATCTCCCTGGAGAGTCAAACAAACTCGGGCTCCTCAGATACACAGGAACTTTCGTGGCACATAATAAATCAGTAAAAGCTTCAGGGAGAAGCCCGCTCGAACTTCATTCATCCCTTTCTATGTGGGCTATTGATGGTTCTGCTGTGGGGCCTGGAATTGCTGTAGGTGAGCCTGCCTCTTTCTCTCTGTTTTATTCACCTGCTGAGAACATCTTCCCTATATATTTGTTCCCAAATCATGGTATTAATATTAATGGGTTCTCATTTGTCTGTTGAGCAGTGTTTGGCATTTTGAAATGCAGTGCCTTGCTCTTTCATGCTGCCCAGGCCAAACTCATTCTGCTATATATAAATGTGCATAAATCCCTACCTACTTCTGTTCCTTGGCAATAATTAGCATCAGGAGAAAACCACTCAGCTGGTAATAATCACATACCATTCCTTTTCTTGGGGCCAATTCACAGATGGTATAAATTGGCATAGCTTCATAGCCATCAATCGAGCTACACCAACGTACAGCAGCTGAGGATTAAACCCTTTCTGTTTCATTTGCATCTTCAGATGTGAAACAGAATTTTTCCTGCTACTTTGAGTGAACCTGCTCTGTGCTTGAGCATGATTTTCTGTATAGCTGATGCACATAGAGAGAAACATCTTTAAAAAGGCTGTGAGCCATCTCCAAATTCGCAGTGCAAATATCAGTGCTTAAAATGCAATATTTTGGTTGCTTAAGCAGGTGTATACTCCAAGAGGCTTCTACAAAATCTCATCTTAGCTAAACATATAACGTCATAGTTTACTTTTCTAACTAGAACTTGTATACAGAACACTAGGTAAAAGTACTGTCTCTTTCTGCCCATCCATTTCCCAGGGGATGTGTCAGTGTCACCGCACTTATCCCCTACTGCAGCAGTTTGACTTCTCCCTCCTTATCTCCCCCACAAACCTGCCAGTCATAAAGCAGTATTCCCTTCATTCGTCCAGCCAGACAACCTCCCCCTCCACTTAAAGATGCTGTCCGTTCATTAGCAAAGGAGTGTGACAGATCTGTCCTGTCACTGCCTAAGCTGTTCCCAGTCTGAGGATATAGGACTTTCATCACCAAGCTGTCAGTTTGATATTTTTCACTAGTGCTACATGTACTCATGAATAGTTTTAAAAAAAGCAAAAGTGAAGTCTTACAGCAAAATCCACTTTTACCCTCTTGTGTTGTTTTAGCAGTGAATATTTCTGTTCTCAGAGGAGCTTGTTCTTTATAGTAAAAAAAAAAAAAGGGGGGGGGGCTGGTCCAGTAATTCCTAATGACTAATTTATTGAATATATTTTACTCCGTTTCTTATAGTGCCTTGTCCATGAAAGAATAGTCATTTTTAAAAATACATTCTTTCTTTAAAATCATTAACCAAATAATTTCTGTAACTATTTTTGGACTGTAACTGGTTCATGAGCACCCTGTTACAAGGATTCAAAATTCCTACAGTTTGATTAGTCACTAACTGCATGAGGACGGATTCTCCCGTGAAGAAAATGAGTACAACTCTGTTGAAGACAACAGTGTACTTCAGCTAGGGACCTGGCCCATTGTATTTGACCGGTTTCTATTTTACTGAGAGATGAATTCAGCCCATAGCATCAAGATCTTGTTGTGAATGCTCCCAGAACTTTTTCAATATTTACTTAAAATTCACTGTTTTCACAAACATTCTGTCATGCCTATAAATTCATTTGCTAGGCTATTTGAAGAAAATATACACTGCTGAAGCAAATTCATTTAAAAAAAAATATTTGTCCAGGTCTACAAATGACCTTGAGTAATAAATTCTAAATTCCTATACGACAATATATGTTGTCATCTATTTGAAGCATACAAAACCCTAGCAACATTTAGCACCCATACTTTGAGTTTTAATAACCTTGTCACCAATATTAGCCTCTGATAACTTTATGCATTTGCTTTTCTGAGTAGCTGCTGCCTGATTTGAGATGGA
Organism: Podocnemis expansa; assembly: GCA_007922195.1. Classification (NCBI taxonomy): domain Eukaryota; kingdom Metazoa; phylum Chordata; order Testudines; family Podocnemididae; genus Podocnemis; species Podocnemis expansa. Next base: position 21,847,193 of record ML681984.1, on the reverse strand, counting down.
AAATTCAATAATCATATCTCAAAATGCCAACTGCCTGTACAGTGTTATCATTTCCAGAAACAGATTTATGTCCAGCCTGTCCTGTTCACTTGTTATTCTCTGGCTAAAATACTCATTGTACATATATAAGCCATGCTTCTACCAACAAGTGCCAGTGGCTTTCAAAACCAAACCAGAAACCTGGATCATGCATCATGCATATTTCAGGGTATTGTTTATTTTTTCTCAGCGATAGTGTTAAAAATACAAAGATAAAAAATACTGACATGCAAATGACAAATGTCTTTACTATTTAGAAACGTTTTGCATTAGTAACTTCAGGATCTATTTATTTATTTAATTTCTCTGTGTCCTTACTGCTCCTTGCCAGAGAGCACCATGCTGAGGAGAGGGAAAAAGAAGTAGAATAGAAATCAGCCAGGCCCTGCCGATTTCTCTGTGAAACTGCAAGCATCAGGCTAAAAAACAAAACCCCTCATTCCCTTACAAAATCATGCAGGTGTCTCAACGGCAGTTCTACCACAGGCCAGGGTCCTGCTCAGGACTCACAGCTATCCTTTCGCTGTGCAGTGGAGAACTTCATTCCTAAAAATGTGGTGTACAAAGGGGAATTGAGGAACGGCGCAAGCATACACACAACCTTCTCATCATCCCCATATGGCTTCACACTTTACTGCCTGTCAGAATTGGCTTTGACACCAAGCATTGTTCTTATTTCATGAATAGCTTCCAGAGCCAAAAATACAGTACTGTATCTATGCTTGTTTCTCTGACAACATACAAGAGCTCTGCCAGTTTTCAATCCATTATTTAGAAGTTTAAAACTTTGGAGAACAAGTTACTTATCCCAGCACAACCACTGTAAGTCTGAGACAAAGGAATTGTGCAGTCTTTTCTCCTACCTTTCATATTCTTCATTATTTGCTATACTTCTGTCCTAGCATTGTAGATCTCCTTTAAGTGACCTCTGAAACACTTTCACTAGAGAACAATCAGTTTCACACACTTTATTGGGTGGTGGAGGGAGTAACAGATCTTGGTGAGTTAAGATGTTATAAGGTCCCTAAACTATGTGGTAAATAGCCTGCGGTTCAGGTTGAAAGTACTGCTTGATCATTTTAAGATCCAATATATCATGAAGCACTGGAGGCATAAATAAACAAATATACAATAGATAAACACAATTGCATTTTTTCAATGATATGTAGCAGTATTGGTTCCTGAGATACCATATTTTGAAATTGTGTAATTTTGCCTTCCTTCATTCACCCTTCAGCTCTGAGTTGCTTTTGCTGAGTGAGTCTCTATTACTGGAATTCATAGTACTTGAACCTATCCTATACAACCTCTGAGAGTGGGTTAAATCATTAATTTCTCTAGGATCTTGCAAGAATATTAGCTTCTAAAGTCCATTCTGAAATTGAAGTTTGGGAGGTAAGAAAGACAGGTCTCAACCAGAATTAGCTAATTTTAAAGGTTGTCTCACCTAATTTATAAAATTAACCTTTTCAATAATTTTGTTGTTGTTGAAAGTTAAATATATGACTTGTAAGTAGTGTCACAATGCTTAAAGAAATATAAATATACTAAAATTGTGACTCTTCCAGCAGAAGCTCAGAGGCTATTTGAATACTATGCTGCTGCTGACATCCTTAGCTAGGAAGGTGGGAATTTAAAAAATCAGTAGAAGGTGGTGTCTGTTGGTCAATATTATAGACAACTTTGCATTTCATTCTTTCTTGAGGATGTTAAACTGTTTCTTAGACATAGGCACGTTCTTGCATTAGTGAAATAGCTCACCTTGCAAAACTTAAGTGGTGCATTGGCTTTCTGTCCAAATGACACATCAAAAAATGTAGGTGATCTTTCCTTTTTGTAACTTACATCAACTGTGAAGGCTGAAGGGATCTAAATATTTGTGCCATCACTACTTGCTTCACAGTGTGCTGCAGTGGAAATTTTAGAATTAAATATCTAATTTTTCCATAAATATAATTTTGTCCTAATTTAAAAAGTGACAAGTAAGTTGTGCTAAGTTAAGCAACATTAATTCTGTGAAAGGGAAATCCAGTGGTTTCCAAAACAGAAACTTATTTGAACAAAACAACAACAAAAATGCTGCAGAGCCTGTCATTTTTTCTCCAGTCTTACTTGTACACATCTTTGATTTTAAATCCTACTTTATAATAGTTCTTCCTCTTTTTTTATTGAGTATAAGAAGTTAATTTTCATTTACTTATAATAAATTCTAGGACTTGAGCAGAACTTCATTTATGGAGAGCAACACACAAGTAAATGCCATGACTAACTGTAGGTTTGCACTTATTATCTTTAATCGTATGAAAGCATCAAATGTTAAAGAGAAATCTGTGTATCCACTTTTCAAGTTATATTATTCTAGGTGCTATGTAATAACTGTAATAAATCCAGTCTCCAGATTTGTTTCAACGAAAGTAGTTGGTAAAGTTTCAAAGGGCAATTTAAAAAATCTGCATAAAATTTGGGCATGTTCAACAGGGGCATCGCTGCCCTGGGGAAAGACCAAGGCACAGGCATGGGTCTGGCCCCTGGCTGCGGCCCTGCCCCAGCCCCCAAGGTCCCAGTTCCCCACCTGGACACAATTGAGCCTCAGGCTCCTCTCACCACCAGCCTGGCCCTGGATTCCTGCCTGGGGCCGGGGCATTGAGAGAAAAGCGCTGCTGTGGGTGGCTGGGCCCTGGATCTCCAGCTGGGAACTGGGCCAGGAGAGGTAGAGGCTGCCCTGGACACTGGGGGCACTGGTGCTGGGACTCAGGGCACATACCCCAAGTGCCAGGCACCAGCTACGCCCCTGATGTTCACAACATTTGGCATTGTTAGTTATACATGCAGATATATAAATGAGTCTTTAAAATGTTCCACTGAAATTAGTCTGCTGTATTGCATAAACATATATAAAGAGGTGATTGACTCATTAATTGCAGTTCAGAACTTGCAAATGTACAGTAGAAAGACTGTTCCCCATTTCAGTCTTAGCTATGCCAAATGACTCCTTGTAGCGGGTGTGCCAAAATCTAAATATATTTGTGTTTGGGAAATGTTTTGAGATTATAATGTGAAATGTGCTCTGGGAAAATTTCCCCTCTTCACAGGGTGGATATCAGTAAGGGTATGATGCTCCTGTTCAAAGTCCACAAATTTAAACCTTAAATTTCTGCTGACTGACTTTGGTTGAGTGTCTCTTCATGCAGTGATCTCAGAGTTCTTAATACATAGGAATAAATGAATCATTGCAACAGCTCAGTAGGGCAGATAAGAGCAGTAAGAGATCACTCTATCCACCACTTTAGTCAGCTAAACACAAAACATGTAGCTAAGATTTTTGACACTCCTCCTCTGAAACTTATCAGCTATTAGAGTAAAAATATTCAGTTACAACTGTAATAGAGAAGGATTTAAACTGCATCAATATTTCACCAACAACAAAATATGAACTTGGGGGACATTAGCTTTTCTTTATTTTTTGTCCTTGAATATTGTCTTGTCCATCGGCTGTACCAGAGCTGGTTTTGTGTATGGGGGAAATCATAATTTAAATGAATGCTTTTGACAGTGGTTTTCTTACTTAGATTACGGAGAACACTTAAGTACAGTACAAGGGCAGAATGGGGTCCCTAGAGAATGGTGCCGATGCCTAAATTTCAGAAACAGTTAGATCATTTTGGGGATCAGTTGCTTGCTAAATTGACCTTTCTACACTCAAATGGTTGTAAAGTTAGACACTCAAAAAAACATTTTAACCTGATATATACTCATACATCTTTAGAAAAAATGAGGAAATCAATCTTTTGAAAAACTTATAAAAATAATTCCTATCTAGAATGAGACTTTGTCATATTTTTAGCCTAAAGCAATTTTATTTTCTTAGCTAAGCCATAAATCACCAAACAACAAGATTTGTGATGGAAATGCTGACATTAACCTGAACTTTAGCAGTGCTTCTGGGCATTAGAACATGATTCTCCATTGTTATCCACAATATAGCCTTACTTTCAGGACACTCTTGCTTCCTCCAAGGTGCAAGAGAAAACTACAGTTATGTCATCAGGTTCCCTTCCTATCTAATCTTTCTGCTCTATTGCTCTAACCTTTTATTTCCTTCACCTTAGTATCATAGATGAACTGGAGGGAGCTCACAGTAGCCCCTTGTTGTTAGAGACTGGTGGAGGCAGGCATCAACGCAGAGTGGGGCGAATGTGGGTGGCAGCACAGCAAAATTCATTCATTTCTTTCACTTTCTGAGGACCTCCTCCAGTCCACAGAAGAGGAGCCAGTTTCGTGCAAAATATAGGTGGTGCACAGGAATAGGGCTGTTCTTGAAAAAGTGCATGTCTTCCTTGGAGAGGCTTAGAAAACAAGATGAGAGATCCTCAACATCCTTCCTGAGCTTTCAGAGGCTCGTGATATGCTCACCAAAACCTACCTTCAGGAAACCAAACAAGCTATCCCTCTCCTGTAAGCCTTAAACTATTTATTTGTTTCTCACTGAAAAGCTTCAACTGAACTGTCAGATATCGACAAGTTCCAAAGGGGTACCAGTGTTGGTTTAGTTCAGCAAAACAAACAAGGAATCTGATGGCACTTTTAAAGAGCAACAAATTTATTTATTACATGGAATTTCAAGGGATACAATCCCACTTCATCATATGCTTGAAGCATCTGATGAAGTGGGATTTCCTCCCATGAAAACTCATGTGATAAATAAATTTTAGTCTTTAAAAGGGCCACCAGAGTTGTTGCTTGTTTTAACTGATGAATTGGATGAGTCTAAACAGGGTCCTTGGAATCCTATTTTATTTTAACTTTTTTTCTTCTAAATTGATTAGATTTCAAGATCTTTTAAGTTTTGAAATACAGGGCTGGAAGAGATTTTGTTAAATCATGTAATCCAATTCATGTGCTGAGACAAAACCAAGTAAACTGAGGTATTCCCTGGCTGGTATTTGTCTAACCTGATTTTAAATTACCCTAAGTGGAGGTATTTCACAACCTCCAGAGCTTAACTATTCTTACAATTAGAAAACATTTCCTAATATCTAATTCAGGGGTGTCAAACTCATTTATTATAGGGGGGTTGGATTTGACTTAAATATTTCTCAAGTGGGCCATACATACCATAAATCAAAATACTAGGGCACTCTTGTGGCATCACAAGATCTTTCTTTCTTTCTTTCTTTCTTTCTTTCTTTCTTTCTTTCTTTCTTTCTTTCTTTCTGTTAGGGAGAGTGTGGTCCAATGGAGCACAGTCACAGACCAAGTGGGAGAGGTTTGTGTGGCCCAATCTGTGGGCCTCATGTTTAACATCCCTGATCTAACCTACGTTTCCTTGCTCCTGGATTATTGCTTTTCCTTCCTCCGGTGGACATGGTGAATTATTGACCATAGTCGTTTTTATGAAACACCTTAATATATTTGAAAACTGCTATAGAATCCCCTCTCAATCTTCTTTTTTCAAGGCTAAACACATCCCAGTTTTTTAGTCTTTCTTCATAGGACAGCTTTCTTTTATGAGCCATTATAAATCCCAGATCCTTTTTAGCCATACTTTTAACATGTTATTCCGTTTTCCAGCTGTGTGTAAGATTGTTTTCTTACTAGCTGTAGTAATTTGCAATTATTTTTATTGAAATTTATCTTGTTGATTTCAGACCAGTTCTCCAATTTAAGGTCATTTTGGATCTTAGCCCTGTCCTCCAGAGTGTGTGCAACCACTACTAACAGATTTTATAAGCATATTCACCATTCAGTTATCCAAGATATTAACGACAATATTGAATAGTATCAAATGCAGGACTAACCCCTGTGTAGCCCCACCCAGTTTGACAACAAATCATTGATAACTACTATTTTCTTAATATGGTCTTTCAACCAATTGTGTATCCATCTTATTATAATGTCAGGTGAACCACATTTCCCTACGGCTGATCTGTGCTTTGCAGTGCAATAATTATGGACTGGATTGGGTAATGCTGGCACAGGATGGATGTGGCTGCCCCACAAATGAAAATGCTGACTTTGCCCATCAGCCCAGAGCACAACTGGCTCACTGCAAACTACCGTGTCTGTGCACCCCAGCCCCAAACTGGTCCAGTCCAAGTCCCTGGACCAGAGCCAGACTGAGTCACCTCTGTCTCAGAGCATAGTGGTGCACCATCTCACAGCACCCACCTGCCTCCAAATGCTAGCCCTGTGTTGCCCCCTGCAGGGGACAGAGTGGTCAGGCCTGCTTCCTGCCTGCTCTGTCTTGCCCCATCCCACCTTCCTGCTGCAGATGGCATGGCTAGCTCCCTCTCCATGGGGGATGGAGTGACTGCCAGAGTGGTGAACCCCACCCTCTGCCTCCCCTTTAGGGGATAGAAACTGCTGTGTCCTAAATCTTATTCTTTAATAGCAGTGCCCCCGCTTCCCAGCCTGGCCCAAAATTTTCAGTGCTAATATTGAAAGGAAGCTTTATCTTTCTTATTCTTTTCTGATACCTATGCCATGTCCATCACCATGAGCCTTGAACATCACTTCTGCTTCAACCCATCATTTCCACTCCACCACACAGGGGATGTTTGCTCCTTCTGTACACTCTGCCCTAGCCTAGGAATAACCAATCCCTGATTTTATTACATACATGTGCACACTCCCGGGAGACCCAAATCTTTCAGAAACCAAAGGGCACTAGATCCCCACTATCAGAAGAGACCGCATTCCGTTTTAATCAGCTAATCAATGTCCATAGTTCACAGGATGGATTTAACTGATGTCAGCTGTGTTACTGTAAGAAAGAGTGGCTCCAAGATGTACTGGCAAGGAGAATGCATGCTGAATTGAAAGGGTGAAACTAAAAGGATTGAAGGATTAGACAACTGACAGTGAGAAGGGCACTACTGATGGATAGGCACTTGAGGAGGTTGGCGGGTGCTGGACCGGATTTTTTTTTTTTAATGAGGAATAATATTTTGTACAGGGAACATCACTTGTGTCACTGTATAATGTGTAATATTTTTTGTGGGAGCTCTTTATTAGACGTTTGGAAATATCCCCCCTCTATTTCTTCTCTTTCTTGCTCTCCTTTCTTTATTGGTGTTCTCTAATTTAATCTGTACTAGTGGGCTTTTTTTCCCCTCTCCATTTCCATTCCTTTTGCTCCAGTGTCATTCTCCCCTTCTTTCTATCTCTTTCAACCTTTCCAGCGCCTTCCCTACTCTGTGTGCCTCCTTTGCTGAGCTATGGCCCTCCCCCTTGCTTTCTGTTCACTTTTTGTGACTTCTCTCCCCCTCGCTTCTCTTTTGCTCATCATCTTCTCTTCCTCCTACTCCTCCTTCATAGTCAACTCATCTTCCTCCATTTCTCCTTCTTGGTGATTTCCCCTCTCAGTAGTTCTCCTCTTAGCTTATTCTCTCTCATCGTCACATCTTATCTTTATTTCTTCTGTAAACATATCTTCCTTCTTCCTATTTTTATCACCTATTCTTAAAAATCCTTGTTCCCTTGCTATCCATCCCTAAGTTGAGAGTGTGACTAATGGTTCTGACCTACAGCTGGGTTTGAAGACTCATCATCAAGAGAAGAGATCTCGGGAGATAGAGGGAGTAGTTTTCAACACAATCTGGAATATAATATATCCATATTTCTCCAAATTGTGTGACCTGGTAGTTATATAGGAACCACTCACATTCCCTGGCAGGCACTGTTTAGGTTAAAATTGCTTTGGGGTGGGGCAAACTACTGCTCAACATTTTCTATTACTTAGGTGATATCAAGATTTTAACTTTTTTAGAAGTTACAATTAGGTAGCACTGGCAAACCCTTTTGACTTTGTTTGTGCAAATAGATAGTTATAGGTTTTATAACACATGGAGTTACAAAATTACACTAACCCTTTATAATAAACTTCTTGTTGAAAGGCGGTTGCCTAGGATGATGCCACTTCACCTTGGACCCTTGTTGCAGTGAAACCCATTCCAAATGCTCTTATTATAATGATGACATTTTTGGGCTTTAGACACTGCACTAAATTGATGCAGTGTATTTTAACAGCAGTTGGGTATTCTTCATTCAGCACTTGAAATTATGTTGAAGTATAATAATTTGTTTTCTTCTAAAATTACTGATGAAAACCATTGTCATTCACAAGTAGGTGGTTTTCTGGAAGATCTGTGAAATTGCTCTTTTTAAAAGAAGAGTTGTGATTTAAAATAAGGATTTAGATGTTTTATTAGCCGTATAATGCAAAGTAGTTTTAGTCAGCAAAAGAGCACTGTATTATGGACTGAGAAATAATGCAAGAAAGAAGCAGTTGTTCAGTGTATAATGTATGAGTATAGAAAATTACTTAACACACTAGTCTTGATTCAACTGAAGTACAGTTTAGCCTTTTTAATAAGTCAGCTGATGTGTGTCAAAAGAAAATGTCAAAAAGAACTTTTCTAAATATATCTCATTAGGATTCAGTTCTTCATAATTAACTTCTGGGTATATGGTCCTGATCCTGAAAACCTTTACATACATTAGCACTGGTACTTAGCCATGTATGAGTAAGTGAAATATTAGTCTGGGTAGAGGGAAATATCACAAGGTCTATGTTGAATTATAATTAAGGTGCTGTTCTAGCAGTGCATGACAAGGGTGTAACTATCTGCTAATGCACTGTATATTGAAGCACTGGGACCAACGGTTAGAAGTTAAGAGCCTAATTCTTGTTAGTTTACATGAGAGTTAAGCCTCTAAACACCTTCTAAGGAGGTGAGCCTAAATCTTCCAGACAGGTCTTAAGTGGTGTAAAAGCCTTAGGCTGGCCTTCTGCCTAATCTGAATTTAATTTTCCTCTCAACAAGTAAAGTCTCCTCATGCAATTAAACACATGCAGGATTGGGCTCAACATATGGTGTGTAAATTATCTTTATTTTGGTTTCCTTGGATTTCTGGATTCTTATAAGAAGTAAATCCACTTCAAATGCACTTTATAATCTAAAGCAGCAGTTCTCAACCACTATGTCGCAGCAGATGCAACTGAATGTGCCGTTGGAAGCTGGAAAGAAACCTCTGCACCACCAAAACAAATCCCTCCACTGCTGAAACAGATCCAGCAGTTTCGGGTTTCTTCTAGCAGCTGGATGGTTTATGGTGGCAGAGGCTGTTTGTGGGGTGGGGATTTTGGCCAGTAGCATTTTTTTTCTCAGGTAGCCTTGGGTTTTTTTTGGCAGTTTGGTGACAGCTATGTTGGAAATAGTTGGCCATGCTGCCAACCATGTCACAACAGCAGAAGGCTGAGAACCTCTGATCTAAAGAAATAGGTAACATCAATTGTAAAGAGAAGATCCCTATGGTACAATTGCATGACTAAATGTAGTAATGGGTAAGAAGTAATATGATGATTATTTAACTTGTTCTTGTACTGCAATGAAACTAGACAGTACTCTGTCTCTAGGGTATGATACAATGAGGATTGAAGTCAATGTTCTCTGCATCAGAACCTGTGATTGGAGGGTGTGGGTTTGGGCATGGGGAGAGATTCCTAAGGGCCAAATCTCACTTCCTTTTCTTGTGGTAGCAGTCCTAAAGATTTTAAGGGGTCTGCTTTAGTGAGTAAGACCAGTATAATTTTACTAATTGTAAATGGAAATAATTATTTAGTTTGATTAGTTTTACATTATTCATAACACTTCTGTTGGTGTAGAATATCCCTCAAGTGTTTATCCCCAACATTTTATTCTGAATGGTGAGGAATTTTTGTGACAATACAAGAAGAATCTTAAAGTGTGAAATTTACATTTTTAAAGATGATAAAACCACTAAATTAACTAAAACATTACCCCAAAAACAAACAGTGCAATTGATCCTACTTAATTACATGCTTAATAATTTTATGTCATTGTAAAGCACCCTGACTATGTATTAATCCATTTCATATTCACTGCCACTACAGACTTTCTCCTTGTTATTTGCTTTGCATCTCATCATTACCATGCACATAAAATTAGTATTCTTAGAATTTTTATAGTATTATTTCCATATAAAATGAGGAAAGGACTAATATATGAATGTTAAGCAGCTCATTAATGTGGTTTGTAACATATCTATTCATGATAAAAGCAGCTGAGAAGTGCAGATATAAAATAGTACTTCAGTGCTAGAGTATATCTAAGATTAGAAGAATCATGCTTTGGATAATAAATACTTTGGGGAAAACAGCCTTAAATACAAATAAAATCAAAGCAAGCGCTTTGTGTGCTTAATTAAATACACTAACAGTTGGCATTTATTTCAGCTAGATAATTACTATATTATTGGCAATGACCACCTGTGATTTTTCATAAAAAACTATCATGGAGATTAATGGGGTGGTTTCATTTTAAAAGAGAAGAAACTACATCTAAATTGTATTAAGGACTTGCTCATTTATTTGGTTCACTATTAACATGAAGATTCAATGAGTAACTGAATCACTGAGCATACAATTTGATATTGAAGTGGAAATCTGTGTGTTGCACCAAGACCCCCAATTCCTCAGTGAGCTTTGCAAACGGTGCCCATTTTACCTGTACCAAGGGAAACCCAAGGGAAATCAATGTGACTAGGGCTGGCCCAACCATACGGGTGAATTAGGTGTTCACCTAGGGCGACAGGCTTTAAGGGGTGCCAAATTAAGTGGAAGTGATTTTTTTCTCTATTTAAAAAAAATAATATGTTATTCTTATAACATGGGCTGGCAACAAAGTCGTAGTTCACCTAGGGTGCCAAAAACCCGGGGCTGGCCCTGAATGTGACTCTATGTAGGTGTGAGATTGTAATTACAGAGCAAATTGTGGGACTAAGGCCAGATTTGGGAGGATTAAACACTGCTGCCTGAAATTTATTTTTTTGGTTCAACTCAGCTTAAGCTTGATTTATATTTTAACATAAATTTGGCTTGTTTTTTCTGTAATTAATTTACATTTGTTTTTCTGTTTATTGCTGTGCTAAAACAGAGTATCTGGATTATCATTTAGTCACATTTCAGCTAAGTTTTCCCTTCAGTTATATACCTTTCAGATTCAATATTATAAGCCTCATTTCTCTAGTTTTCTCTGATACTTATAGGAGGATAATATCTGGCTTTGCTTGGTTACTACAATGAAGAGGAGGACATATAAATAAGACAGATCATTTCTATAGATAATTACACTTTGAAGTCAATAAAGGAGGTTTTGATCAAGGGCATTGCTGGCACCAGGCTTACAGGGCTTGAGCCCCAAATGTTGGCTCCAGAGCCCCAGGTCTGCCGCTGCGGTGGTTGCAGCAGTGATGCACTTGAAGCACACGAGCCCCAAATGTCTGCATTTTGGACGTTTTTCCAGGCCGGCGCATTCCTGGTTTTGATCATTTAAATATTGTGATACAAATTGATATTTTGCATTCCTGGAACTGATTCTTGATTTTAATGTCTAATTTCATATTTTTACATAAAAAACATATTCTATTAACAGTAAAACACAGCACAACACACAATTGCTAGGGCTTAGTACTTCTGTCTGCTAAGTGCTGATGAAAGATATGCAAATAGGTAAAATGCTAGCTCAAAACATGTGTAGTAAAATCTTGACTGTTGAAGTCATAGGGAGGATTTCACTCAGCTTTTACTTAACTCTGCTGGGAGGCTTCAGGAGAATCAGTCATAATGTAGAACAACATGAAAAACTTCAAAATGCATAGGGAGAAATATACACCTAAGCAGAGGACCAATATAGGGCCTACGCACATTTTTTTTTTTTTGGCTTATGTTGATGGTCTAAGTGAGGTCTAATTGGTGAATAGGCATTGTGTGGTCCCTCTGCAGAGTGATGAATGGCATCCATGGTGAAAGAACTACCAAAAAGTTATTGTGCCTAGGGCTGAAGATACACCAACTCAAGAAACAGTGCCCCAACATTTTTATTGATCGCTAAATCATTTCCCACTGTAAAAATACAGATAGGCAAGTTCATCAGAAAAAGGTATCTAACCTCTTAATGTAAAATCAGCTTTCTCAAAGAATTATATTTTTAATATATCCATAGATAAAGGATAACTAGCATAAAATTACTATAGAACTGGCAATATATCTTACATGGCCTGGAGATAACACTTTAAAAAAAGAAAAAGAAAAAAAAATCAGTATTACAGACTGTCCTCTTCCCTTTTCTGAACAGCAGAGATCATGGGAATGCAAAACCATGAAATTCTATGTCTGCAACCATAACAAGATTTATTTTGAATGAGTTCAGTTAAAAAAAAATAAAACTAAGTGATTTCTGTGTGCAGATGACAGATTAAAATGATGTATATAGTGTTTCTTGACCTTTGAGACCTGGCCTCTTTATTTTTGGGCTGATGCTGTCAGGCACAATACCTACAAAGATGAGAGCACACTGACGTTCAGACAGCCCTTATCTGTATTGCTGACACAAGTTAGTAGAATCAGTGATACAGATAACTATGTGGTGAACAACAGAGGAATCTATTCAAAGTAAACTTAAATGAGGGCACTGTAAGAAGAATATCTAGAGAATATTTCCTGGCATCAAGAAAGAAGCTGAGAAGCAGAGAAATGGGTTATCTGATGAACATAGGACCAAACTTCCAAGGGGTGAGCTCTTTCCATATGACAATAAGCATCCTGACCTCCCACTCATAGAATCATAGGGTTGGAAGGGACCCCATGAGGTCATCTCATCCAACCCCCTGGCAAAAAAGCTTGACCACTCCCACTAGATTATCCCAGCCAGGGTTTTGTCCAGCTGGGCCTTGAACACCCCCAAAGATGGAGATTCCACAACCTCCCTAGGTAGCTTATTCCAATGCTTCACTACTCGCCTAGTAAGAAAGTTCAATTCAGTGGAAAACTATGACAGGAGAGGGTCTGTCAAAAAGATCAGCCTTCTAGTTAACTTGTGGCTTTGGTGACAGTAGATCAATTAGATCAAAGCATAGCAAGCTGTTGTCTTTAAGTAATCTTGTCGTGACTTTTTCCTTTGTTGGAGACACTGGGTCTCACACTCACTTACACTAGGGGCTTTTTATACTGCACTGGTTTACATTTACATCCACGCTATGTTCTCTTTCTGAGGCCAGGGCAGTGTAAAAGGCAAATGGCATGTATGAGGTTTTGACCTTATTTAATACTGATTTGCTTCCTTTATGGTCCTTTTAAATGAATATTCTTTAATAAAGATAGAGATTATGGCACAAAATCCTTGTATAGCACTCTCTAATGACCCTGCATTCATAAACTGCAGAGAATGCCCAGTTTTCAAACCTGGGCTCTGTCAAAGGAAAGCTAAATCATAGATTTGGATATTCTAATAAAGATCTTTGTGTCTCACATGTGAGCCCTTATGTGAAGCTGGAAGTATGTTTATAAAATCACTGATGCCTAGTGAAATCACCAAAGCAAAAAGTTTTATGAAAAACCCTTCATTAGGAAGGAATGTCACCACATGAAACCATACCTAATTGCCACTAACTCATTGCACATTCACCAACTGTATTATAGTATGTTCCCATTTTACTGTCATTTGTTATCCTGATGAATTCACTGCAGTGGGATGTTTTCAGCTGGATAAAGCTTACACTACTTAATCTACATCCAGTAATGATATTTAGACAGTGATCCATGCCTGCCCCTAATAAATTGCTGTCAATAAGTGATCTTCTGTGTAAGTCTCTGTATGTTTGTGTGGGACCCATTAAAATGTTTCACTAGACAAGAAGACACCAACTATATTAATTACTGAGCTATGAAAGAAAAACACAAATGCAGTAGGTCAGGGAAATACATAAACTTCCATCCAAGTCACTGAAAGATTATATGTGCAGTAGAATTTAAAAAAAAAATAAAAAATCAATGGATCTGCAATAAATTGTGGGCCAGCACCTCCCCAGCAAAAGACAAGGGGGAATTTTTCAGTAGCTTCAGGATCAGGTCTTCTAGCCCATTCACCATCATTCTTTTGAAGAGAATAGACCATTTATTACTGAAATGATAGACTAAGTGCAAAAATGAACACAAAGTAGAAAACTAAGTACTGTACTGATTCTTTACATGAAATTGTATATTATTCATTGGGCTTAGCAAAACAGCAACCTTAAAACTAAAGGAAGTGGCCAGCAAGGGGTTCTGCTGGCATCAGAAAGCTAGGATGAAACGGGACAGCCTGCTGCATACCACACACTGTAGTACAGTGATGATTTGGGACCCAGTAGCGGCTCGCAGACCTTCAGGCACTGGGTCATGGTCCCCTTCTATTGCTGACAAAAGACTGAAATGCATTGCTCAAAGATATAATTGTTGGATTGTGGGAAAAATTACTTTATTTCAACTGTGTGCCTAGTAAAATCACTGCTGTAGGAAGTAGGCATGGGGTGAAAGAGCATGGTTGCTAGAATAACCTGTGCTTCAGAAAGCTTCAGCTACCATAATAACCACTTTGCAGTCTGGGATAGCCTCCATAAGTGAAAGCAGCCCAAAGAATTCCCAGGGACTGGAATAGCACAAGGTAGTTTAACAGTACTTTTGAACTCATACTTTAAGAATGTCTCAGTCCACAGTCTCTGTATTTTTATAATTATAGTAAAATGTTCTATAATAGGTGGGGTCTAGTTTTTCTCCTGTGCAGGACAATATAGAAGATCTGCAGTAATTATAATAGTTAATAACTTACTCTGTGAAGGATGTAGAAACTATAATAAGAATTCAGAGACAAGCTAAAAGGTTTGGTGGGCACAGCATGGAGGGCAGAGAAGGATTTTAGGAGGGTGCAGTGAAGGTTTAGGTCCAGCATGTAAAAAATTAGGTATAAATAAAGCAATGTTTAAGGAAAAGGGACAGGTTTTCTTTCTTTTGGTGGTGGTGGTGGGGAGGCATTAAATGACAATGGTGAGAACAGAAAGAATAAATTCTAATTAGAACTCAATGATTAAGGCCTCTTAGACAAAACCCTCGCTGAGATGATTTAGTGGAAGTGGTCCTGCTTTTAGCAGGGGGGTTGGACTAGATGACCTCATAAGATCCCTTCCAACCCTATGAGTCTGTGATTGCAGTTGAATTTCCCCAAACAGTAAGCTCAGCTAGAGAATACAACCAATTTGTATAGGAGAAGGTGGTGTAATCACAGTAACTTAAACTCCAAGCTATGGCTTGATAAGCACCTACCAAAGAAGGTCTAGATATATTGAATTAAATGAACTAGCTAACCTGCTGTGAGTCTCTTCAAGCCCTAACAATCCTAGAATACTATAAATATCACAATATCTGGAATGGGTTGTGAGATGTAAAGCCAAAAACTGTGTATCTTTAACCACCCTTAGTGAGGTGATAATTAGACAATATACCACACAGAGTGTCTCCTATTATCATTAAATTACTCAGTGGAAAGTTTCCACAGTGAACGCTGTTTGAGTGAGGTACAAGAGAAACAGCTATAGGCAGAAATACAAAGACTGCTTCAGACAACACCGTTAGAATTCATTCATGAAGAAATTTTCCTACCAAATCAAGACAGAAATAATCAGAGTCCAAGGCCTTTGGGAAAGTGACTGTAGCGCTGTCTTAAGGGAATTAACGAAAATGAACCACTGTTGCCCAGGAGAGATGCTAAATCCTGTTGTGAATCAAATGAGGAGGGAATTCAGGAATGGCCTCTTCTTTTAGGACATTTAAGTGTACATTTTCCCTGATATTTATTCTGCAGGGCAAGAAATCTTTTCTGTGAATATATTCAGTATTTGGGGACTTTAAGCAACACATGATTTGATTGTCATACACATGCCCTAAAGTTATGTAGTGAGGTTAAGAGGTTTTTAGCTGAAATATAATAAGCATATGTAGTGAACTGTTTTATAAATCAAAATTTCCATGTAACCATTTTTGTTCATTTATCTAATGGGTTATGTACATAAATACGTATTGTAGTGGAATGGCCTTTAAAGATGTAGAAATATATATTTTTAGAAAAGAAAATGGAATCGGTAGTAACGATTTAAAATCAATTTAAACATTTGAAGAAAGTTATATACCAGAAAGGCAAATATCAACTCCATTATAACATGCAAATTTTACCCTTATAAGCTACTGTACACAGGTACCCACCTCACATATATTTGTTCAGCATAAACTTGAATCCTGTTACATAGAATATTGTTTGTTTCTCTAGACTCAAATCTCCATCCATCCTAAAACATTACGGTTCTGTTGGATGACGGCTTTTGCAACAATTGCCAAGTTTCTGTGGTAAAGTTATGATAATTAAACTACTGATCTCATTGGAAATTCCGTCACTTCACTATTTAGAGAGTTTTAGTTACTAACATTCCAGTCAACACTCTTCTTATTCTCAGGGAATCATTTCTGTGCTTCAGTATTCATGCAACAGTTCTTGGGTCATATGATCATTTGAATTATCAGTTAAGAACCACCATGTTAATGAGATGGTTAGAGAACAGTGGCACACCACAATAAATAAAGAAGCAAATTAAACCAGCTACTAATTCAGCTAACTCTAAGCAGTTTAGTACAATCAAAAGGTGCCTCATGAGTAGAGTTGACAGAGTGTATCTTCACTGAATGTTGCAAAATTACTTTTTCTTTCATGAACAGTGAAACACATGGGGCATGAGGACATTTAACGGTAATGGTTATTATTTCTATATACAGACTATAAATCACCTGACAGGGACAGTGATGGGATTTCCCAAGCTTTTTAATAACCCACTTACCTTAGATGACATTTTCTTATGTAGATATTAAAATGAGGATTTTTGTGTTGCTCATCACTGCAATGTGGAATTATTGAGAGAAAAGACAACATTCTTGGTAGTTCCAAAGGGGCAGCCGTGTTAGTGTAGTAAAGCAAAACAAACGAACAAACAAACAAACAAGGAGTCTTATTGCATGAGCTTTCGTAGGAGAATATCCCACTTCGTTAGATGCTTTGAAGTGGGATATTCTTCCATGAAAGCTCATGTGATAAATAAATATGTTAGTCTTTAAGTGCCACAAGACACCTTGGGTATGTCCGACAAGTCTTTTATTTCGAAAAAACAGTGGTTGTTTTGAAATAAAAAACCGTATGTCCACACAACGTTTTCTTGTTTCGAAGCAAGAGCCATCATTTTGAAACGGCTTAAACCACTTTTGTTTCGAAACGATCATTATTTCAAAAACGGTTGTTTCAAAATAATGCCATTTGGACACATTATTTCGAAACAAGCATGCTGGGGGGCCATATTGCCACACCACCCATCATGCCCCTCTCCTGAATCGAAATAGCAAGTCCTGTGTTTGGACATGCTATTTCGATTGGGGCTTTTCCCTTATTTTGAATTGATTTTTAGTTATTTCGAATTAACTCATTCCGAAATAAGGGCTTTATTCCAAAATGAGTTGTTTCAAAATAACTTATTTCGAAACAAGGCCCTGTGTGTGGACATAGCCCTTGTTTTTTTATTCTTGATAGTGTGATTAATAAATGTATATGATCGCTATTTAATATATATATTATTTTTTCATACTGCATTCAAATCCATTTACAAAGTTACGTGTTTATGAATTTTTAAATAATTCTATGCAGCAGTCACATTCCAAAATAGCATGTCAGATGAGTCCTCATTTTGAAACCTGACAATAAATGCTATTTGATGCATATGATTTTTGGGAGTGGTCTGAATACTGATGGTGTATTTTTAATTTGATACTCAGATTCTTAGTGTTTGCCTGAGTACAAAGCACATCAAAGCAAATTGTGAAATGTTTTTCAGAGCATATTGACTCGGTTTACTGGTGCACGTGAAAATTTGTCTTAATTTCCTGTTAGTCAAGACAACACTGAATTTTTTCCTTAGTGTGATAGACTGCTGCAGTAGTTTGCTAATATGTGTGTATTCCAGAATTCGGAATCTATAAAAAAAACCATGTATTTCAGAAAGAAGACAGAAAGGTCATAGTTATTTATAACATATTTGTTCAGCAATCATAACAACACTGAAGTACATCCAAATTGACCTGTTAAAGCCTACAATGCATCTTTCATTGTTACATCTAGTTCTGCCATTCCTAACACAAGTTGAACATGATTTTAATTATGTTACATGTTTGAGGCTCAGCTGTTTTTCTCTCTGTAATGACGTTGTGTTCAGCTATCTTAAAAAAAAATCACTAATGAATATGATACCCTAATCAGAATCCCTTATAGTCATGAACTCCCAGTAGGAAAAATGCAGAGCAGATAATTGTAAGTCTCAGGTTTGCCCTGTCACATTGAGTAAGCTTGAGACAAATTGAGTTTGCTGTGCTAGTAACTAGAAGTCCTACCTTCTTTCCTTTTCAAAAACAAATGAAGCATAGATCTCGTCTGTTTTCTGCAAGGCATAATAGGTCAGTTGCAGTTTAATATGTCTTTAAATTCCCTGATAATGCTAAACGAAAATGAAAGCATTATGGTTTTGTTGTTTTTACTATACATTTATATTGCCCAAACGTACTATGAAAAGTGTATTTATTTAATTTGTTCTTCAATGTGGTTTTCTTAAGCAGTGCTGTCAGGAAATGACTCCTCTTATTAGGCCATTTCAAACACTTTATGTTATATCCTAAATATACTTAACTAAGCGTTTCATTTAGTTGTAATGTGTAGTTACTGTATATTAAATGCTAATTTATGCTAAATGACTTATTTACTAAGATTTGATATTTGTTCAATACATTAATTGTGTTTTATAGCAATGAAACCTTAAATGTTATTGTAAATTGATTGGTACAGAATTTATTCAACAGTAACAGTTACCATAATATAGCTGCAGTGATGCATCACCTGCAGTTTCAGTGCTGTGTTAATCAAATATTAATTTTAAAACCTCTATAAAGGTTCAACTGCTCGTTGCAATAGCTATTACTTGCACAGTGTTGATTCATACAGGTCAAAGTAATATAACTCATAACACAAGAAGACCTGGCGTAAGCAGGTACAACTTGGATCTTGCCCAAGGAAGGCCTGAGACAAAGTTTTTTTTGGAAACAATGAAACTCTGCTCCTTTAGCTGTCATGTTTGTGGCCAAGTCTTTTGAGCATGCCTGTAAAAAAATCTGAGGTAACAGTGATTCTGCTGCCATCAACATTAGGATCAATCATGTATTATTGGCCAAGAGGGGACATCCTCTTCCCAACAATAGCAAATGGACTTGTGGAAGACCTTGACTGAATAGTGTCTCTCACACCAGTCCCCTCTCCAACAGAGACTGTTGCACACTTCAAACAGGAAAGGGATTTGGCAAGCAAGGTGTTCCTCTGCCCCCCTTCCTTCCCAACCAGTTGCTGGAGTATTATGGAAAGAAATTGAGGTCATAGTGAGTGAACACTGTAATCATAGACTGCCGTGATAAACCCAGTTTAAAATTACCAATTGTTTAGTTTCTCATGTGCGCAAGGCAAATGCCTGACAGAAAGAAGACAATTTTAAGGGTATTCAGTGTGGCCTTTTCTTAGGAAGCCACATTGTTAAGAATCCAGGCAGAAATATGAAAAATAGGATGATCACATTGAATCTCACCTAAGACTTGGCAAAAAGGATGAAAATGCCAATCCTGAAGGGGTGGATCAGACACATTGCTAGTTTAACAATAGCCATTCAAACAACTCATTTCAGATTTCTGGCACTAGTTCAGCTCTCCATAGATGCTCCTGATTGGCTAACTCTAGCCTCATTAGCAATTAAGAAATAAGGTGACTTCACAAAACTGTGGTCTCCCTCTCAACCTATTGAGAAAACAAACAAAAAGCCAGTTCCTGGCTCTGGAGAGAATTTACCTTTTCACTACACATGTTGCATCACTTTATTACATAGTAGTTACAGAAATGAGAAGTTTTCTATTACTGACTTACATTCTGACATATCTGTGTGAGTGACTACATTTCCTTTAGAAAGAGTGCAAAGGGACAATGAGATCCCTAGTGTTTGTTGAGGGTGTTAGTCATGGAGTTTAACATTCAGTTCCAAATCTTAATTCCATAAAATAGTTAATAAAAGCCTTTCCTTCTACAAGGACAACCGATAAATAAGTAAATAAAAATAAAAAATGAAAGTTAATGAAAGGTGGCATTGATAAAATAGACCAAACTGAATCCGTGTTTGCCATAGAGTCATAGAAACTGGAAGAGACCATGCATGGTCATGGAGTCCAATCCCCTGCTCTGATGGCAGGTCCAAGTACCCTTTTAAACTATCCCTGGAAGGTGTTTATCTAACCTGCTCTTAAAAACTTCCAGTGATGGAGATTCCACAATCCTCCTAGGCAACTTATTCCACTGGTTAATCACCCTGTCAGTTAGCAATTCTTTCCCTAATGTCTAGTCTAAACCTCCTTTGCAGTAGTTTAAGACCATTGCTTGTTGTCCTATCATCAGTGGTTAAAGAGAATCATTTTTCTCCATCCTCCTTGTTTTAGGTACTTGAAAACTGTTATCATGTCCCCTCACAGTCTCCTCTTTTCCAGGCTAAATAAATCCAGCTCTTTCAATCTTCCTTGATAAGTCAAGCGTTCAAGACCATTAATCATTTGCGTTGCTCTTCTCTGGACTTTCTCCAATTTGTCCACATCTTTCCTGAAATAAGGCACACAGAACTGGACATGATACTACAGTTGAGGCCTAATCAGTGCAGAGTAGAGCAGAAGAATTACTTCTCGTGTCTTACTTACAATACTCCTGTTAATACATCCCAGAATGGTGTTTGCTTTTTTTGCAACAGCGTTACACCGTTGACACATATTTAGCTTGTGGCCCACTATAATACCCAGATCCCTTTCTGCAGTACTCTTTCCTAGGCAGTCATTGTCCATTTTATATGTATGCAATGGATTGTTCCTTCCTAAGTGGAGTACTTTGCACTTGTCTTTATGGAATTTCATTCCATTTATCTCAGACCATTTCACCAGTTTGTTCAAATCATTTTGAGTTGTGATCTAAAGCACTTGCAGCCCCTCCCATCTTGGTATCATCCCAAGCATCCAAATAACGAAGCTTTCTAACTTTCTCTTGGTAAAAGGTGTTGTGCTAAACAAAAGTGATAGTTTTTGGCCAGTGGATTGCTTTAAGGGCATTTATTCTGAATGTAGTTTATTCATCGAGTTTAATCTCTAGGAAGAAAATGATCACTTACTTAGAAAACATCTTGAATGCAGCAGAGTCAGTCATATATATCAGCCTCAGTGTGTCTTTTAAAAGCCTTGGAGATTTTGGTAAATGCATTAGAGAGAAAATTGTAACCTATTACTTCAACATACTGTTATTTATGTGCTTTGCAAAATGTATCAAACTTCTTTTGCCTTTCAATTAAGTAGATTCTCACTCTTTATTACACAGTTATATAAGGCATAGAAATTGAAATTCCAGGAAAAGGGAATAGAGTGTTTAAGGTTTTGGTTTTTTAAATTAAAAAAGATTATGTCTAG
This sequence comes from Podocnemis expansa, assembly GCA_007922195.1. NCBI lineage: Eukaryota > Metazoa > Chordata > Testudines > Podocnemididae > Podocnemis > Podocnemis expansa. The sequence goes on along the minus strand of ML681984.1, from coordinate 21,825,703 downwards.
GTCTGGCACATTGGTTCCAATTTAATCAGCATTGACCTTCACTTCACTTCAGATAAACTAAAACTTTACTGAACCTTCAAAAAGTTTAGTCCCCTTCCATTTCCCACTTCCACAAAATCACAATTCATCATTTCGCAATCAAATTTCTCTGGTGTAAATGCTGACAAGACATTGAACTAGAATATCTGTCTTTGTCTCTGGGTATTCACCCCTAAAATACATTTTATTTTATTTTGTTTTATTCATTTTGTAGTCTACTTAAATCGTCTGCATTCTGTCTACTCTATTGCTTAGTCTTTACCCAAAGCATCCTATTAGTACATCACTCATTCACAACCTAAATTCCCTAGAGGTAACATATACCTTTCTGCACTTCATACATTTTGTATTCATTGCACACTGATGTCAGTATTCAAAGATCAAAAAAACTAAGGAGGCATCATCAGAACTAACAGAGGAAAGGCTGGATCCACTGTGGTAATTGTTGCTTCTTTAAGACCTAGTACTTAGCTCTGAGTCTCACAAAATTTACACTCACCTCAGTAGGAATTTTGCCTGACAAAGTTTTGTGGAATCAAGCTTAGAAGAGAGATTCTCTATTTTTCTCCGTAGACCCATTTCTTATATTTGATAAACACAAAGATTGGCCACCAGTTCACACCGCTGAAAAGAAAATTATTATACACCAGCATTATATATACTGAGTCCAAGATTCTAGTACATAGAGATGGAAAGAACAATTCAGTGAAGGTTTCTTGTGTATTAGCAATGGGCCCTAGCGAAAACCACAGATCTGAACACTCATGAACTTTGAAGTATAGATTAAGATCGAACCTTTGAGGATCTTGCCCATTTTTATTCCCTAAACTTTATTGGTTACTACATTAACTATTTTCAGTATACAAGAAAAAACACCATCTCCATAGGAACTACTGATTATGTAGGCTTCTTTTCTACGGCTATGTTTACACTGGGGGGCTCAGTTAAGTCAACTTAACAAGGTCGACTTAGGGGTATGTCTACACTAGTAGACATATCTCAGGCCTGGGCTTGGGCCCCTGCTCCTGCCCCGCCCTGGGGCACAATCCAGTTCCAGGGCCCTGATCTGGCCCTGGGGGGCCCATCTGTCCCCAAGCCTCTTGCCACAAGCAGCAGGGGCTGGGAGCCTGCTTCTGCCACTGGCGGCAAGTGGCCTGGAGTCTGATCTGGCCCCAAGTTGCATGTCACAAGCAGCTTAGAGCCCAATCCTGCTCACTACCACATCAGGCAAATGCCATACTGTGATGAGGCTGGGTCAGTGATATTGCCTGGTGTTGCAGGGAGCAGGACCCATGAAGTTGAGGTTTCTTCCCAGCCACCTGCCAGCAGCAGCAAGCAGCACAGGGCAAGATCAGGCTTCCAGTGTCTTATCACCGTTAGTAGGAGTCATCTCCCAGCCCCTTGCTGCCTGCAAGCAAGGGACTTGGGGCCAGATCTATCTCTAAGTCACCTGCCGACAGTAGCAGGACCTGGCTCCCAGCACCTGCGGACTATGGCAAGGGACTCTGGATTGGGCTCCCAGCGCTCTGCTGCCACTGGCAGCAAGGGACTCAGGGCCAGATCGGGCTCCCAGCCCCCAACACCTGCAAGAAGGGACTCAGGGATGGATCCAGCCCCTTGCCACTGGTGGCAGGATCTGGCTTCCAGCCACTTGCTGCCAACAGCTGGGGCTGGATTGGGCCGCCTGAGCTCAATCAGAATCTGGGCAAGGTAGAGGGAATCCTGCCCTGTAAAGTTGATTTAAAAGCTTAAGTCAACTGGCAGGGCAGGTTTTATTAAATCAACGTAAGCAAGTGCTTAAGTCAGCTTAATAAATTCTAAATTTGCCCATGTAGTTGCTTAAGTTGACTTACATCAGATTAAGCACTAGTCTACACTTACCTGGCTTTTTGGTGGCAATTGATGGCAGATATACAAGGCACACAAAATGCCTTGCACTTCTGCTGCTGATGTTCTAAGCCACTGAGACACATGTGGGGAAGCTGGCAGCTTGTGATCTGCTTTTAACAACTCCTGTTATGGAGTAGGAGTTGCTGAAGCAATTTCCAGAGCACAGCTGCGAGTTCATACTTGCTGCTGAATTGTGCCTGGAAGATCACAATGACAGCAGCGCTTTGGCTGACATCAGTATCGACGTAGCCTAAGTTGACTTAAGCCTTCAGTTTAGACATAGACTGGGGGAGATGATAGCTCTTCTTATTGTTAAGGTTATCTAGCACTGTCCAGTATATTGTTCTATTTTCCGATGCTTAGGCTTTTGCCAGATTAATTTTCTAGATAGGCAGACACTCAGCATAGAAAATTTCTAAGGTGTTTTTTTTTAAGTTATCAACGAAATGGTCATTTCCAAAAGTGTGGTCATGGGAAAAGAACTATTGTGTCCATTTTAAAAATTGTTGCATCTATTTCATTAGGAATGTTTACAGCCATAATGCTTTGGAATGGGGCTTGATATCTATCAGAAGGGCATCATTCAAGTGTCAGGGATGTGCCTTTTCCTGTCCACATCATGATGCAAATTTAATGTGAGTTATGCCCTCTGTTGTCCCCACTTCAGTAAAGGTTGGGGAGAACCAGGCAGCTAATTTGTCAAACAGTTTATCTTTATTGAGCATGCTTCATCAGCACAGTGCTCATTGAGGATGTTCCAGTCCAGGAAGAAGGAGGCATTTTCATGCAGTTGCTATTGCTGTCTGCTAGTGGCAGCTGTCATAACAGGCACCAGAACTGATTCCTGTTGTCAGCAAATATCTGTGAATCCCCCACCCCCTAAAAAAAGTATGCTTTTTCTCCTCTTAAAATCTGTTTTATAAAAAGGATATATGTGGTATAGTTGTAGCCATGTCACTACATCTCACACAGAGAGAATATGAGATGCCTATTATTATTAGCTACGCCATCAGCTCAAGTGGTAGAGGTCTGCAGTGTAAATAGTAAGACTCTAGACTTTCTAAGCACTCGTGGAGGGAGTGGTGGTGTAAATATGACTCCATATAATGGAATGCCAAAGGAGTTGTATTGGATTTTCTTTTTTAGAATGTAGGAAATGATGTCAAATCTATGTTAACCTGATGTTAAAGGTGCAAATTCAGCATACAAAGAAGATCATGATTCTGGCATCTTTGAATTTTTGAGCATTTGACATTGCCACCTTAAAGGATTTTTTTTTAAAAGCTGTTTTTAATGTAGTGGAAAATTTAATTCCCCAAAAACAAAATTAAAAATTAATCTTGGAATGAAAACTGAAACTTAGTAAATGAACAATACTTAGATAGACAGAATAAAACAATCACAGTTTTTTATCTCTCTATAGTAAGATTGACTCTCTGTAGTGAAATAGCTTTGTTCATATTAATAATTACATTATAATTCTTTATAACAATGGAAGGGTTAATGGACCAAAAATATGTGCTTTATGGAGGAATTCTTTTTATAGCAAAATAGCTTTTCAAGAAATGCTTTCAAGTAGAATAGTACTTGCTGATTAATTTTTCAGTTCAATGAATTCCTCTTCAGTGGGAATTGTAAAAGATTCAGTCAAAATATATTCTTCCCATATAACTAGACTGATATTTTTTAATTTTATTTCTTTAAAAAAATGGTTTATAGTACCTGAATTCTGGTGGAAATCTAGACCATAAGTATATTGCTATTCTTACACTACTCATTGGTACCAGCTAAACAAAGGAAATAAATGTTGATTTAGAGTTCACATGGACAAGCTTTGCTGAGAGGCGGTCATACCAATTTTTCTTTTCAAAGATTATGATGTGGAATAAAGTCACTAATTTCCAAATCGGAAGGTTCTTTCTTTCTTTCTTTCTTTCTTTCTTTCTTTCTTTCTTTCTTTC